>PVJH01000669.1:139631-224293 GCA_004026705.1 Nesogale talazaci
GCTCAGAAGCAATAAAGCCCACACGGAAGAAGCACACCAGCCTGTGTGATCATGAGGTGGTGAAGGGATCCGGTGTCAGGCATCAATGAGCTAAAATTATATTATTATTAATGAGGGGGAGTACAGATTGGGGACCCAAAGCCCATCAATAGGTGAGGTGACATCCTTTTGCAGAGGGGTTACAAGGAGGAGATGAGTCCATTAAGATACAAGGTAGGAGCTATGAAATATGCAACCTTCCTCTAGTTCCCATGCTGCCTCCCACCCACTATCATGTTTCTTTTTTTTTAATTGCTTTTTATTAAAGAATTCCTTCCTTTGGCTCTGTCTGTCCTCCATGTGACTTGGGGGCACCCTGCATATTCTGGATTCCTACAGGGGACTGAGGGAACCCCACCACCACCACCATCATCACCACCACTGCAGTGATGCATACTATACATAGTGGCTACACTAGTCATCTCCAGTGCTCAACACCACTGTGGGAACTGCTGCCTGGCCTCTGCTGTGATCTTGCATTTGAAGGTAATTCCACCTAGCATCTGTGGGACCCTACACCAAGTGGGCATACTATCCAGCAAACTTGAGGCAGGGTTGAAACTCCTCTAACTCCATCATCAGGCAATCAAGCCTCAGTTATCTTCTTACTTACTATTCTTTTCCTTCCTTCTTTCTTTTCTCTTCCTTCTATCTTTCCCACTATAATCGGTCTCAACAGGCCCAGCTTTTTCTTTCTTTTTTCTCTTTCTTTCTTCTCTCCCTCACTTTCCTATCATACACTATTGATGGTTTCCAGGCCACTACCCTTCACCTAGGGTAACTCAGCCCAAATAGCAGAGGGAACTCCAGCCTGCCCTCTGTAGAGCACTGCACATCACACAAGGCAGCTGTGACAGCCCTCTACAGTGCTCCATGCTATTGAGGAAACCTCAATCCAGCCTCAATGGTAATCTTTCCAAATGTGGCAAGTCTGTCCAGTACCCTTGGGAACCTGACTAAAAGGGCACATCAACCAGCCACATTGGGGCAGGGTATAAACCCCTCCAGACCCATGCTTAGGAAATCAGGAATCAGCAATCTCTTTACTCTTTTTTTTCTCCTCTCTTTCTTTCTCTTTCTCATCACAGTCAATCTTAAGTACAGTTGTGTTTTCCCCTTTTTCTTTCTTTTCTTTTTCTATCCTTCTCTCTTTTTTCTTCTTCTTTTTGTCTGCTTTTGTGTTTCTCACTTCTCCCTCTCTATCCTTCCACATGCTACTGCTGATTTCTATCCCCCATTATCTGCCTACAGCAACTCCGCCCACCCAGTGGGGAAAGCTCCAGCCTTCCCCCTTTTACATAGCTGCACATGTCCTGAGGCAATGCCACACATGGCACAGCACAGGGCTCTGCTAGCTATCTTTATGTTTTCTTCCTTTTCTTCTTTTACTTTTTCTCCTTGTGTTTTCTGATTTCTCTATTTTTCCTCACATCTCCCTCTCTTTCTTTTCACAACCCACTCATTTCTGCCTACGGCAACTTTGATTGGCCAGTTGGGGGAGCTCTCAACCACATTTGTTGGCTTTACACCCAGCTAGGTTAATCATACCAGTCTTCCTCCATACCCCAAGTAACTGGGGGAATCTCCTGTTAAAATCACTGGGGGAACTCCTGCCAATACCCCAAGGCCCTACAAGTGACTGGAGGAACACCTGCCCACCATCTGTGGTGCTCCACACTGCTCTGGGAATATCCGCCTAGCCTCCATGGTGATCTCTCCAACTAGAGTAAATCTGGCTGCCATATATGGTGCTCTACATCAAGAAAGGTACCCACAAGACCCCTGCTGCACTCCACTTGCAGAGGGAAACACCACACAACACCCAAGGCACTCCAAGTCCTGTGAGACACACCACTACAGCTTACTGAGAGATCACTCAGTGAAACACTTTTCTCATGTGCCCACAAACACTTGTTGGCTAGGGTAAGAGTGAAACCACAGGACAATACAGCAATAGCTTGACAACCCAGTCCAGCTGCCTACAGGGAGTTTTTAGAAGCCCTCGCATGAGTTCCCCAAGAGAGATCCTAGTGCTCTGTGACTCTGGAAGATAGTGCTGGACTCCGCTAAAACAACATGTAAACAGCAACCAGCCCCCAACAACCTCAACGAAAAAGCAGGAGGAACAGAGGACAATGCAAGAAGCATTCATGAACCTAACGACATGCATAGAAAAAGTAGACATTGAGCTGCCACAGAAAGAAATTTTCAGAATGCTGCTTGAAGTCATACAGGCTATGAGGGAAGCAATACAGAAAAAGGATGAAATGATAAAGGAGATAAAGGCAATGCACCGAAGGGAAATACAAGACCTAAGAGATGAAATAACAAAATCCAAGCGCAAACAGAGTTTGTCAACAGAGTTGAGGGGGCAGAAAATCACACCAGTGACCTAAAGCAGAGGTGGGAAAACTCTTAAGACGGAAGAGTCAATCCTGTCCCTCCTAGTAATTTTAAAATCACTGAAAGTCTTACATATGTTTTTCCAGACAAATGAAATCACTGTGATCTGAATGAATCATCTTCAAATGTTTTCAATGTTACTTCAGAGCCACAGGTTCACACGGAAAGAGCTGCATACAGCTCGTGAGCCGCGGCTGGCCAACCGCTGACCTACAGGATAACAAAGAAGACCTCGACAAACAGAAGCAGTCAAAGAAGACAATTAGAGCTGAAGAAAATCTGAGTCTGATGAAGGGAGCAATATTAGAATAATTAGACTACTGAAGCAAGACACAACAAATAAGTCGACAGCAAAAATAGCAAGGGAATTCTAAGGGGAAAACTCCCCCAGCTTAACAAATGAAAAAACGGGCAACCATTCAGGAGCCTGAAAGCATACCAGCCCGAGTGAATACCAAGAAGTCATCAAGACACATGATAGTTAAATTATTCAAAGTATGAGGAAAAGGAGAAGATCACAACAACAAGAGAAAAACAAACAGTCACTTTTAAAGGTACCCAAATAAGTATATGTTCAGACTTATCAGTCAATACAATGAAGAAGAGGAGAGAGTGAAGCAAAAGAATAAAAATCTCTAAAATACTATACCCAGCCAAATTATTATTGACACCTTGCAGACAGATCCCAAATTTATCAGATCTTTATGTGTTAACTTGCAGATGGGCGTGGGGTCTCCACTACTTCCCCACGCCTTCGCATTGATTTGGTTGCTTCATTTTTAACTTCTTGATTTTAAAATATTCAGTTTTTAATGTGTCAAGATAGTTGGAGAGGTAAGAGTTTTTTTTTTTAAGACAAGGAAAAACTCAGAGAATAAATAAAAAGAAAGCCAGCCCTACAAAAGCTCCTTGCCAACCCAGTATGAGCTGAAGAACAACACTCACTGAATGCAAATAGGAGACCATCTACCCAGAAGGCGACAAAGTGAAAACAACCCCCAAGATAGCATTAGTTCAATAGTGGAAAGAAGGCACGAATGAACCACACAAAACATACATACACACCACAAACTGATAAGGCAGGTAGGAAAACGCCCAATACAAAAGAATAAGTTATACCTGAAAGTCAGTTCTTTGAAAGGGCTAACAGAGTTGAGAGGCCCCTGGCCAATCTGAGCAAAGGAAGGAAGAGAGGTCAGTTGCAAGGGTGAGGGGTGAAATTGGGGATTACCAAGGACCCGAATGAAATCAAAAGGATAATTACACAGTAATATGAAGACCTATACGCTACATGATTCAAACAACATGGGAGACATGGGCAAATACTTGGAAAAACAATCCCTCCCTAGACTCCCTCCCAGATCGACGTCAAGGAGCTCACAGAGTCATTGCAATAGAAGAAATGGACAAGGTTATCCAGGGATTACCACAAATAAAAGTCGCCCCAAGGCCCAATGACTTCGAAGCCGAATTCTACCAAGCATTCAGGGAAGAATTAACAAAAATCCTACACACACTCTTGCACAACATAAAAAAAAAGACTGAAAACTCCCAAACTCCTTCTATGAAGCGAGTATAACTCTGATACCTAAAGCGGGCAAGGATTCCACAAGAATTGAGAACTATAGACTAATATCCTTAATGAACATCAATGGAAAAATTCTTAACAAAATACTGGCCGACAAAATATAAAAGCATATCAAAAATAATAACTCACCATGCCCAAGTGGGATTCATAACAGGGATGCAGGGATGGTTCAATATACAAAAGACCATTAGTATTAGTCCCTACATTGACATGAAAAAATTATAAGAACCACATGATAATATCAATAGACATGGAGAAAGCATTCAACAACATCCATTCCTGCTTAATACACTCAAGAAGATAGGAATGGAAGGAAAATTCCTCAATATTATACAAGCTATATATGAAAAATGAACAGCCATCATGGTAATCAATGGAGAAAAGATGAAAACAATTCCACTTAAAAAGGGAACCAGACATGGATGTCCCTTGTCCCAACTCCTACTTAACATCATACTGGAGGTCCTAGCTAACAACATAAGATAAAGAAAGGACATCAAAGGTACTTGTCTGGGGAAAGATAAGGCGAAACTATCATTATTAGTACACAGAATGATTTTTTTTTTGTAACTGGCATTTTATTGGTTGTTTTGAGATCAGTAGAGAGACATTATGAAAAATTTGTACACAATTCTTAATGCATGTACCAAAATGTCATTTAGATAAAATTCATTTCTAAATGCCAGTGACTTTCCAGCTTAAAATTTAGAGGCAACTTTTTAAAAAGAGTTTATCAAGCACCATTATCTTCAAATGTTGGTAAGCTGTTACATTTTAAGTCTCCCTAATTCACTATTCAAAGTCATACACACTGCACAGTCAAATGTTCAATCCTTCACAGTGCATAACAAAGTTATCAGGAAAAATGGACTACCACAACCAAAGCTGTTGCAGAATGCACAGTTCTGACCAGTAAGCCATGATGACAGAATGGTTTCTAGACACAATTCTATTAAGAAAACAAATGTGGAAACAAAATTTTAAATGTTCAAGTCATACAAATGTATGGCAGTGACTCCAAATTGCCATAAAGTATGTTTTGTATTATGGATATAGCCCTCACCCTCCAACCCCCACCCCATGAGGGAAGGCAGCTGAGCAGCTGGAGGAGCAGAGTGATGAAACCCCCAGGAAATACCAAAAGTAAACTTCGGAGACAGAGTGTGGCACCCCATCAGACTCGATTGGAAAACACTCCCAAAGGTTAACAAACAGACCTTGAACTATTTATAGGTTTTTCCATTTTTGTCAAAGACTTTCTGTTGTTGCTATTTTGGTTTTGTTTCTTGTTGTAGCTATTGGTGGTTTTGACTTCCTTTGTTGTTTTATTTGGCTTTGACTGCTTTTTGCACTTATTAATGTATATGTATGTCTATCTAAATAAGATAGGCAGGATAAATAATTTGGAGATGAAAAGAATGGAACCAATGATTCCAGGGGAATACGGGAGAAGGAAAGGTGGGAGAAAGGGAGTGAGGAGTGGGAAACCAACTCAGGAACAAGGGAACAATAAGTGAACTAAAATCAGTAGAAGGAAGGTTGTAGGATGCCTAGTGGGGTTCAATCAAGGGCAATGTAGCAGCAAGAAATTACTAAACTGGATTGAAGACCGAACGTAATGGTGAGACAAGAGAAAAGTAAAAGGAAATAGAGAAAAGAATCAGAAAGCAAAAGAAATTTATAAAGGCTGAATTATAGGCATGTACATTTATAAATATATATATATATATATATAAAAGGCAAATAGAACTATGTACTCATATCAATATGCTAAGAATTAGGGTTGCATATGGACATTGGGCCTCTACTGAAATATTCCCTTAACACAAGAATACTTTGTTCTACCAATTGGCATTCTGTGATGCCTACCTTCCTAACAATATTGCAGATGACAAAATAGGTGCATAAGCAAATGTGGTGAAGTAAGCCTTGCTATCAAAATATATAACATCTGGGGTCTTAAAGATTTGAAGATAAACAAGTGACCATTTAGCTGAGAAGAATCAAAGCCCACATGGAAGAAGCACACTAGCCTATGTGATCATGAGGTGTCAATTGGACATGCCCTCACAGAGGGGTCACAAAGAAGAGAGAATCCAGTCAGAGTGCAGTATAGCACCAATGAAACACAACTTTTCTCTGGTTCTTTGGTGCTTCCTTCACCCCCTATCATAGTCTCAATTCTATCTTACAAAGTAGATTAAACCAGAGCATGCACACTGCTACAGATAAGAGCTCACAACACAGGGAATCCAGGATAGATAAATCTTTCGGGGCCAAAAAGGAGCGAAGAGATACCTTGAGGATTAATGAAGAGTGCGAGGAGGAAGGGGAAATCTATCACAAGGATCAATCTAGAACCCTCTCCCAGGGGAACAAAAAATGGAAAAGTGTGTGAGGAGCAACAGAAGATGATGGCTAGTGTCCTTATAAAGGAGGACAGACCAAGATTCAGCAGGAGGATAACAAAGGCAGGTGCAAGTGCAACCTGAGGTACATCAAAGATCTCTAGGAACATCCACACAGCAGGAGACAGGCAAAGAAGAGTTTGTCTTGAAGCACACTCAGAAGTCAGAAGCACAGCGTGATTTGGACTTCTAGTCCCCAGAACTCTGCTCCTATAAGCCATGCAGTTTGTGGTATCTTATGACAGCAGTGTTAGGAAGCTAGTACAACCACATACCTAGAAGTGAGGATATTTGGCTGTCTGGAGCCATTCCATCCTTCAACAAAAAATGAGTACCTGATGAATTAGCAATTGGCCTGGATGAATGAGGCATATCACAATGACTAAAGCACCACAATCATATTCTTACTCAACCTCTGCATTTTCTTTCAGATTGAATAGGCTTGAATTTTACTCCATGTATTTCTGAACTCAAAACTAGATTTCAAACACCATGCTTGCTCTCCTGGACACTGACATTCACTGAATGAGCTCGAGTGGTGAAGAGAAATATTAGTAGTCAGATGTGACCTCCCTAAATACATATTTAAAAATCTCAATTTATAAATTAGTCAGATTGTTGTAAATGAGGGTGACTACTATGATGGTTGTGTGCTTTTTAAAAATCCATGTAGTTAAGTTTATTTACAAACAGAGCCAATAGCATTTGATCTACGTTGAGGCCAACTCATTGAACCTGAGTAGAAGACTGGGTCACAGATCGGGCTGTTGTGCAAGCTCAGCAGATTGAAACCACCAGCAGCCATTCCTCAGGAGGAAAAGGAGGCTTTCAATTCCTGTAAAGTCTCACAGTCTCAGAAACCTATATGGGGCTGTTCTATTCTGTCTTATATGGTCATTGTGTCAGAATTGACTGGCTGGCTGTATGTTGGCATTCTTTGGTAGTTGTTGTTTTCATTTTTACATATACACATGTAAGTTAAAGGGATAAGAATACTACAATTCTACTTATTCTGAGACACAGGTGAGGAAAAAGAACTCTACCTCAAGCCTAGGTGAATGGATAGCATTTCCTTGCCAAACAGTAGCCATTGATGTTCAAAACATCAGTTTCTTTACATTTGGGTAAAAATAGACTTTACAATAAAATGTACTTTGGAATAAGAAATATTAGCTCCATATTATGAGGTATTGAAAACTAAATAAATTAATTGGGTGACTGTTGGAGTTAGATGCATTTAATAGGGCTGTTTATAAGGAAGACAATAGAGTTGGCAGACTAGAAACTATATAGAAAATGGATTCTTTACTCTCACACACAGAAATGTGTTTGAAGTGCTAGCTAAATATTGTTTTGTTTCACAGATCAGTGTTCAAACATTTGTCCAAAAGACTGGACTTGATTTTTATCTTCTTGCTTTCAAACGCATGGTTAGACAGACTATCTCATCTTTCAATCTCTTGTTTTGGCAACCAAGGGACACTGGGGCTCAGGAAGCATGAGGTGTTTTCTTAGGTCTGTTGACTCACCTCAACAATCCAAGTACACGATCATTCTGAGTCACAGCTCCCTCCCCAGAAAAGGGCAGGTGGTGCAGGCTCATTGTTATTGCCACAACAAAACAATGCTATACTTCGTAGCACATTATCTACAATCCACATGCACCATTGCAGCTTTCACGCTAGCTCTCCACATGGAAAGCAGCCAATCAGGGGAATTGTCTATGTTGTTAATGCTCTAAAAAGGAGTGGCCCTCAGGGTTCGAGCTAATGCTGTGCAGCAGTTGCATCTGATCCCACTCTAATAAAGAGGGCGTGGGGGTGGAGGGGATGCCATAAATAATAAATTATGGCAAAATCTGGTCACAGAGAAGGAAAGAAGCCACAGTAATAATCAAGAGTGGCCAGAGAGGCAAAGCTGGAACATGTAATGACCAAGCACAGAGGACAAGCTATACTTAGTCATTGCCCTTGAGTTGACTTCATCTTAAGGTAAGTTAAATGCTCAAGAATGCAAGGTGACCCAATCCTGTGCCAGAGTCATAGTCCCTGGTGTGCTCCAGACCATTGGTGCAGTCACTCTTCGTCTTTTGTATGTCTTGCAAGCTAGTGCCTCATCTCCCATCCCTATATCAGATGGCATTCTGTTGTGAGTAGTTCATTCATGGAAGTCCTTCCTTGAAGCTGGCCTAAATCTGAAACCTAACAGACAGTAAAATAGGCCCTGCTAATATTGCTACTGGCACAAGTTCCAGCACCATAACCCACACTAGTCTCCACAGCATGCCAAACTGACAGATGGCTGGGGGTTACCCAGGAAGCTTGAAATGAGTGATGTAACTATGTTTGAAAATGGCCATTACTCAACATAAGGGCACCAGGGTCAACTGTGGAATGATCTGAAGTTTCAGGGCCACCGACGTAATTAACACGAGTTTTGTATTTGGGGCTCTGGGAACAACCTAAGATTAGTTTGGAGCAATTTCAAGAGACAATTCTGGCACCAACTTCGAAGGACTAAATATAGACTGGTATCTGTCCTTAAACAGAGTTCTCTAACTCCAATCTCTTAAAACCAGTTCAGCAATGCAACTGTGCAGCATCTGAGTGCCATCTGCCATCTATGTTCATGAGCAGAAAAAAAATAGGTTTGGGGGGAATAAAACCCCAGACCCTTCAGAGTACACTTCATAAGCCTCCCTTCCACTCATTGTCTTCCACCCAGCTTTTTGCATATTACTTAATCTACAACTGTTATGTTTTAAAACCAATCATTATCCTTCCTCCTCACTGACACTCCATTCAATTCATCGAGTTTAGGACCAAAGCAAAAGAAGAAGGCAGGAGGGGAGGGGAGGGACTAAGTAATAAGGATGTGTGATTTCAGCACATGGATTTCTTCCTCCTTTCCCATGATCAGCTGTCTTCTCCAATGATGACAAAGGTTGACTGTGGACTTTACAAACACATGAATAAGCCACTTCAAGAATGACTTTGGGAAAAGATATCTGTGTTACAGAGACAAATTTAACATATCCTTGCCATATATATTTTTCTATTTAGTATCTGTAACGCAAAAATGGTTATGTATTTGGAAATACAGTGGGACAGGGAAAAAGAGAAAAGCCCTCAATGTGATGGATTGGCACAGTGGCTGCAGCCGTGGGCTTGAGCACAGGAACAGCATTGTGAAGATGGCATATGACCGGACAGTGCTTTTTTCTGCTGCCCATAAAGACACTACGGGTCAGAACCAACTTGGTGGTGCCTAAGAACCAACCAGCAATATGAAAATTCTTGTCCAGCTGCAACATACTTGGAGTGGAAGCTTCCCGGCTATGTACAAAGGAGTCACTCTTCCTCTGAAGTTGTGGGAGAACTTGGAGAAGCAGAGTGGCAGGAAGGAATGGAAAGGGCACCCAGCCTTATGTATCCACCCTACAGGTTGAACCCACAAGGATGGGGTGGGGACTGCATAATCAAGAGGCAATGATACAGGAAGACATGGAGAAGTGATACCATAACTACAGCTCAGGAGTAAGTCCTTTTATTCAGTTATGGGTGCAGGGTGGTGAGGTGGTTATGTGAGCTACATTGACCAGTCCTGAGCCAACTTCATGACTATTGGTATCTCTGTTGTGACAGATGACAATGTCTTAAGGATTTTCTAAAAGGATACATTTATGGGAATATAGGAAATACTGTGGTGCAAAATGCCCCTGTCATGCTTAACATGAGCCGAGAACACTAGAGCTACAGGTGAAGTGAAAGATCCTGATTAATATTTAATTCAATTGATGACCTGTCACAGCAGTGGAAGTAAAAAAGTCCAAGTAAATCAGCAGCATTGATCTGTTACATAAAATAAAGCAACAAATTAATTTACATTCTAATTATTCTTCATTGCCTCAACCACATGCAAATCTCCTGGGGTTTAATATTGGAAAAGCTTCTGACATTAAATGTCTTTGAAAGTGCTTGATATATGGCTTGGTGGAGAGTAACCAATATGATTTACTGTAGCATTGCTATTTCCTAAGGGTTTTAAAAAGGGAAGTGATTCAAATCTCAAATGTACAATATGTCATTTCTAGCAAGGGCATTCCAAGAACCAGGATATAGTTATTTTAGCAGACCATTTGGTTAGACAAGTGTATTATCAAACATCATAATTGAAGAACAATATCTTACTGAAAGGGGAAGGCATTCAGAAGAAATATGGAGAATTATAAAGAGTAGATCAATAACTTTCCAGCTCTTTAATTCAGGTTTAATGTAGTAATTTGGAGGAAAAAAATGCCATTGATTGTTTTCTATGGCTTTTACTTGTACTTCTAGGTTTTTTTTCTTTCCTCTCATTCAGTTGCTCTATGAAATAGCAACTTATCCAAATCCAACCTCAAGACTATTAATATCAATAAAGGAATTATTGTTTTCAGCACACTTTTTCACAGAGCCAAGGCATTAAAATGACTCTACAAAGACTTGATTTTGGCAGCATAATGGAACATAATGCTCAGAGATGCATAGGTCTGACTCACTCATACTTAGGTTGACATTAATTTACTTTAAAGAGCAAAACCCATTTGTGACTGTTGCATTTGTGAAAGGTCATAACATCATGCAAGGGTCTCTTAAATAAAACCAATGGCTACAGAAACTCCCATTAAAAGACGTCCCTGACGTCCTGATACATATGATCTGGCAGAACACGCCTTCTAGTTGCAAAAGGAGAAGGATCTTGCCTTAAACATCCTCTCTCTTTATCCTGGGGCTGCTCATGTTTCAGTGTTTCAGAGGAAACTTGAGTCAAGATACTTTATATCCTCAGTCACCTTTTGTTCTTGTGCATTACACTTTTTTCATTGTTTCATTTCACTTTTTCATTGTTAGATAGAAGAATTTCCTGAAGGCGTGTAGGTAGATCCATATGTTTCCACATTTCCCAGTGTCGAGTCAGAGATCTCCATCATATTACTCTACTCCACTCTATGTCCCCAACATAAACCTATATGTGCCAACACAACTAATTCCCAAACCGGAACGACTGAATAAAATAGTCATGGCCTGACTTTTGTTATTTTCCACTCTTCTGTTTCCATAAACCAAATTGTATGCAAATAATCACAGTAAATAAGCATTACTCTGATATATCAATCATGTTAAAGGTGAGAGGAGCCTGGTGACAGCATGGTGGTTAATCTCTGTGTCAGTCCAGGTAGGCTAGAGGAACAAATTTCATAGACACGCATATAGATATAAGAAAAAGGTTTATATATGAGAAATAGGACATTAAGAAAGCATCCCAATCCAGTCCAGTACAAAGTCATAAGTCTGATATTAACCCATATGCCCAATATCAATCTATAAAGTCTCCTTCTGACTTACAAAGTCACAGGTCAGTGGGTGCAGAGTCCCGGCGCTGGTAGGGGTCTCCACATGGCTCCTCGCTTCCAGGAAACAGGGTCCATCAACAGCAAAAGCAACTCATCGCTGGCAGAGGTCTCCATGTGGCCACCCCAGTTTCAGAGTTCTGGCTCCATCAGGACAAAGCCGTGTGATCTCTCCACCGGCTCCTCCAGCTTCTCTTGTCCGTGATTCATCGCCTCTCACTAACTGCTAACAACTGGGGAAGATAGCTTCTCATCTTCACAAGGGAAATATCATGAGATTTCCCAGAAATCTCAGGAGAAAGCCATGCCCACATAGAGACCTCATTGGATACTCAATGGCTATCTCCAGATTAACAGGCTAGTAGACTCCACCCCTACATTTCAATCATAAAATTAACATAAGCACATGACTGCCACACTCACTGGGCTGGGAATCACAGGGTCAGGAGTCTGAAAGCATGAGCAACTCCGTAGGGGAACGCTGTAGAGCAACCCTGTAGGGAGGTAGGCTTTCTAAGTCCATTAAGAGTTACGGCCTCCAAAACTCACAGGGGAAGTTCTCCCCTGTCATACAGCATCGCTATGTGCCAGAATCAAGGTGAGGGCAGTGAGTTTGGTTTTCATAGGTAAACTCTAACATTTCCATGTTCCTACCGGGCCAATGATTCTCAGTGAAGATCTCCAAGTAGGAAAATAGTGCTCTGCACAATAGAAAGAGCTGTGTCCTGGTGTCAGGGAACAGTCTATGCCATCCTGATTAGTCAGTCCAGTCACATCCAATGTACATTTAATGTGGTCCTGTGGTCCATGGAGAAAGGCTTCTATCAAAAAAGGAACAGCGAACTCACCCCCATGTTAGAACTATCAACTACTTAGGATCAAAAAGCAGCATTTATCCAAGGACAGAGCTCAGATAATTTGGGGGGAAAGGAGAATGAAAAAAGTACCCTCGGGGAGGAAGTGGGATAAGTGATTTCAAATGGAAGGGATTGCATTGGATGTATTGAAATAAAATGTACATGAATTAGTGAACGTAAAGGTGATGATTTATTTGCTCTTTAAACCTTTGCCTAATTCATCATGAAAAAAATTTTTTTAATTCAGCATAAAAAGAACCCTACTATAAGCTTTTAACAAGAAAATCAGACTGTCATATCATATTTTTATGATTGAATCAACTAAACAAACAAACTCACTGCCAATTAGTCAATTCCAAGTGTGACAATCACCTAATCTAGTGTCAGTTTGAGGATTAAGAGTGTAGGGTGGAGTCTAGCCTGTCAGTCTGAAGATAACCAATGAGACCTCTGTGTGGGCATAACCTTGAGAATTCTCTTGAAAATTCTGGGAAATGTGATATCTCCTTTTGGAGACGGAGACATAACCTATCCATGTTTTCTTCCTTGGAGACTTTATACTGACAAGGCTTAGTTCCTGTGAGACAGCCACATGGAGCTACCCTAGTGCCCTGAGTCAGACAAGCCACAAGGACGCAATCAGACCTCTGAAGCCGGAGAAGCCACTTGGAGACCCCTGCCAGCACTGAGATGTTTACAACCCCACTAGATCCAAAGGCATTCCACCCATCTGGTTTGTGATCATCCTGCATTCGGCATCATTGCATGTGTTTCGTGAGTCTGAAGACTTTATAGACTGGTATTTGACCTATGAGCTAATATCAGACTTGTGGGCTTGGACTGAACTGAGTTGGAGTGCTTTCTTAATATACAATTACTTTTTATATAAAATGCTTTCCTATATACATATGCATGCTTATAAATTTGTTTCTCTACTCTACCCAGACTAACACACCGACTGACTTAAATTGACCCTAGTTCTACCACAAAGGACAGGGTAGAACTGCCTCTGTGGATTTCTGATACTTTAACTCATTATGGGAATAGAAAGTCTCATCTTTTTCCGACTGTGTTTGAATCAACTGCTTACTTTCAATTTCATAAGCCCTGGGAGTGTCATGGTTACTGGGCATGCAGAATGCAGGGTCAGCAGTTTGAAACCACCAATTGATGGCAGGGGGAAAGATAGGGCTTCCTATTTCCTTGAAGAGCTACATAGAAACCCACAGGCAGTTCTATCCTGTCTTATCAAATTGTTATGGGTTGTTATCAACTCAATAGTAATGAGGTCTGGGTGTTGTTGTTGTTGTTGTTGTTGTTGTTGTGATAGTTAGGTTTCATGTCAATTTGGCTGGGTCAGGATTCCCCCACAATAGGAGATAACACCGTGTGATCAACTCCATGATGGGATCTTCTGTGAATCAGTCAAGCAATTAATCTAATCAATCTTGAGAAAAGTTCCATTCAAGGACCGGCCTGCTCTTAGTATAAGTTTTGTTTTGTTTTTGTTTTGGGGGCATCACTGCCCTCTGGTGGTGGGAGTAGGAGTCTCAGCCTTGCTGCTGGATTTGAACCTCCAACCCAGTGGGCCGCAGTCACGTGCACAACCAATACACCACCGGGGCTCAGCCCTTCTTAGTCTAAGTTGACAGTGTATGGAAGCAGGCACACTTCTGCTAGATTTGGCTCCCACATCTTGCTGACAACCGCCTATCCTTCCACTGCCAATCCCAGATGCCATCAGTGGGCTGCTGAACTGGAGTCTTCAGCTGACCTTGGATTCATTCAGCCTGCAGTCTTCCTGCTTCATCTTACTACGTGCTGCTCACCAGCCCCTGAGAAGTCCTCAGCTTACATCTGACCTATGGTGTGGAGCTAAAATGGCCTTGGCTATTCTACAGCTATGTGAGCCATTTCTTGATATGCATCTCTTTCTCTAAATAGACCCATGCACACACCACAGTTTTCCTTTCCTTTCCTTTCCTTTCCTTTCCAGCCTAACATAGTATCCATTGTATAGAGGAGAAAGGTAGAATGAAGGGAAGTTAATTCATAACTTGCTGGATCCGCTGAGAAGTGGTAGAGTTAGACTCTGAATCTTGCCTCTGAGTCTCCCAAGTTGACTTCTTGACCTCATTCTGACACCACCCCTCTGTCCATGACACAGAGGAGGAACAAGGGAACCTGCAGTGAAATCTGAAGTTCCTTTTAAGTCTGTACGCTATCTTTGGCCCCTCTTACAGATACTTCTGATCATTCTGAGTAGACTCTACTTTGCAATCTTAAAGAAAGGATCTCCAAACACCAATGGAATCCAGCCATTACATACAATATAAAACCCATTGCCCCAAGCAAGAACACACTTGAAAATTAGAGCCAGATTTTACTTGTAATTTAATAGTCTTTCCTGCCCCCCTCAATCATTTGCACAGTGATCCAGCTTTTATAGAGTTTTAATTCTGAATTTGTATTTCAGAAATATCAATCTGGAGGCTGTAATCCTACTAACTTCCCTGTAAGCTTATGTTTCTCAATGCTCGCAAATGTTTATTTTCTTTAAGCAGCACATTTCAAAGATAAAATGCACTCTAAAAGCTTTAATCTATGCACAGACCATCATAAAGCTTCCTTGGCATCTTCTTTTCTTACAGTTAGCCAAATAATATTTGGGCATTCTAAACAGTGAGGATATAACAAAGTGATTTGGGGGGACAAAATATATGTCCTGCATCTTGTTTATGGAACATTCTTACAATTGCCAGCCTGATAGCTATGCTTAGCGAAACAGTTGAAAAAGCAAATGAAATCATTCATCCAATGGTTTATAAGCAAAGGGTGTGTGTGTTAATTTTCAAGATAAAAGAATCAAGGAGTTTCATTAAAAACAACCCATTATGAAAGTCCTTGAAAGAATGTAAATGGCAACATGATTTATAATAGCTATTGGGCATAAGCATATATCTCTTGGAAGAAAAATAACCAGAAGATACACTAGGAACAAGGATAAGTTCTTAACGTGAACTTCCTTCCATTTCCTCTAGCCCCACAACTATGTGGCTCTGGTTTTCAGCCAACAGATACCTGTGTTTTTAAGTTCAAGGGTGGGAGTCCATGCCTTCTTGACAGGCATGTGAAAGGGTCAGTGGTGTCATCCTCATCTTTCATGCATAAGGTGTAGATACCATGCATGTGAGGCCAGAGCATCTCATTGGGATGTCACTCTTCTAATTGGAGACTTGGGTATTGCTCTGATGCTGCACAGCTTTCAGCACAGCTTCCAGACTAAGCCAGACTAGGAAGAAAGGCCTGGCTGTCTTTGAAGCCAACGAAACCCCATGGATCAGATCACAACAGTCTGATGGGCTGCTATCTTCTCAAGGGGATGCTGCAAGGCCTGGCAACATTTTGTTCTGTGAGAATTGGGCGCTGTGACTCTGGAACTGATGACTGCCACTAAACACAACTCACTTGACTGGCACTATTCATATCATAAAAAAGGACATCTTAATTTGCCCCAAGCTATGATGTTTTCAATTGCTTTGTCTTATATGTGTGTATGTATATATGTGTATGTGTATGTGTGTATGTATATATGTGTATATGTCTATGTAGACACACACATATGTATATGTGTGTATATATAAGGAATTGGGGGATTACTGTGGAATATCAGCAAAACGTACCATCTGCTCTGCCTTGGAAATAGTAAAGCCCAAATACTCCTTAGAAGCGAGGATGATAAGACTTACATCCTTTGGAAGCCTGATCTCTAGAGAAGGACATTACTCCTGGTAGAGAAGAGGGTCAGCAAAAGAGAGGAAAATCTTCATGGACTAGACTGGCATAGGGGCAGCAATAATGGGTTCCAACATAAAAATTGTGTGACTAGTGGAGGACTGGGGAGTGTGAGGCCCTTCACAACCACAATTTGTAGCTTAGTAGAAGATTTCTTGGAGCTGACAAACATTTCCCATTCCTCCCATGCAATCAACTTTGAAATCCAACCTGCAGAACAGAAGAGACTTCGTTGTCACCTGCAGGCATCACTGCTGGCACTGATAAATAAGTCCCTGTCTTGCAGCATTCTGATAACTTGGATCAACAGATCAATCAAAGACAAAGGCATCTGGTTTTCATAAAGGGCTACTTCCCAGTGGATCCAGCAGCTGCTCTTTCCCTTTGGGAAACCTGCCTTTCAAGGACTCCAAACAACAAAGACACTTAAAGGCTAGAATACTCTCATCTAGCCTTTCCTATTGAAAGAAATAGGCTGTGGCCTACATATACCTCTTCTTCTGGAATCAAACTGGAAGAGTCCAAACTTTTGCATGTTTTCCAGGAGAAAACAATTATGGAAAGGATACCAAAAATAGATAGATAAGCAAATCAATTACCTTCAAGTTCCACCTACTCATAGAGAGCCTATGTGTTACAAAGCAGCACTGGGCTCTCGAGAATGTAACACTTTTGAAAGCAGACCAACACGCCTTTCTACAGAGCCACCTACCGGTTCAAATGACCGATTTCTTGGTTCATGCTTAACTGTCTGCATCACCTATGATTCTGTTACTAATTTTAGGAATCAAAAGAGGTATGTTCACAAAGGACCATCAGCAAAGAATGAGAAGACGCTCATTCTGTTGTAAGATACCATCACATGAGTTCCAACACTTAAAAACCAAAAGTTCTGACATCCTCACAAACACTCCTATGCTTGAGCCCTGCTCTTCAGATATTCCAGCTCCTCCAATTATTTAACTGATGCTTTTTGAGTCAAAAGTTCATTTTGAGGTATAATTTACTCCAATTGGATTTGCTAGATCAGTTCATCTACACCCCACCTCCATGCCAAATGTATCAGACAGGAGAGAAATGAATGAATGGAAAGACTAGGGGCTAAGTAAGAACTCTCTCTTTGTGAGATGGGTCTCACCTTTCAATCAATCCCAACCCTGCTTTTTTATTTAACCTGAATGAAGAATTAAGAGAAGGAAAAGTCATCCTTAACTCAGCAGCCTGGGGGCCCTCAAGGCTAAGCATTGGGCTGCCAACCAGAAGATCAGAAGTTCACATCCACTCTCTGCTGTAAGGAAGAACACTGTGACTGACTGACTGACTGACTGGGGGCAGATTTTCAGTCTCAGAAACACGAAGGATCAGTTGTACTTTGTCCCATCTAGGTTCCGATGAGTGAGTGAACTCCATGGCAGTGGGGCGATGCTTGAAGCAGCTCTCCAAGAACAGGCATTTCTCTTCCTGTGAGAGGAGGCTGAGAGGGGAGAGGAGAGTGACGGAAAGGAGCAGCCATGTCTAAAAGGAGCCACTCCTGTTCATATTTCCATTGAGTGGCTCAGAAATGACCATCTCCGAATGGCTCGTGTTCTAAGAAGGACAGGTGGTGGAACAGTTATTCACAGTGATAAGTGAGTTGTCAAAGCTGCCTTCATTTCCAACATAACTTCATCCACTTTTTTTGGGGGGGGAGACAATGTTCATATTCTTATCATTCATAATTAAAATGAAGTCAAGCTCAGACCACAGCCGGAGTAACGTTTAGTTTTTATTTTCTGTGTCTTTACGTACATATAAAAGCAGACAGGGAAATCCGGAGCTCTCTGCCCAGAAAGGCTGCCACCTCTACTGTGAAACACCCACGTGATGGCAAAGCCATTGATTTATGCTTGCATGATCTGCTTACCAGGCACCTGAAGCACAGTGTGTCATGCACTCCTCACCATCACCTCGCCAAAGGTTCAGACAGGCTACATCGCTTGCCTTAAGTTCCCAAACTGGCAGGTAACACATATAGGCACCTGAGCCCTGGGAAGCCTCACCTCGAACTCCACTGGCAATGTGCGTCGTGTGACATGCTGCCCAGGGCCATCTCCAGCCTGAAGGTGGTGGGAAAGTGGAACTTGAGAGGTTATGCATTTGATAGGCAGCTTCATAATCCCAGCTCCAATGCTACCCAGCGGGGTGAGCCCAGACCTAACCTCTAAGTTTCAGTATCGTCAACTGTTTAGCAATCCTAACACCTGCTAATGCAGCTGTTGTGCAGGGTCAACGGGCTGAAATGTCTACAGCTCTTAAATGGGAACTAGACCTATAAGAATTACAATATAGACACGCTCATTGTCTCTGGTCAATTTTCAAGGAGACATACAGAAAAGTAAAAGAAGAGCAGTGAGACTAAGCATGCAATTTGCAAGTCAATCCGTCACAAAATTTCATACTTCTTTATGTGTAACAAATTACTTCCTGCACACTTCCCCGTGGCCTTGACCCACCACCACATGTGGGAATGCTGATTGCTCCTCCAGGGGGAGCCAGGTCTGTTGTGGACAGGCTATTTACGGAATTTTGAAAAGCAAAAGGCAAAATCTGATGGTAAAAAGAGACCCACGGGACAAAAAAAAAGCTGTGCCGCAAAAGAGTACCAAGAAACAGCTTCACTATCCCAGGAAAGGGCTTAGTCGGTATTGTAAACCAAACTAAAATCAAACCACTGCTGCTAACTCGTAGCGACCCGGCGAGGCAGAAAGAACACTGCAACTCCCCTGGGCTTCTGTGATTATAAAGATTATAAATCTTTATAATTCCTTTTCCTATTCCTTTTTCTCCTGAAGAGCATCTGGAGGGTTCAAACTCCGAACCTTTCCATTAGCAGCCCATAGCCTAACCCCCTGGGCCACAGAAGCCCCTTGTGAGAGTTCCTGGTTGGTCCAAATGGTTACATTACATCTGGGCTACTAGCCCAAAGATTGGTGGTTCAGCCCATCCAGAGGTGCCTAGGAAGAGCCCTGGGAATCTGCTTCCCAAATGGCCCCGAAAACCCTATGGAGTGGGTCTACTCTGCCCTTCGCCTCACGAGGCTGCCGTGAGGAGCCGTCAATTCCACACAACTTACAACAAACTGACACATTTAGAGAGGGAAGCTGAGTAGACAGAAGTGGGGAGGGGTGGAGTTGATTATTAATAAATGTCCTTTGCCATGGAATTCGAGAGAGAGGTATGTGAGTCCTGGCTGCATGCTGAAAAAGAAGAACATTAAAAAGAGCTTACCACTCTGGACTTTCAGAGCTAGAAGCTTATGGTGCTGACGTAAGCCTTGTTAATAGTTTTGCTCATTAGCAGTTCCTTTCTCTCTTCAGTCCATCAGTTACTAAAAGAGATGCTCCCATCTATTTTTTAAGTTGCGTGTCCTCAGATGAGTTTTCTTTTGCATGATGTCACTCACTGGTCTCAATGACTATTGGTTTCGCTCATGGTTAGTGTCTTTCTCCCTTAACCACATCTGTTATTACCTGAGAGGTGTTCCCACCCATTAGTGAGAACAGGTATATTATTTAAGCTTTTAAATCAACAAATGCTGTCCTAGTGATGCACACATTGAAGTGTACGTATCATCTTATCAGAAGAACTAAATGAATCCAAACAGGGAGAACCGCTAGCTGAAACCCTGGCCCAAAGCAGCTACTCAAGAACTCTTTGTAGCAAGCTAAGGATTAGTTTAGAAACCAACCTCTAGGACAGGGGTCAGAAAACTTGTGAGATTGGAAGAGCCAATCCTGTCCCTCACAACAAATTAAAAGTTATTTAAGAGCCACAAATAAAATGCTATAGATCACTCTATAATATAGCCTTTAAATGCTTTTCAGTCTTATTTCATGTACAAATGTTAGGTCTACAAAGGTTATAGACTACTCTCTAATTAATATAACCTTTAAAGGTTTTTCAGTTTTACTTCAGAGGCACATGTACATTAAGAAAGTACCACGGTTGACCGACTGCTGCTCTAGAAGATAAGGCCGTGTTAGAACATTCACCACGTGGTTCGCTGACTAGGCAGCTCTGCTCTCTGAGCACACATAACAGTGAACAATATCAATGAGCATTTTCAACTTATGAAAATAATTAGAACCAGGGGCAGGGTGAAAACCCATGCACTCTTTTCTGGAAGAGATGCTAAAAGACAAAGTGAAACCGAAGAACAGTTTCTGGTTTGGTTTCTGGAATTGCGGAGGATTTTGCTTTTCAACAGCCACTATCATATTAAAAGCAACTTCCTATCTACATAACAAGCTTTGATGCCTAACCCAGCCTGTAGGTCCCATTCTGTCAAACAAGTTTACCACAGTTTTAAGATGACACTTGAAAGAAGTTAACACCCAAAGAGTTTAAGTTGGACTTTTTTAAGGTATTTTAATCGTCACTGCTCCATTTCATATTTCCCCACAATTCAAGGTCTGAAATAAAATAGGGACTATTTTCACAGGTTTCAGTCCTTATTCCTAGGTCTCAGCACTGGACGGCCCTACTTCTTATCTACTCTAGTTGCCCCAATGCTGAAATACCATCAAATATAGGCCTCCCCTTACCTGAAAACAGCTTTCAGAAAGGTACATACTTTGCAAAATGATTCACAATCTTTAAATATACCTATACAATCAATAGTTTATGATAAGATGCTGAATCCTCATTATTAACAGGATTTTTGTTGTTATTGTAACTATAATTCAAATAACATAACAAAACAACAGCTCATGTAATCGCTGGCGAGTATCCCACAGGCAGTTTTCTGAATGACATACAAGCTTTGAAACTAGCCTATGTCTGTGGCAAAATCACTTTCAAGTAGGAAACATGCAACATCTACAGATCCAGCAAATTAAATTAGTGCCAACAATAACAAACTCACATTAGCTTATGTGAGCTGTGGGCTGCTCCCAGTCTGATTTCTGAGGTGAAATTACCTGATTCTGGCCTCATAATTTGACAGCTTAAAGTTAGAATGCCCTAAAATTGTCTGATTTGTAGAGATGAGGAAGGGTCATCTTAAGCTTCCATTCTCTTGAACCAAGGTTACTAGTAATATTTGAAGTTCTCGGGGTACATGGAGCCAGAGTGGGCTACTGTTCTCAGAAGGATCTCTGTGGCCAAAAGACCAGTGAAGTCTAGTTCGGTAAGAAATACAATTCTAGAACGTTGAACTTCCTGTTCAATAATGTAAACTCCTAATTTCAGAATAAAAAAATAGATGAAAGTGAAGGCGGATATGCCATTTTTATTTTCATTGCAATGATAATGCTATGTTTTAAGCTACAAAATATCATTTCTGGAACATATATGGGCCCTCTGCTGCCATGTGGATTCTAGCGCATGGTGCTCCTATGTAACAGTTAGCTGCTCCCTAGAGATCTCAACAGAAGCACACTGCTTCATCCTTCTCCCAGGGAGAGGCTGATGGGTTCAGGGAACCAACCTTTGTGTTAACAACCCAATGCCTAACCCACTGTGTTACCAAGACTCCTAATATATCTATAATGCAGAAAACTAACAGTTAATGGATGTTTTTTCATCCTATAACTCCCCCTATCATCATCAAAACAAAATTCATGTGCCTTCTTCAGTGAGAGTACATCACTCAAGTCTTTACTCTGGATCAGGAGTCCCAGGGTGGCACCAACAGGTAAGCATTCAAACAGCAACCCCAAGGTTGGCAGTCTGAATGCCACCCAGATGTGCCTCTGCAGAAAACCCAGTTGTAACTCCGGAAAAGCCATGTGCAGGGCTGCTCTGACACATAACTATAATTCAAAAGATTGAAAAAGGCTTCCTAACAACTGTTATGTTTCTATTGTTTCTTTGCTTTGCTTTTATACTGGGGTCTATAAACTCTGACATCAAGACACTGAAAGAGTCACCAGAGGGCAGTGATGCCCTCCCACCCCCCAAAAAAAAAGTTTTTAAAAAACGACACTGAAATAGAGAAGAAACACTATCCTAAACAGAGGCAAAATAATACAAAAATGTTCACAAATTGCCATAAAATTCATCTATATCATTGAGAAGAATGCTTTAAAGACATGTATATACATTTTTGGAACACAAACGACCTGAGCCCTTAAGCCTTCTCCATTTCCTTAATAAATCAAGTGTGTTATTTCAACTCCACCCACTTGCTCTGGGGCCTTTCTTCACTCTACTATAGAAGTTCCCGCTTCAGATATCAGGGCACAGGCTTATTTTCTTCTAGCACATACTTTCCACACTGAAGTACATATGCCTGAAAGAAAAACTCATCTATCAGCTCTCAGGTAAAACAGAAATCAGCAAGGCCCAGGTCACAGAAAGGTCCCTTTCCAAGGTCACATTCATCTATTCATTCACATCAATCTTCCTAATCCTGTGACCCTTCAATACAGTTCACCATGTTGGTATGACCCCCAACTAGAAAATTATTTTCACTGCTATTTCATCACTGTCATTTTGCTACTGTTATAAATCATGTGACCCCCGTCAAAGGGTCGTTCAACCCCCAAAGGGGTCATGACCCACAGGCAGAGAACCACTAATTTACATATTTATTTGTGAGCATTTAGTAAATACCCACTGTGGGAACAGGCCCTGGTTGAGGGCCTCAAAATAGATACACGAATAAATGAGCATCACTCTCTGTCTTAAAGGTATTTCAAACCTGGTGATGAGAAAGTAAGATGAATTAAAATATTTTCACACGTGATAGAAGCCGCATCCATAAAGTGCTATGAGTAGGTAAAGAATGTGATCCCTTGCTCTGAGGCCTCATTGCCTCTTGGGCCTTGTACTCAGGAACCCTGGTGGTTCTCTCCAGTGAGGCGTGCACTCTGCGTGTTTCAAACCCAGCAGCTACACATTGAACAATAGACGAGGCTACCTGCTCATGTAGTGGCTCTGTGTTGAGTTAGAAGCTCTGTGTTGAGTTAGAATCTTCTCAGCAGCTGGGGGAGTCTTCCAGTTCGGGTTCATCAAATCTATCTGTGGCAAACTATCGTCCCAGGGAGGAGTCACAAGTTAACACCCCCATCTACTAGCTGATAGCTTAACATTTCAAGACAACCCAGAGGGGCCTGGGAAGAAAAGCCTGGAAATATATTTTAAAGAGCAGCCATTATGAGCCCTGTTGAGCACAGTTCGACGCTGGTACACAAGCTGCTGACTGAGAGGCCACTTCACAGCAACACAACAGTTCACTAGTGAACACCAACAGTTCCAGCAAAAGGAGCAGCCTCTGAAGAGCTTATTGTACTGATCCTGGTCTGGGGAGGTGCCAAGGAAAGGAGACCAGTTACCTCCTTTGTACCATTTGAAGACAGGACAGAGGAGTGTCACTTTTGTTCTTCTTAAGGAATGTAGAAAGATCATCCTCCATTCCCTCTCTCCACTGACGCCTCCTCCCAGAGGCACTCCTGGTGCCCTCACAACCTGGTGGGCACCCTTATATCTGTCTGCAGGCTTACAGTGCTACAAATGAGTCATATTCTATTATTCTATGGGCTTAAATTCCAAAAAATAATTTTGAAAACTATGTGTTTTATGTAGCCATCTAATCTTATGTAGCCATCTAAAAGTTTCCATCATAAAAATAACTGAAAGTTACTTTTTAAATGCTAGCATTTTTAAATCAAAACAATCCTCTATCTAGCAGAGAAACAACAGCCCACATGGAAGAATCTCACCAGTGCATTCATGAGGACTTGACAGAATCAGGTAACAGGCACCAGAAGACCCAAAACAACAACAAAGCATTGTTGAGAGTGAGGGGGAGCAGAGCAGAGTCCCCAAACTCATCTGTAGACAATAGGACATCCCCTCACAGAAGACGCACAAGGAAGGGATGAGTTAACCAGGGTGCAGTACAGCACCAAGGAAACGCACACTACTCCTCTGGTTCTTTGAGACTTCCTCACACCCCGCTAGAGGGGGAAGGGAGATTAAAAAAAAAAAAAGGAGCTGATATAGATAGATAGTAAATGTTTAGAAAATGATGATTGGAACATATGTGCAAATATGCTTGACAACTGATGTATTACAAGAGCTTTAAGAGCCCCCCCAAAAAAAATGATTAAAAATATAAAATAAAACATTGCCAAAGTATGTGACCAACTTTGAACAATCTCAGGAATGTGTCCATTCGGCAAAATGGTGGTTCAGCAAAGTGATCTGGCCAAAGATGCATCAAGTGGCTCTTCCATAAGGTGATGCAATCCATCAGTCAATGAAAGGAGACTTTTCCTCATTTTCTGAGGAGGTGTTCTGCCTCCCACCCTCTGAACACTCTCAAAGAACATTGACAAAGGACAAATTTTGAGTCCCTCAAGGATTCCAATGCAGCCATTATGTTCTTGTGTAAATCAAAGAGGACAGGATTCTTCCTGAGTTATTTCTCTTCTCTCTCTCTCTCTCTCTCTCTCTCTCTCTCTCTCTCTCTCTCTCTCTCTCTCTCTCTCCCTCGCTCTCGCTCTCTGTTCCATGGCAATGGTATAGACAGAGTAATAACTGTTAGTTTCCGAGTCTGCAGCTCTCGGGAAGTGGAAAGCCCCCCTTGCTCCCTCAGAGCAGCTCACAGCGGACCTTGCAGTTAGCAGGCTGACCTGTAACCACGACACCACCAGGGTTCCTCATTGAAGACATTAAAATGTAGACTGTCTTCTCTTAAAAACAAAAAAGCCGGTATTCAAAATGGAGAAGAGAAGACGCGAGCACCTGCTTCTAGAATAGTAGAGCCTGGAAAGCCCTGTGCAGTCAGGCTGCTGGGCCCTGTTGGGTCACTACAAGTCAGAATTGACTCAAAGCCACACCCAGCAAGAGACATGCAAGGAAGGCCAAGGTCCATTAAATCCAAGAACAGTCTGAAAAGGAGACATAACAAGCAAGCATTTAGAGCCTAATGGTGTGGCGTTCTACTCCCGCAGAGTTCCACATGCATGCAATGTACATACCTTCTTTCATGACCAAATGAATAAGAGCGTGAAGCCTACCCAATATCTTTGAGCACGCATACACACACACACACACACACACACACACAAATCCCGTGCCATTTTTTTACCTTTACAACGTTCTGTGCACATCAGTTAGGGTCACTATTCTTAGCGTTAATGGTGCAAATTATTAGGAAATTCACATTTTATTCAGGACATTATGCCTAAGAAGCTATTGAGATGAATTATATACTTCTAAGATCGCCCAGTTAAAATTAGCTTCTGCAAGTGAGATTTGAAATAACAAAGTTCAGTTTGTAAAAATCCATTAACACAGAGCACTCCATCCATTCCCAGTCAATGCAAGATAAAGTGTTTCTCTATGTGGCAAAGAAAAACAATCACTTCATTTATAAAAGAATAGTATGCTCATTTAATTGAAGTCCCCTATGAAGAAGAAAAAATGTCTTTTTTATCCTTAATCATCTGGAGTAGAGATCTCTATTGATTGTGCCCTGAGGGATAATTACTCACCAGGACATTTCATAATATGTGGATACAATCTAATATCTACCATAGGGCTTACAAGTAATTTTAACATTCTTGCAAGAACAGCAATTAGAAAGTGAGACACATTTCTGATACAACAAAGGTTTTTAGGCAGGGGTGGGGTGGTCTACAGGCAATTAAAACACTTAAAATTTACTTACTAGTGGTCTCGAATTTGCCATTTCCCAAAATCATTCATAAATGTGGGCCATTCCAAAATGTTTCTGTGGTAACACTTCTCATAAAACAGAATGGGCAAACCAGATGAGCTGAGAGTCAACCAACCAAATAGCTTAAAACTATGCTCAGTTTTACTGGTGGAAATTTCTTTTGACCTACTGGACTGTTGGCTCTTAGCAACACTCAGGATATTTCTCTCTTTTTATCTTGCATTAATTTCAAAATAATCTGATAAGCATTTATGATAAATTGCACAAGAATCTACTCTGGGTCATTTTCAAGCATTCTTAGTCGTACCTAGCACATGTATTCACCAGTTTAAAGTTTTTTAACGCATAAGAAATGGTTTATCTTAGAGTACCAGGGATATATGGCAACTAATGCTATTTCTAAACTTAATTACAATATCAGCTCTGTGCTGCTACAGCTTTATCAGTGCCTAAGCAGGCCATCACTATGCCCGACAAGCAGTTTTTTACTCCTGGAGCATGTTCAAGGCCTTGCACAGGAAAATGCTGGCACATACTTCTGACTCTGTTGTTATTGTTAGGTGTGTTGAGTTATCTATAGTTCCTAGAGACCCCGTATACAACAGAAGGAAATATCGTATACCTGTGTTATCCTCACAAGTGATTTTATGTTGGAGACCATCAATGCAGACACTGTATCGATCCATGTCACCAAAACTGGTCTGTTTTACATTACTTTATTGAGCAGGGTGTCTTTCTCCAGGGACTTGTCTCCCCAATAACACGTCTAAGGTATGTGTAAAAAAGTCACACCACTCGTCTTCTAGGAATACTCTGGCCATACTTCTTCAAATGCACCAATTTCTCTTTGGTGTTCCTGATTTGATGTCCAACTTTCACATTTGTATGAGACAACTGAAAATGCCATGGCTTGGATCTGACATACCACAGGAACATGAGGTTAAACTTTACAGAAGCCAACTGTCACATCAGAGAAGTCACCCAAAGTCCAAGGTTACAGGACTGCCTCGCAGGAGAGCAAAGATGATCTGAAATATGACTATCCTGCTCCCCAGAAGCCAGATCACACTCTGCGCACACCGACGGAGTGAACCGCTAACCACCAAAGATGCACAAAATTGGGACTAAATACTTCCAGCAACACTGAGAATCATCTAACTAATAATAAACTCTATCTGTTCAGGTACACATACATAAGGGAGGAAATACTCTTCCTGGATTCTCTTTCTACGTGCACCTTGCACCTTAAAAAGACAGCAGGCCAACATTCTCCTATGAATGGAAAAATGAACAATCCCATTCTTCCCTGCCAGGGCACCTTCAGGATACCACTCTTTCAAGAGTCCAGCATACTATGTGGAGTCCAAGATGTAGCTCATCCCAAAGTGAAGGAGGATCACAATGGACAGCATGCAAACCGTGGTGTGCATCTGCAAGACTACCTCCAAAGTTCTACAGGAAAAGCCTGGCTATCTCCCAGCAGATGCCTACAAATCAGCCTTTTAGGATAACCCAATTTCTTTGTGCTGCTCTTCGTTCTCCCCTGAAAGGGGGAGCATTTTAAAAATTAGGACCCTCAATAATTTATGAACCTGACAGGAGGTTGCTGAAGCCATTTGAATTCCCAGGAGAAATACATCCTAGAAGTGTCCTGATGTAATCTGATCAAGAGATCTTAAAGAACACATGTTTTACTGTGTCTCACAGGTAATAAATGATGCTGTACAAAGAAGTGGCAATGCAAAAAAAAAATTGGAAGAATCTGAGGCAGTAACTCAAGAGCATTCTTCTTTGAAATCACTCTCCTCAAAAGATGAGTGATAGTTACGTTCTGGAAGTGATCATAAGAAAACAGGATCATGCCGGCATTAAATCTATCTTGGGAATCAAAAGCTATCCGGAGGACATGGTCAAAGACACACAGCAAACAATAACCTGCATTTGTCCTCATTCAAATTTCATTCAGCAGACTGGATCTTCCTAAGTGATAACAAGAGATTTCCTCATTGATGGAGGCATTGCTGTTTTTCGTATGTTTGTTTGTTTTGTTGATAATTCTAATAATTGTATTCCTGTCACTAATGTGCTTTAAAAAATAGTGTCACATGAGATAGGATGATGATGTCAATAATGCTTAAAAACATAAGTGGTTGCAACTAGTGCAAAAGGGCAGTGAGGTCCCCAGAATAGTCAAGCCAGTTGCCATAGATTCTGGTCCAAGTCACGATGACCTCATGGGAGTCAGTGAAGAACTATGCAGCATGGTTTCAAAGATGGGTTCTGAGAAGTCTCAATAACTAGTTTTCAGAAGTAGATCACCACATCTTTCTTCAAGGCACCTCTGGGAGGACTCAAGCCCTTGTGGTTAGCAGCCAAGCATCCTAATTGCACCACACAGAGATTCCATTCCTTGGTTAAACCAAAACCAAACTCACTGCCATTGAGTCAATTCTGACTTTTTGAGACAAAGCAGAATTGCTCCCTGTAGTTTCTAAAGCTGTCCACCTTGACGGGAGCAGACTGCCTCAACTTTCCACTGAATAGTAACTAGATTTAAGGTACTGACCTTTCCGTTAGCAGCCCAAAGTGCAAGCCACGGAACCACCAAGACTTCTCTATGTATGCTGTCCAACTGAAATTTAGAAAGTCTTTGTGGGCACAGGATGTATGTATAAGACCTGTGCAGGAAAAATGCTATAGGATAAGATACCATGCAAACTACCAATGGTTACCATGTAAGGGACCGATTATTAGTCATGTGCCTATGACATTCTCTGATATCCTAAAGAATATGTGAGGTCGAGAACAGTGAGCCTCAAAAGCATCCTATTTGACGTCTGCCCTGCAGACACTGTTCATTCTGAGGCCTTCTTCATATTCCTTGGTCATTGATCTCTCATTCCTGTTGGCTCTCCTTTCCCTTCACTGTCATTGGATTGGTTCTCTGAAAAGTCTTGTTCAAGAAAAAGTTCTATTGATTCACTTTGTATTCTTTTATACGACAGATAACACAACTGATTTTGCATTATCTGTTGTACAAAGGCAGAAAAAAGTGTCATAATAATCATTTTCTGCTAATCTAAAATTGTTACTCAAGTTTTAAGGTAGAGCAAGTCAGTCAATAATAGTCTCCAATAAATACCAATAACCAGAGAAGGAAAACCCTACATAATAATTCATCCTTTCCATGTTGTTCATTCATCCTTTCCAGAATGTCTGTGTATACATCTTCTTTCTGGAGAAAATAGGTTGAGGATTTCACTTGAGAATTAGCAAAAATATCTATTCTGAACAACAAGCTTACAACAACAAAAGCAAATTTCATCTCCAATGCTATCCTGTCGATTCTGACTCATAGTACTCTATGTTAGAGTAGAACTTCCCCCATATGGTTTCCAAGGCTGTAAATCTCTGCAGGAGGAGAGAGCCTCATGGTTCTCCATTATCTCTGGACCCCGAATTTCAGCTACTGAAATAAAAACTGATTAGAGGACGTTTTTGAATCCCAACCCAAATAGTAAGATCAGAAAAATTGTAGTGGGGTCCCGTAAAAAGCAATTGTAATATGAGAGGTTTTGATAAGAAAATAAATCACAAAGGACTTCATCAACTTAACATCCAGCAAGGCAAAATTCATATTGATGACATCCTCACTAATTCTCACCGGTGACCTCAATCATCCTGTGGTCCAGCGGTGCTGACTTCTCTGCCAGTACAATTCCTAAAACATTATTGTCCTTGCTATCAGGTGTTGTCCAGTTGGTTCTGGTTCACACCAAACAAAATGAAACAGCACCCAGTTCTGCTTCATCCACACAGTTGTTGCTATGTTTGAACCCATTGTTGTAGTCACTGTGCTGACCCACCTCGTGGCTACCCCTTTAATCCACCAAGCAGGGTATTCTGTCCCAGGGACTGGTCCCTCTGATAATATCCTCAAAGTATAGGAAGGGATGTCCCATGACCTGTGCTTGAAAGGCTGTATTTCCTCCAAATCATTGCTAGCTCTCAATCATGAGTTCTCTGTAGGCAACAACTGAGTTATTCAAACCCCTATGTGACAAAAATGCATTCCAGTTTCTCTCATGATGTCAGTTTCAGTGATTCATGTGAGACATTTTTCCTTATCGATATTGTTATGTGTACTCTGGACTTGAGTCATAGGAACTCTCTTATTTGGTAAACAGAGATATCTTAGCTGAATGGCAACCAGGGAGAGGGACTGTAAATGAACAGCTCTGAACAAGTGTAAGTCACCTTGCAAAACAGCGGTTTAGATACTGGCTGGTGGAAAGATCTGATGATTAACAACAGTCCATTATTCGGGGAGATAGTTGAATTTTATTGTATTCGTATCACAATATGATGCATTTCTTTTCAATAGTCCAGTCCCTTAAAAGCTATGAAACAATCTACACTCTAGTTTTAAATATAAAATAAGGAACAGTCCATAACTTGACATCTTCTCCAGACCTTTTCATTTCTCCCAACATTCTCCCCATCCTCGTCCCAGTCTTTGTTTGATGTTTCGGTCTTCCAATTCCCTATCGGAGTCTTGTTTTTCAGTTATTGCCCTGCTTAGGGGGACATGATATCGCTTTTTGATCTTCATCCTCAGGGTACATCCTGGTACCCTTTCCTCATCATCTAAGTGAGAAGAGTTTTATTAAAGCTTCCAATCAAGTTTAACAGTCATGACAAATCAGGCAGCCCAGATCTGTGACAAGGCCTAAAATGGAGCAAAGCAAACAGAGGCTCCTTTAATGTACTACTCTAAAATGCTCACCTTTTGTTGGCAAACTCCTTATTTTATAACCTGCCCCAATTTTGTGTAGTGTACTGAGTCACCAACGGCCAGTACATTAAAACGTGAAAACACAAAGGCACATGCAGAAAAAGAAAGACAGTGGACCCCAAAAAACTGACATTCAACAGGTAATATTTTTCCATAAAAAGTGAAGTATTGGACCTTTTGGACTGATGAACTTGGACAATTCCACTTAGGCTTAATAAAACATTATGATCTTATTTTCTTCTGTCCTAAGATATTAGTATTTTGTTCTTTTTTCTAAAACTTTTTATTGTTTCCAAGATGGTAATGACTTAGAACTCATAAGTTCTTTTAATGTAATGGAAGTTTCTCCCTTTGGCGCAATCAAATAATTATCTGATGATCAAGAAAAGAAGAAATGAGGTCATTCGTATGAATAGAGAGGCTGGGGTGGATTCAGCATCCTCTGGAGTGATCACTTTGAAATATTTTACGAAATTTTTTATCCCAAACAGAGCATTCTAATTCTGAGTTTGTCTTCAAGGATCCAGAACTCAAACTCACCTGCTCTTGAGCCAATTCCAATGCCATATGATGTTATAGGGGAGAGCAGCACATAGCTGTGGGTTTCCAAAACTGTAGCTCTTTACAGAAGCAGAAGCCTTCACATTTCTCCTGAGGAGCAATTGATGATTTCAAACTGCTGACCTTCTGGTTAACAATCCAAGGTGGAACCGCTATGCTACCAGGACTCTTCTTGAAGGAGTAACCTAGGAAAATTAAGCTATGTGCAGCACTGCATGCCCTGAGGTTGCTTGATGAATTAACTCCATACTTAGGCATTTGGAGCTCCACCAAGAGATGCCATTGGTTAACATACTCATGGTTTGACTTCCTTAGTAGATTCTACCCACCTGATTAACTGTTGTCTTCATCGCTTCTTCAAAGGTATTATGTTCCAGACCCCTTATATGAAACGTCCACCCCTTTCTCGTCTCATCAAAGAGAGGTTCTATGCTTGAATATAGAGGCTTTCTGGACCATTTCTCTTCTTTAACATCTTATTTGTTGACTGGCCTACTCCTGCAGCTATCTCAACACAAACTGAACACAAGAACACTCCCCATTAAACATGCATCCACTCTATGTCACTGTCACTGTACTACATAAATGTCAGTTCTACTCCTAAGGGACTGGAGAGAGTATTCACGTGAACTAGAGACCTTAAGAAAGCATCACTATTCATTGATAAGAACCACATGAAGTACATTCCCACTGAAGCATGCTTCAATTTCATTAACGGCCTCAAAGCTTTGCAGAAGAGGAAAGGATAAATAGTGATTGCCAAAATTGCTATTTATCATAGAAGGGCTCTTTTGGGTAGAAGATGTTTGAATGTGAGCTTACGTATGCATATACTTACATATGCCTATGAGGGAACTTCAGAAATTTATGAGAAAGGGAATCAAAAGATGATATGACCTTTTAAAAAAATTTTATTAAAAATCATTATATTGTGGGCTCGTACATTTGTTTTTCAAAATACATAAATAAACATACTGTGCCAAGCACTTTCACATGTCCGCTGCTGTGGCAGTCATGTGCTTATGTTAATTTTATGATTGAAATGTAGGGGTGGAGTCTAGCCTGTTAATCTGGAGACAGCCATTGAGTAGCCAATGAGGTCTCTATGTGGGCATGGCTTTCTCCTGAGACTTCTGGAAAATCTCGCCATATTTCCCTCATGAAGATGAGAAGCTATCTTTCCCAGTTGTTGGGAGTTAGTCTCAGAGGCGATGAGTCACGAAAAAGACAAGATGGCAGCGTCTGAAAAGCTGGAGGAGCCGGCGGAGAGACCACACGGCTTGGCCCTAATGGAGCCAGATCTCTGAAGTTGGAGCGGCATGCTGTTGATGGACCCTGAGCCCTGGAAGCAAGGAGCCATGGGGAGACCCCTGCCAGCACCAGAATTCTGCACCCACTGACCTGTGACTTCGTGAGTCGGAAGGAGACTTTGTAGTCTCCTTGACTGATTTCAGGCATATGGGTTAATATCGGGCTTATGACTGTACTGGACTGGATTGGGATACCTTCTTCGTGTCACATTCCTTTTGTATATAAACCCTTTCCTTATAGCCATATGTGTGTCTATGAAATTTGTTCCTCTAGTCTACTCGGACTAACACAGCTGCTGTTATTGTTTTCCAATCATCCACCTTTTCCCTTGAGCCCTTGGTATGGGCTTTTCCATCCCTTCCCCTCTTCCCCTGCTCTCACCTCCCCACCAACCCTCAATACATTATTATTGTTCTGTCACATCTTACACTGCCGACATCTCCCCCAATCCACTCCTATGATGCCCGACCTTCAAATAGGAGCTTCTGTGTATATCCTTGCAGTTGGTTCCGTCTCTCTACCCCACCTTCTCTCCACCCTTCCAGCAGCTACAATCTAACCACTGTCCTGAAAGGGCTCATCCATCTTGGTTTTTCCATATCTCCAGCTCCCCTCTCTACTAGTTTACCTTCTCCAGTCCATCTGGATTTGTAAGGTAGAGTTGGGACCATGATGGTTGGGGGGAGGAAGACTTCAGGAATAGAGGAAACTTGTATGCATCATCACTGCCCTGTTGTCCCTTGACTGGTCTGTCTCCTCCCCTTGACTCCCCTGTAAAGTGGTGACCAATTATGTGCCAGTGGGCCTTAGGACCCCACCCTGCTCTCCCCCTGATTTGTGCTGTCTTGGTTCTTGTTCTTTGATGCTCGACACCTGCTCCCTATGGCCCTCTTGATCACACAGGTTGGTGTGCTTCTTCCATGTGGGCTTTGCTGTTTCTGTACTGAATGGTGACTCAATTATCTTCCAGTCTTTGAGACTCCAGACATTCAATCATTTGGTAGCTGGACACTAACGTTTCTTCTACTCTGTTTGCATCTGTATCCATTTGTCTTCAGCAATCATGTCGGGAGTCAATTGGTCCATGATAATATGACTTTTATGTGAACTTTCTGAAGGCCTCTGGTCTCTCTCTCTCTCTCTCTCTCTCTCTCAAGAAAGTCCATTGGAAAGAAACTGAGATCTATATAAATAGACTTGACTGAACTGCACTCATTAAATATTTACAAAGTTTAGTGTTTTATTATTAGCAACAGATTACTAATGACATCCCATGAGATCAATCCACACTGGTCATTACCCAGAGAATCTAATCAAGTGTAAACTCTCCATACTAAATCAGAATACAATTTGAGCTTGAAATAGTCCTTGAAAAGATTAGAAGTTTCACGACTCTCACCAATGTACATAGCTCCCAAAGTTTAGCTCTTATGTCTATTGAAGAAAGAATCATCTGACCCACAAATCATCTGACATTTGTAAAGAAGAGCAAAAAGCCATCAAAGCCACTGAAAACCAAAACTCATTTCCAGGCACTTGGTTCTGAGTCCTGGTGATTTCCATAGGGCATGGTAGAACTGCACCAAAGGGATTCCAATTGAAATCTTTATGGGAACAGATCATCAGTCTTGACTTCTCCCAAGAAGCTGGTAGGTCCAATCCATCAAACCCCCCCACCCCCAGTTAGCAGCTGAGTGCTGATCCACTGTGCCAGGAGGGCTCTTAAAATACATTATACATGACATCACTTAATACCTGCGTGCACACATCTAGAAGCATGACTGAGGCTGTCAGTGCCTCAGGTGTGGGGATTCTACCCATTTTCCTGGACATTCCCTTCTTTACCCAGCATGCTTTCCCATCAGAGTTCCAAAAATGCTGCTCTGCTGGCTGGATAATAAATATGACCCATGAACTGGCACCAAAAAGCAGTCATTTAGTGTGAGAGATGACATTATTTCATAGTTCACTGAAGGTCTGCTAGTTATTACCTTTGACCAATCTGCCTGAATGTGTCTGGGCCTACAAGAGCACAGGTGGGCAGCTGTCCTGACTCAATTAGTCACCACAGAATGCTCCGCCCAGTATTTGGCTTAATGGGCTCAACTATCTACATCCTATTTCCATTGCACTCTGTTCTGAAGACAGAAGAGTAGACCTGGGAGAGGTGAGGGAAGCTTTTCTTTCTTTAGTCTCTAAGTTGCTAATATTTAAAATAGTTTAGTGTGTTCTATATCAGATTTTCGTATGAAGCACAATTCTGTATGGATGCATAAACCTTCTTGTTAAGATGCATGCACTATTTAAATCTCTGTCAGTAGAGACAAGTTAAAAGAAGTTACAAATTCTTTTTTTTTTAATGGGAGTTGAACTAAGATTATTTGCAATAGATCCATTTCTCTCCTATTCACTCACGTTGTCCATTTCTGAATCACCTCAACTTTAGGAAACCCTGTCCTGAAGTATGTTTCTGTTCAAACACATCATCTCCAATCCCAAAAACACTCCAACTCAAACCTGAATGTCTAACCCTTATGATGACTTTAAGAGTCTTTCAAAATATGCCCACGCATAATATTTATCAGGGTCAACATCATAGGCAGAAATGCCGAATAACCCATTTCGCTTTGTGCAGGGCCCCACAGGCTATGTTATGTCTACATAGACATGGCCAAATGTGCCAAGCAGATGGAGCCTCTTTGAACACGGATCTTCTTCCTAACAGGCTTATCAGATTTCTCTACAAAGAGACCATAATGTGAGCACACACCAGTGCCAGAAGCAAAACTGGATGATACATCAGGGGATACAAATTGGAAAATCTGTTAATGAATGCTTTTATAACAGGGAAAAAAAGAAAGTGCTCCCTTATTAAAAGCATGGTGCTGTTAAAAGGAAAAATTTAAATAGATATGTGTTTGCCAAACCTTGCATCTAATACTAGAAAACCCAGACAGTTAACACCTCTAATACAGACATCCTAAATCCACTGCCATCAAGTCGATACCAACTCACAGTGACCCCATAAGACAGGGTAGAACTGCCCTCTGTGTGTTTTGGAAACTGTAACTCTTTATAGGAGTAGCAAACCTCACCTTTCTCCCCTGGAGTGGATGATGGTTTCCAACTGCTGACCTTTCAATTAGCAGCCCAGCTTGTAACACTAACCCACCTGGGCTCCTGAACACAGACCTAAAAGAAATGTTTTGCAACCTAATTATTTGATTCTACAGACATAAGGCTAACCTGTCAGTATTCCATCTGTTCTTTCTACTTGGCCCAATAACCACCTTCGGGTGATCGGCTGACCTTTGGGCTGTAATTCTGGCTCCCCCAGTTCCTGTCACTCAACAGTCTCTTTTGACACGGACTTTGAATGAAACCCAGTAGAGCTCAAGCCTAACCTTCGTGACAGCTTTTGAAGCAACCAAATCACCTAACCCACACTGTCAAGAGGCAAGGCCAGGGAACAGTAGGAAGTAACTCAGCACTTGAGGCTGGGCCACTGTAGCTGGCACATTCTTCTGTAAAAATATATCCGGAGGATTTTTTTTTCTTTCCCTATTAGTACAGTCATTTACAATAACCGGGAATCACTATTCATTCCATACAGCACTGTGTTCACCAAAGCTCTTGTCCCTGATAGCTTGGCAAAAAGGCATTGTCTCAGAAGCTGTGGCTTTGATGGAAAACACCATCAATACCAGCCACTGAGTGGCAATCCGGAAATGATGCACAGTACATGTTTTTAAATAAATGGCTTTAAAAAATCAACTGCATTGTCTTAAAAGCACCATTTCCCACTCTGCCTCTCTGGTTGACACCCATTAAAGCTGAAAGGCCCAGGGAGTCATTGGATTTCCATTCACCAGGGTACTCTAAATGATAAACCCTGTGTTGTGAAATCAAAGGCCTTTAAGTCAAGCTGGGTGGCAGGCACAGGAAAGACGACCTCAGTTTCCCCACTGAGGCACATGCCATTTCCCAGGATTCCTCAGTCTGCCTTAAGAAGCCTCCACCAAACTAAGCTAACCTCCTTAAAAATTACAGTCCTATTTAGAAGTATGTGAGTTTTTGTTAACATTCACTGTGGGTACAGAGGAGCACCTAATTATAGGGTCAAAACACAGCCAAAGAATTATCAGTACACTGATTTTATTTTATTTTATTTTATTTTGGTAAATTGAGCAATTGAAAGAGGCAGTAGTGAATACTCACTACTGAGAAACTCTATGATTAATTTTTTTGCAAAGCAAAGTTCCCTTCTGTGATCTGCACAGTCAGCCCTGATTTATCTGTCTTGGAAGCCCTGATCGTCATCTATCTAAAGCATACCCCAAAAAAATAACTACCATGGCATCTGGCAAATAATAGTCATTCAATAAAAACTCCAGGTTAATGATCTCACTACTGTGGGAAGAAATCTTCAAAATGATTTACTATCTAGCACTGTGCTCTCCGATACAATTCTAGAAGCTATGTATATGAAAATGACCTTTGGGTATATTAGTTCCCTTTCTGATATGAGATAGTTCTCCATGACATTTTTGAATTCTAGAGAAATCTTAGGATTTGAGTTGGTCTGCAAAGCAGTATTCACATTCCCAATATACCCTGAGGTTCTATGAAGATATTTGGAAGCATGTGTTGCACAGAATTTCAAAGAATCACCTTCTAGAAACCCAGTTTCTATGGGTAAGGTTTTCCCCCAGTTCTTCTACCACCCTTCTCCCAGATGGGAAAGCTTCAAGAGTGACAAAAGATAGGACAAAACATGAGTGTCCCCTCGTCTCCAATGACATCAAGGTCAATGGGCACAGCACAGACAAATATTCCACCTCCCACTCTTGTGGGCTGTAACTATAGGAGAATGGAATTCACATAGTTTCCAAATGTAAAAAAAAAAAAAGAGCTTGCTCCTATCATATTTTAAAGGGCAATGTTATTTACCAAACCAAGTCAACTCAGGTGTTTTGTTACTTACACTTAAAGAGTGATATAAGACCTTATTCTTTAAGATCAATATTTAAAAGACATCAAAAGTAACAAAATTTAAGCTACAAAATTTAAAATTGCACCATGATGATGTAGAATTCTGAAAGACACTCTCTTAATGTGGGGTCACAGCAGAGCAGTGAGGTGCTCCGGCTGTCTTCTCCCTCCTGACCCGAGGCTGGAGAAGGACAGAGCAGGGCTTTGATGGTGTTTCCGTCACAGACACGCCACCTGCATCTGATCTTGAGGAAATTGCAAAAGAACACAAGCAGAAGTACATTATGCAAAATAGCTGGCCTGGGATCGTCCAAAAGGAACTATTTGGACTCATGAAAAAATGGTCCCAAGCTGGGGTAAGAGCAACTTTGACCTGCGGTCAGATTTGAATTCACGCTGTACGTTAGGTAACATTTTGCCACTGATAAGAGTCCAAATTTTGGTAGTCACCCTGTGTTTGTATGAGAGAATGTCATTTAGTCCTAGAGAATACACATTTGAGATAAAAAGTACATGTTCTCAAATGGATTCAGGAAATAGTATACAACAGGAAGGTGGGTAGAGAGGAGAGAGAGAGAGAGAGAGGAAGAAGAAAAAGAAAGAGAAAGAAAGAAAGAAAGAAAGAAAGAAAGAAAGAAAGAAAGAAAGAAAGAAAAGAAAAGAAAAGAAAGGCATATCAATGGGGAAGGACACACAGGAAAATTCAGCAAAAGCAAAATTAATATCAACTCTTAGTGAGTCTGGACAAAAATTATATCAAAGTCCTTTATACTACTTCTGTAAGGGGATGAGTTTAAAATTACTTTAAAACAAAAAGTTAAAACTACATTCCAGATTAGAATATAAGAATGACTGTGTCATTTTCCAAAACTTTATCTAATATCTCAGTCAAAGCACTACACAATGCTGTAAACCCTTCAGTGCATTCTGCTTCTTTTCTCTCCAGGAGCCTTGTCAGTCGCGTGGTGTCTATGCTCCTGGCAGCTTCTCTCTATGCACATTCCAGCAACAAGACAGAGGGCTTCATTTCACCAGCTCTTTTCTCGATGTGGTCTGACAAATTGACACTCTGTCTGCCACCCTTTGAAAACACAGTAAAGAAAGTGCTGCGTTCTGTGCCGTAAGCAGGAACTGTGTTGCTTCAGAAGCAAAGATTAATTAGTTTTAAAGATGAATAATCTACAACTAATCTAGCTGAGCTTATTGTCATCAAAATGAAATAAAAAAAACGCCTTCAGGTAGAAAATAAAATGCACCCAAAATTCTCTCTTATGATTAATTACATGCCTTTTAAGCTATAGTCTATGTTCAAGATACTTTATGTATATATATACATATATCATATACTATACACAATATGAGGAGGTCTAGTGATGCTGTGGGTTAGACATTGGCTGTGTAACCTTTGAGGTATGACCTCAAAGTATGAGGTTCCCTCTCCCCGGTAGCTCTGTGGGAGAAAGATATAGCTGTTGACTCTCATAAGGGTTTATAGCCTCAAAAAACCAATTTAGGGTTGATATAAGTGAGAATCAACTCAATGGTAATGGGTCCATGTTTCTATACACAGTATATATGGTTTTTAGTACTTAGGTACTATATTTAAAACAAAGACATATGTACTGTATGTAAACACCACATAACTGCATATATAATTTGGAATGAATAGATAAAGTTACTCGATATATATCTTAGTAATGCATAAAGCATAATGGTAAAATTTCTCAATTTAAACCTACCCTTGAAGTGTGTACAGAGGTAGTGGATTGGTAGATAGGTAGGTAGATAGATAGAGAGCTAGATAGATACATTGCAGATAATACAAAAATCTAATTACTAAGGGAAGATGCTTAAAATAATTATAAAGTGTTTCCAAATGCTATATCTCATATTCATTTCATATGTTTGTTTTATGCTCGCTCATTTGGACTCCTCTATTCTCCTGAGGAAAAGAGCAAATAACCCCAATTGAGAGATAAGAGCATGAGGACAAAAACTATATAACAAGGATAACAATGAAAGCAAAATAATAATAACCTTACAGAACATAACTACCTTGAGCAATGAGAAATGACTGCATACAAAAAAGTATGCACCTTCCCTGCATCCTCCAATCCTTACACAGACCCGATACAGAGTGTCCTCCCCAGACTTCACCTGTCCAAACCTTACACTTCCTTTATAATTTACCTTAGTTTATCCCTTCAAAGAGGCCCTCTCCCCACGAAGAGTCTCTGGATAATTCTTTGGAATGGCATATTCACTATTTGTTTACATGTCACTCTCGGACACGCTAGCCTATGGATTCTAGGGAAGATGCAATGTCTCTCATTAAACTTGCACCCCAAGCACTTAGCAGCTTTGTGTCCAACAATAGCAAGCAGCTCATACACGTGCACTGAATTGGAGTAAGACACCTGCCCTTCTGCAAGGAACATGGGTGGTGGCCCAAGTGATTTGCTAGCCTACAGGATGGAGGTTCACACTCGCATGGGTCCATGAAAGGACAACCAGACTCACCACCATCCACTTGCGTGTGACTCATAATGACCTTACAGAGCCGGAGAGAACTGCCCTTGTGGGCAACTCTCCCTGGGAGTAGAAAGCCTCGCGTTTCTCCAACGTGGAAGAAAGACAGGAGAAAAGGCTCACACGTGGACGACAGCCATTGAAAACCCTGTGGGGCAGTTCTACTGGTAACACAAGAGATGGCCATGATGGCAGCTAACACCGAAAGCGTTGCAGAACACTTGGCTTACACCTTTGCTGAGCCCTCTGGTATTTGTGAGCTCCGTGTGAAAGGCATCATGATTCAGTGGTTAGAAGAGCAAATTGGTTCTAAGAGCAATTCTCTCCTTCACCATTTACCCTCCGTGTGACCTTGATCATAAGCCACAAACTCTCATCTGCTAAATGGAGACACTAACAGTACCTCCTATAATTCAACCTATAACCTGTGGACTTAAAGGGTTAAAGACAGAGGTATTTAAACCTGCTCATGTCAAAGGTCCACTAACATGCCAAAGCTTACACCTTGTTGGGTCAGAGAAGAGATGATAGGTCAGAAGCCAATGTAGACACAGAGAATCCAGAAATACATCTTTATTTTGAGCCCATTTCCATTGAACTTCAACCCTACAACTACAAAAATAGTATAAAAAAAAAAGATCAACAATACTAAAACCAAGCTAGTCAACTCTCACCTCTGGTGACCCCAACTGTGTTTCCTAGGGAAGGAAACAGAGAGTCAGGCCTTTTTGTCAACAATGCATACTTTACTGAAAAATCTTGGGGATGAGAGTGGATGCCAGATGTCTCAAAATGCATCTCAAATTCGAAGCATCTCAAGTGCTCCCAAAATGTGAGAAAGCCGAAAAAAGTATGGGCCGAGTTCTTCCTTCTGTCTAAATTGAGCCAATTGCTCTGGACACAAATATCCATTTTCCAATTTTAAAAAGTATTGCAGTTCCCCTTTTCCAAAGACAAGGAAATTGCAATTGTTAAGTAAACAACGTGTACAGCTATGTATTTTCCCTGACACTTACTAAGCACCTTTGCTTCCTGCAATGACTATCTACGTAGTCATTTCCCACAGTGCATCATCACTAGCTCCGAACTACTGTCTTGATGATCATCTTTGAGGGGATGAGTAAGAAGAACTTCCCAGAGCACTCCACTGGTGAGAGGAAAGCATCGCAGCTGCATACCCTTACCACACCGTCCATCTAGAAAAGAGGAAGCATGAGTCTTGGTTGAACCCCTCCACTGTGCTACAGACTTCACACGGCTTTCCTTGCAATGGCTTTCTGTAGTAGATCTAAGTTCTTCACTCCCCACCCCACCCCCAAAGCAAGTCACTGCCATTGAGTCCATTACAACTCACGGTGACACTATGGGACAGAGCAGAACTGCTCCTGTGAGTTGCCAAGACGCTAACTCTTTATGGGAGTACAAAATCCTATCTTTCCCCCTTGGAGGAGCTGGTGGTTTTGAACTGCTGATCTTGAGGTTAGCAGCCCAAGAAGTAACCAGGGCTTGGAAACAGATGCTTATTGCAGCTAGAGACTTACAGTACATAGACTTTGGAAGCATGGAGTTAGTGGGCACATGCCAACTGTGTTTACTAGCTGTGCCACCATGGCCGAGTTATTTAATCCCCCTGAAGCTCGGTTTTCTCAATCATATGATGCGAGAAAAAAGTATTGCGGGGTTGCTGTGAGGATTACATATACAAAACTCTCAGCACAGTGCTCGGCATATCGCAAGATTGTGATACATGGCTGCATCCCCCCGTCTCTCTTCTGTGCTCTATGCCCTTCCTCCTAAAGAGGTGCTCCTTCTGGCTGGACAAGGCTGGTGGGAAGCACTAAGAAGAGACAGGGCTTGGGTGGTGAGATCTGAGGTATTTTTTCTTCAAGCCTTTCAACCCTCAGAGCCATATCTCTAGCAATGACAATGTCTGCATGGCTTTATCAGGAGCTACCGCTTTCATAGCGCCTGCTGTCCCTGCTTCCATCCCTTGTCTATTCAGAACTAAGGTCTCTAGGTAGCCCACTCTGAAGTTCCCTTACCCTTCACATGTGTGGGCCTCTCCATTACAATTTCTCCATCATCCAAGTTGGAGTCTGCTCCCTATCAGGCCCTGACTGATAACCAAATTTAAAAATGATGTGTTAGTAAGTCAGGGCCCCGACCATCACTATGACCCATTTCTAGTGTTTCATGAAGCACTCACTCACCAATGGACATTTAAATGGAAATGGTACAGGTAGTCCCCAACTCATGACATATTCACATTTTAACCAACCACACTTGTGACCTTCAAGCGATGGAGTGGCGCAGTGGTGGTTACAATGGGATCAAGGGAGGGGATGATTGTGAGGATGGCACTGATGGAGCAGGATTTCCTTCTGCTGTGCATCAGGTCCCCATGGCTCTGGGCTGATTCAATGGCGCCGACCAACCATACGAAGTTCTTAGTATAGAGATGAACAGAATTACAGGTGTAGCTGGTGTTTGGTGACTTATGCTGAGGCTACTTTAAAGTTTCTGCAATTCATTCCAATAGCCAACATGCCAGTTGGTCCTATATGTCAGAGGACAACTGTTCTCTGTAGGGGATGCACTATCTGTTGTGTTTGTTTGTTTGTTTGTTTGTTTGTTTGCTTTTCAAGGTCTTTCTTCTGAGACAGATCTGGGTTTACTAGAACATCTCATCTTTTGATTAAAAGCCAAGAATATTAGCCATTTGTATTGCTCGTGAATTCACTCCAAAAAACAACAACAACAACAAAAACACAAAAACCCCAGGCTCATGAAAGTTGGCCCAGACCCAAAGTTGCATGGAGCACCAAGTACAACCCCACTTTCTTTGGGAAAAAAGTAGCATGGCTTTAGTCTGAAAATAAAGACCATGATTTGTCAGAAAAACCAACCCTGAGCCTTTGAATCCACTGCTATCAAAATACCACCAAAGCCATTTTGCAAGACAACATTTTCAACCATGTTCAGGAAGGACTTGACTACCCCACGTGAGCAGGTCGCATGTCTTGGCCCCAGAAATTCCAAGTATAATTGCTACTCAATCCACAGGGCATGAATAAGTATGCAATTACTCAGTTAAGGAGTAATTATTTGGACATTTATTTGTACCCTCCAAGCTCAAGGGATACTGGAGACAATATCCAGAAAGGGTGTTCTGTATGTTTTCAAAGACTCAGAAGTGTGTTTTCTTCAGTGTTTCCTTTTTGCTGTTTTTGTGGATTTTCTTTAAAAGTAGCTTGCATTTTCAGAGCACACCTTTGTTGTGTGATGCTTAAACACATTAGACAACATGTCCAAAGTAATGTGCCCCATGCTACATATGACTGTTTAATCAGTCAGGATGACTGGAAGCCACTTTATCAGTGAGCTTAGGGACCCACTGCCAATTTCCTTTGGGGAGATGGTGTCATATGACAGTGGTCTTAACAACTTCTGGTCATCAACAAGCTGCTAGCTGCCAGGGCCGGCTGAGAGTGGGAGGTCTCAGTCCCTGGAGGCTTGCCACGTCCAAGACTTGCTTTCAGTTCATCTTAATTCCCGGCTGCAATGTCAGCTCTTACCCATTCCCTGCTCTTAGCACCACGTCTCACAGCACACAACTGCTGGGTCTTGGCCCCAATGCTGGGGCATTCCACCGTGGATTATGTGATGGCTTCAGAAAGCTCTTCCTATGAGAGAAGGTGGTGTTCATAGGAATTTTTTTGCTAGTCACTCATGCTGTGAAGAAGCAGGCAGCCCCAAGCCATGGCCTTCTATGGTGCCTCTGGGTAGGGGTGAGGCACTAAACTTGACTGTGGTTAGTCATCAAGCACTTAGCCATTGGCATCACTCGAGCACTCCTTGTCTAGGGCACACAAGGCACAGAATAAAGTTCTGTTGACATGAATGTGGAACTAAATTAAAGATTACATAAATGAATCTAGGGATCCACCTGGATGTCTGAGATCAAAGCTCCATTTACCACTTAATTAGTCGTCACATGCACAATGCCACCCCCAAGAGAATGAAAACCCTTGGCTCTCGGACCCTAGCCACTTTACACACACCTTGAGACCTCAGCCTGTGGCTCCCCTTGGTGGTCCTGCTCATTACCCAGAGCCATGAACATGATCTTGCCCATCTCAGCTCCTACCAATTCATTCAAATGAGTAGTTCAGGAGAGCATACCATGTCACTCCCTCTCAACCCCATGAGCCCCTCTTCCTTCCTATCTATGCCCGATCCTTAGAAATCAGCCACTGGAGGAGGAAATGTATCTTCTGTACTGTAGTGGCTCAATAAACGTTCATAACCTGGATATTGCATATGGTTAATGTGCAAGAGGCAAGGTCTTTGCACAGTGGACAGAGACAAGGAATAAGATTCATCCCCAAGATTTTCTGTTGTTTTTATACAAGATTTTCGTTAAAATGTATTAGGATACAACAGTAGTGTCTGTAGGCCTGCTTATTAGCCCTAGTCATTATTCAGACTGAATGGGAACAGTATTTTGCTGTCAGCATCATACAGCAAAAGATACATGTAATTTTTTAAACTGTCACTAGGCAGTAGTCCCTTGGCTTATTGTTCTTATTAAGCCTCAATGCTGATATCTTTCTCCATAGACCAATGTCCTAAAGGGTTTTATCAAGATACATAAACTACTAAGCAGGTCTCTTCATTTTTCTAGTAATCAAAAAAGAGAAACTGCCCAGCACCACCACCAAAAAAAAAAAAAAAAAAAAAGATAGACAAAGAATCCGAGCACAATTCATAATAAAAATGCTTTATCAAGTTTTAAAAATGCACAGGGCCCAGGATAAAAGCATCCCTTACAGGACTTCCTGGACAATAATTTCTTCTCTCTCTCTTTTTTAAAAAATGCAGTTTTCTGTCCTGAGAGAACCTGAGTGTCCTGTCACACTGAATTACACTCACGTAGACTGAAGATGACAGCACTGGTCCTGAGTGGCTTTCACTCTGGGACTGGTGGAGGTCACAAGTGGTTCCTTAGCTTCTAGGCAACACGATTCCTCCAAGCAATGAAAATATTTGTCCTTGAACCTATCTGGGTCATGGAGGCATTCATAGCTCAGTATTAGAATTCTCATGATTCATGCAGGAGACCTAGGTTTCACTCCTGGCCAACTCAATTCATGTCCAGCCATCCTCCCCTCCCTATCCTTCTCCGTGTTTGTCTGATGTTGAACGATGGTAAGCAGTTTTCGGATGAAGAGGGGCTAGGAAGAAAGGCCTGGAGAGCTACATTCAACAACCTTGCCACTGAAAATCCTGTGGATGACAGTGGGCTGACAGATCATGGGGCAAGCTTGGGGGTGGGTGGCGTTTTGTTCTTTTCTACCTGGACCCACCACGACTTGGGTTGTTGTTGAACTCCACAGGCACTCACTGATTTTATCACAAACCTGGCTTGGCGCCCAGTCATCTGTGGTTGAATAAAAGACCTCCAGAGAACCACATTGAGAAACAGAGTTCTTGATGCCTTAGCCCTCGCTGTACCAGAAAACAGTTTGCAAGGATTGGCCTTGGCCTAGAATTCACTCCCTCCTTCCTCTATCACTGCCTTTATTCGTAGGGATGCTTCCTCAATCATATTGACACTACCCCAATCCAAATCACTGTCCCATCTATTCTTTTCCAGCACAGAGGCACAATAATTTTGTCTTGTTTACTTGGGAGGCAGTGTATCTGGTTATTCTCTGTCTGTGCACTAAAATAGGAGCTCTTGGACAGGAAGGACCTGCCTTCTCAACCCCACTGGGTTGGACACCTTCAGCTGCTCAAAAACTAAATCAATCCCCGGGCTGGGGATTAATCCCCATGGGGGTGGAGCTCCATGGTTATCCTTGAATATTATACAGTGAGAAAAACAAGGTTGGAATGATCCTAGCCTAGCATTCATTTCAAATAGCAAGTTATCAAATGTTTCATGCCCTGAGTTAAAACTCACTTTCGTTTTTCATTCTTGATTGGCCACAGTGAAAGAGACGTGGTGGTGCCTTAAGTCTTGCATTGTGAAACATTGGGCCCGTGGTTCAAACGCCTCCTTGGGAGCAAGCTGAAGCTGTCTGATAGTGTCGCTAACCCGATGGAGAATTACTCTATCCTACAGGGTGGACTGTATGTCAAGGCATTCAACTGTGTGGACCATAATAAATTATGGACCGCCTTGGGGAAAACGGGAATTCCAGAACATCTCATTGTGCTCACTGGGTCAAGAGGCAGTTGTGCAAACAGAACAGGGAATGCGGGCTTGGTTTAAAATCGGGAAAGCAATATTTGTAGCAGAGTTGTGTCCTTTCCCCATACTTAGTAAATCTATATGTTGAGAAAAATCACCAGAAAAGCTGGGTTATATGAAGAAGAATGCTGCATGGGGACTGAAGAAAGGCATATCCATAACCTGTCATGTGCACCTGGTGCCTTCGTAGTTGTTGAAGGTGAGGAGACCTAGAAGCGCTTGTTGATGAAGATCAAGCCTTGTAGCCTTCAGGAAGGGTTACCTCTCCATGTAAAGAAACACCAAAGGCCTCACAACTGACCCGAGGATTCCGTCTCGCTTGGGTCATCGATCAAGGCTCCTGGAAGCAGCAGTCAAGAGGTCAAAAGATGTGTGTTATACTGGGCAACCGTGCTGCGCCAGACCTGTTTAAAGTGTTGAAAAGCAAGATGGCTGTCTTGAGGATTAAGGTGAGCCTGACCCAAGCCATGGTATTTTTCGATTGCCTCATCTATATATGAAAGTTGGACACTGAATAAGATCGATTGGTGAAAAAAAATCAAGTCATTGGAAATGTGGTGCCTGAGAAGAATATTGAAAATGCCACGGGGTGCTACAAGGGCAAATTGATCTGTCTTTGAGGAAGTATGGCCAGAGTGTCCCTTAGGGCAAGGATAGTGAGGACACATCAGAAGAGGCAGTCCCTGGAGAACAGCATGTTGGGTCAAGTAGCGGGGCAGTGGAAAAGAGGAAGGTCCTCAACAAGATGGACTGATACAGTGACTACAACAATGAGCCCAACATAGAAACATTGTGAGGATGGGGCAGGACTGGGCAGTGCTTTGTTCTGTTGTGCATAGGGTGACTAGGGGTCATAACCAACTTGATGGAACCTGACGACAACAGAGGGTAGAAATGAGTTGGAAGTAACTCGAGGGCCATGGGTATGGTTTGACCCAAAAAAGTAGAACTAACATCATGTTTTACTTGAAAGACGAAGACATTGAGGTGTAGACAAGTTAAATACATCTGAGATTGTGTACAAAACTGATCATTTTCAAGCCAGGGTTCAGCCTCACTTCGAAATTCATACTAAGCTGCCTCTTCTGCCAAAGACATCAGCCCAGACATTTTCACCATGGGTTTCAACCAACTCCCTGCAGGGATGCCCCAGAGAGGAAGCCGCCTTCCCGAGTTATATCCCTACAGATGGAAGCTGAGAAGAGGGGCAGGCAATTCTGCTAAGTGAGTCTCACAAAATTATTATGTGAACTGATGGGTACTTAGAGAATGTACATTTCAGAAGACTCTTCAATTGAGTACAGATGTTTAGAAGATTAGTGTCAAATTAAGAAGCATTAAGCAGACATTAAGGCAGACCAAATTGGTCTTTTTGGGAAGCTGGGTCAGGATGAGGGAAACGTGTACTTGCTAAGTAGGCCAGGGTACTCAGACGCATGTCCTCTAACTTTGAAATCAGTGAGGGAAGCCCAGCTTGGACAGAAGACTAGACAGAGTAAGGGGCCAAGGCCCTGGGGCTGGAGAATGAGCGACACGTTATTTAAGGAAGGGATGGATTCTCCTGTCAAGCATTTATAGTAGCAACAGCATTTCTGGCCGCTGGACAAAGCACAGAAACCCTGGCACTCTCCAGTGTTTTTTTTTTTAATCATTCACCTGATGTTGGGGATTTAAGGCTGTCTTGGAACTACCATCGGACCAACAGAAATGAATGCAATTCAGTCTTTTGAAGGGCTCTCACACTGCATCCATGCATGGGTTTCCATGGGAACCAATGGTCTGGAGTCATTTTATGAAGCTGTGCCTGATGGTGTAGTGGTTATCAACTTATAACCACAAAGTCATCAGTTCTAAACCATGAGCCACCACCTTGGAGAAAGATGAGGCTTTCTACGCTCATAAAGAGTTGGGGTTTCAGAAACCCAAAGAGGCAGTTCTACTCCATTCTTTAAGGTCACTGGGAATCAGAGTCCGCTCAGCAGCAGTGAGGTTTCAGAGTTGGGGGTGGCTATGTTTTCATTAGTTTCTTCTTAGAAAGACTGTGGTATGCATATGGAGTCTCATTCTGCAGTCTCTCAGGGGAGTAGGCTCCAAATAATTCATGGAAACATTCCAGTATTTTTAATTCCATCTTTGGGCCCCAACTGGGTGTCCAATGGTGCTCCATCTCTAGCCATCTCTGCTTGTAAGACTAGGTAGGCATAAAAAAATTCTCAGGTCAGTTCACTTAGTCCTATATGATAGAAATTGCTGAACTTTTAACTGCCCAACTCCAGCTCTTTAGGCAACCACCATGAAGGAAGTAGGTTGAGTCCCTCCATCAGAACAGACACTCAAAGGCCATATGCCTCGTCATTATGAGCCATGTGTGTGGAAACCAGGAGGCAGCTGTCACTCTGGGGTTAAGTAGACGGGTGCCCAGCTTGGCTTTGTCACATACCGACATTCTGACTTTGAACCACGTACTCATGCCAGAGTTTGCAGCTCATGGTGCTTTAAAGGGATTAAATGACTCAAGAGAACATGTAGCCACTATTCTATGGAAATGTGCTAAGGGATTTTCACATAATTAACTCCTCTAATCTTCAGACCCCTGGTGGAATAGTGGTTACGAATTGGGCTGTGATTCCGATGTTCAGCAGTTCAAAAAGACCAGTAGCTCTGTGGGAGAAAGACTGGACTTTTGGCTCCCATAAGCTGTTAAAGTCTCAGAAACCCACAGGGGGTCATTATGAGTCAGCATGAACTTGATGGCAGTGAGTGAGAATCCTCAAACTAGAAGTCTTTGTGGCGTAATGAGTTACGCCTCGGTAAATCTGGCAGTTCAAGACCACCAGCCACTCCAAGGGAGAAAGACGAAGCTTGCTATTACCAGAAAAATTTACAGTCTCAGAAACCTACAGGGACAGTTCTATCCCCTGTCCCATAAGGTTGCTATAAATTGGAATCAACGTGATAGCAGTGAGCGAGTTAATCCCCAAACAATCCTATGATTTGGGAGTGTTTTATCCCGATGTTGAGGCCATGGGGACACAGAAAAATGAAGTAACTTTCCCAAGGTCACATAGCTCACAAATTGCAGAGTCAATGGTATGACTTCACAGCACACACGTGTAAGCAGGGCATTGTAGGGAAGAAAGCAATTACCTTTAGGATTAGCAACTTCTTCCTTCAGCAACTTGCTAGAGCCTTCATCAAAGTGTGCAAAAATATTTGTGAGATTTGCTCTGAAAACACCACATAACAGCTAGTAGAGAGAACCACAAAAAAGGCTTCATTACTTTAGGTGCCCTCCAAAGAGAAAGAGAAGATACAGAATGGACTTTATTTACTCAGATGTTTCAGGGCCATAGTGACCCCAGATGATGGGTTTTCCTGGCAAGCGACAGATAGTGCCAAGATCCTTCAAATCACAAGATCTCCAAGATATCTTCTCCACCGTGGCAGTTACAGAATCTCCTGTCAACTTGAGCAAAGGGGTGGAGTCTAGCCTCTCTATCAGGTCACAGTCAATCATGCCTCTGTGTGGGGATTCTGGGAACTCCTATCTTCCTCTGCGGAGGCGGGACACACACTCTCTTTTGTCTTCCTGCTGCCAGACCACATGGAACTATACTGATGACAACCAGAACTCTGGAGCTGGAGAAGCCACATGAAGACTCACGGGGAGACGCCAGCCCTGAGATGCTTCCAACACCACTGGATCCACAAGACTTTCTACCCACTGGCCTGTGATCTTCCTGCATTCAGCATCATTACATGTGTTTCATGAGTCCAAAGAGGAATTTACAAACTGGAATTGGACAGATGGGATAAAATTGATTTGTGAACTTGATCTGGACTGGGTGTTTTCTTAATATACAATTACTCTTTCATATAAAGCTCTCTTACACACATTTGTGTGCCAGTGAATTTGTTTCTCTAGCCTACTCAGGCTAGCACATTCACACTTGTTCAAACTCCAGAAAGGAGGGACCCATAGCTGTCTGCTCACCTGTGCTCTGCAGACAACGAGTATTCCAGACAGACAGAAGGCTTCCTGTTCTTAACACCCATCTAGCATTCTGCCAACCACCTCTTGCACAAGACGGACAAGTCCACTTCATCACAAAGTTCCAGGTGAGTCACAAAAAGAAAGTGAGACTCTGAGTATCAGAGATTAGTATTCCAGGAGGTAATTACATTTTTTTCAAGAAATAACATTTAATTTTCAGAATATGGAAATTAAAGTTTTATCATACACGGCATGATTTTAAATTCCAGCTTAATTTCCACCTACTAATATAATTTTGATGACTAATCTTAATAAAAGTCATCAGGATTTGCCACACGCCTCCTAGAAAATTGATTCCAAGGGCTGTGGTACATACTAGGGAGCAAGGTAACTGCTTGTGTTTTACGTTTTTCAAGTCTTTTGCAAGACTGCAACAAGTGAAGCTCTTCACCTTATTGATAAATATATCACTATACCTGTGTCCAACTCACTTCCTGCCTGCTCATGTCAGATTCCTATGGCTGCTGTAATAAATTACCACAACGGAGTGACTTTAAAAGGAGCCCATGTAGCATCGTGGGCTGAGTTGGCCTGTGAAGCACAGGATCAGCAATTGGAATTCACCAGCTCTCTGCGGGATCAAGATGAGACTTTCTGCCCCTGCAACTATTTACAACTGGGAAACCTGCAGGAACAGTTCTACTCTGTCATACTCAAACTCCACTGGAAGAAGAAAAGGGAGTGGGGGCTTTAAAGAACACAAAGACATTCGATTACAGCTCTCTCTCTCTCTCTCTCTCGCTCGCTCGCTCGCTCGCTCTCGCTCTCTCTCACGCTCAGCTAAAATCAAGATGTCAACAGAGTTAAGTTCCTTCTAGCAGTTCTAGGACAGAATCTGTTTTCTTGCCTTTTCCAGCTTCTACAACCTCCCCGCATGTCTTAGTGTATGATATGGTCCCATTGTCAACACAAAACCAACACAACTTTCTCTGACGCTGACATTCCTAACTTCCTCACACAAAGGTGTCTGTGGGCCTATTGGACTCCCTTTGATACTCCAGGGCCATCTTCCCATCTCAAGCTGCCTAACCTGGTTATCTGCAAAGTCCGCTTGCGATCTAACATAATATAGACACAGGTTTCAGGTATGGTAATGTAGACAGATGATAAGGAAGGTCGTTATTCAACATACCACACTAACTCTTAAGAGTTTGATTCTTGAGGTGGTCTTTCTGATGCCACAAAATTACTTCCAAGAATTGAGTTTTAAGCTATTTTAAAATAATTCATCACCTTTTCCACCTCTAATAACTCAAGCTTACACTAATAAGTTACACTGAAATGCAACCAAGAATATTGACATTATCATAGTAGCACTTCTTTGAACCCATGGACAGAAAGTATGGTTTCAATATCATAAAATCAAGAGACTTGATTAAAAGAATATAAAAAGAGAATTCACAGGGTAGAAGAAATCTTTGAACGTGGCACAATTGATAAGGGACAAATTCCTAAAATCTGTAGAAACTACAATGCAAAAGATTAGTAAGCAAAAGATTAACAACCCCATAAGAAAGTGGTCAGAGGACAGGTACAGACACTGTATCAATAAAGATTTCCAAGTATTCAACAAGCCACCATACATAAAACAGACTCATGGTCACTAGCCAGCCAGGAGATGCAAATCAGAGAAACGGTAAGTTACCACCTTATACCAATAACAATAGCCAATTTGGGTTCAAAACACCCCAAAACAAAACAAAAATCAGGCACTCACAAAAAACAACAGAAAATCACAAATGTTGGACAGATTAGAACCCTCGTCCTTGCTGGTGGAAGTGCAAATATGTACAACCACTGTGGAAAGTGATTCGGTGCTATGTCCATCAACTTAGAATAGGAATTCCATACAATCTACCAATCCTTCAGCTGGGTATAAAGATCCTAAAGAAGTAAGAGTCTCAACAGGAACAGACATATTCATCACAGCATTATTCACATTAGCAAGAAGATAGAAACAGCCTCAAGGCTTATCAGTAGAAGACGGATGGATAGATGCATTGTGATAAAAGTTGTACATGCCCCCTATAAAATGATTTTTTTTTTAAATTCTGGGGCAAGCACTGAAGATATAGCCCTGAGAAAATGTCAGGTTTTCCCAGACCACACAGGAGCAAACTAAGAGAGAAGGAGGGAGAAAGAGACAGAAAAATAAAAGACAGCATCCTGGCCCACCAATCTTTGAGGAAGACATTCTTGTGGTAGCAGTGAATGCACAGAGAGGACCATAGGGTCAGCTTCACCAAAAAATATGATGTCCCCTTACGCAACCGCTATAGGGGCAGCATCAGAGACCCAATGCAGGAATTGTTCTCATCCCCCACTACCAACACACACACACACACACACACACACACACACACACACCAGGGCATAAGGGGAAGGAAGTACAACAAAGAAGCAAGGGAAGCAAAGCAACGAAGTCCCTGAGGAATTCTGAAAATAGAGTTCAGACTGGGAGTGGAGAAGGTGGAGGGACAGGGCTTGGCACTGCATCAGACTTGATCAGAGAACATTCATATGGATTAGCAGACAACCTGGAAATATAAATAGGTGATTTTTAAAAATAATTTTATTGGAGGCTCTTACAGCTATTATAACATTCAATGCATCATCTGTATCAAGCACATTTGCACACATATTACCACATTCATTTCCAAACATTTTCACTTGAGTCCTTGGTATAAGCTCCTCTTTCCCCTCCCCACCCCTTTTTTTAAATGAATCATTTTATTGGGGGCTCATACAACTCCCATCACAATCCATACAAACATCAATTGCATGCAGGCCACATTTACACACTTATTGCCACCATCACTCTCAAAACATCTCATAGGCGATTTTTTTGGTTTTATCTTTCTTTCTTTTTCTCCCTTCATGTCTATCTATTTAAGATAGGCAGGATAAACAATCCCCAAGAGAAACAATGGGACCAATGGTTTCAGAAGGGGCAGGGGAGAGGAGGAGGGGAAAAACGGGGGAGGGGGAGCCAACAAACCAGGGATAAGGGAAAAACAGAAGATCTAAAATTGATGAGGAGGAGGGCATAGAATGCCTGTTGTGGTTCAATCAAGTTCATTGTAGCTGAAAGGAAGTACAGAGAGGTGAACAAAGATTGAACATGATAGTGGGACAAGTGGAAAGTAAAAGGAAATAGAGGAAAGAACGAGGGGGCAAAAGACATTTATAGAGGTATAAACATGGGAATTTTGTTGAGTCTGTAGATCAGTGGTTCTCAACCTTCCTAATGCAGTGACCCTTTAATAAAGCTGCTCATGTCGTGATGACCACCCAACCAGAAAATTATTTTCATTGCTACCTCATAACTGTCATTTTGCTACTGTTATGAATTGGGTGGACTCCTGTGAAAGGGTCTTTCAATTCCCCAACAGGCTCATGACCCACAGGTTGAGAACCCCTGGTTTAGAGGGTTAAGATCATGATTTCATGAGAAATTCCAGTTAACAGTCCTAATAACACGCGATTGCATCTCTTCTACCTTCTACTTTATTGTGAAGAGCCTGTTGTTTTGAAGCTGTGGAAGTGACCACCAACGGCATGTCAACCAGTCTCCACTAGCCTTGAGAGACAGTGGAAGATGTGAAGTGGTCAATAGGAGAAGAATATGAAATGCATGTGTGGCTCATTGTCTCCGTAAAAATTTGCCTCCTTTGCCATGCAACCAAAAGAACTAGATGGTGCCTGACTACCATTAGGAAGCATTTTGATCAAAGATTTCATACAAGAATCCTGAAGAAAAAGAGAGAAATGCAGTGTACATTTTCAAATTCTCATGGGCCCATGGGTTCAAATTTCTAGAGCCATGAAATCTGTATGAACCTTGAAAATCTGGCCCTGACATATAATCCTTAGACCAAAAACTATCCTGTGACATATTCTTAAAACCAAACATTAGTTTCATTTCACCTCTTATAAATGAGATCTGCTTGAGTATTAAGCTGTTTTAAGATCTGTAAAGGGTCAACTTAGCAGCAGCAACCTGGCATGGATTGATGTTAATGGAAGAACCGCTCAGATAAAGGGGGAAGAGAAGGGTGGCACACTTAAAAAAACTATCAATGTCACTGAACAGTACATGAAGAAACTCTGGAACTGGTATATGTTTTGCTAGGTGTGTTCCCATAAATAACTGCAAAATAATTTTTTTAAATTCACAGTCACTATCAATACTTCATTGAAAGCAACCAGTGTTACAATGTGCTGGCTGTAAGGCTACAAGCAGAGAAACATCTGCACCTCTTATGATATGATTATATAACATATGGGCAAAAGCCAATGGGTCTCTCCTAAGTATGGAAAATTCTAAGTAAATAGCCAAAAATCAACAGACTTTGAATTGGGGGGTGAAAACAAGACACACACACACACAAATATACATGAAACCAAAAATCAACTCACCATAGCACATGTTGAGTCTAGGCCTTAAGTTTACAGTTCTTCATTACATAAATCTTTTACCTTCTCGGTGTGTTTGAAGAAACTTCAAAATCAAAATGTGGAAATGAAAAAAAAATATTTCTGAAGACACCTTTAAAACACTCAGACTTCAGTAAATTTCCCCACTGTGGGGCTTGCTCAGAGAGACCACTTAGTTCTTCTTGCCAGATGGAGCACCACTCCTCAAAATTACTCTCTCTATAAAACTCTGCCACCGAGAAAAGTGGAAACGCATCCGGCCTCACCCTTCTTTCAATTGCACACAATGTGACGGGTGTAAAATAAGATGCTTCAAAGAGCTTTCCTTTTGCAGATCATCTCGTATTGACATGCACTAGAATAGCAATTGAAAGAGTCTTCGCCCATTGCCATCCGTGTAACACTCCTTGTCACACGGTCTTTGAGAGAGAGTACAGATGGTCCCAGAGCTAAGTGATGACAGAAGCTTCTCCACAAAGCTGCTGGTTACGCAGACGCGCAGGTGGGCACAATGAAGAGCTGAATTGCCTAGACGCTCCTCAGGGAATGCCACTTTCCCCAAACTATGAATGATCAAACAGACTCAAGATTGTTTCCACATTTAAGAAGAAGGAAATGAGAGTGGGGAAAGATCTGAGAAGGAGAAGCCAGAGGAGAGGGTACAGAGAGTCTCTTAGGATGAGCTCGGGGTGAATAACTCCCTAACGCAGCATAAAGAATTTGGTGTGACGACAAATGCAGTGGATAATTCATTCCACATGTTAGCACAGCTGGCGACCCGAAATACATGAGCTCACTACTAAAAGGGAGGAGTCAGTGTGTGGTGGAACTTTAAGGAGCTCAGCTAAGAACCAAAATCTTGATGGTTCAAGTGTACCCTGGGGGAGGGGGACGGGCACCTTGAAAGACAGGGCCGGCAATCTAGTTCTAAAGTCAGCCCTTAAAATCCCTGTGGAGTCCCGTTCTACTCAACACTCTGCACCTCTCACAGCCTAAGCGGCTCCCGAAAGGACGAAAGGAAAACGCGTAGCAAGTATCATTGCCCTCGGGGAATTTAGAGTGAGTGGGAGAAAACAGCCTAAATTACCAAACCACCGAAAGTTAACTTCAGATCACTGTCATCGTGGCTGGAAAAAACCAAGAAAGTAAAATATAGAGATGACGCGAACTGAGCCTCTCTGCCAACACTCTGGTCCTACCCCCAAGTCAGCACAGTGGCCACTGGTGGCCCTTAGCAGGTAAGTGGACTGCTCTTTGCAACAGCGAAAACGCAAGAAACGTGCTGTACAGTTTCCCATCTGAGACAAACACCGAGGCTACTGCTCAGAGCTGTAATTTCCCCCCAAGAATTGTGCAGATACCTCTTTGTGCCTGTTCCTTTCAGAAGCACCTGTTCATGTAAAAGTTAGAAAGCCATCAGTTTTATGGTCCCAACAGCAAGCTCACATCTGCAAAATCAACTAACCAAAGAATGAATAGCTCTGCAGATTTGCCAAGAAGATCTGAACTAATAGGAGTTTAAATGCCATTCTCTGCCCATCCTGGGCCCCTCTCCCTCTCCACTGCTTAGGCACACAGTCTTCATTCTTCCAAATTCTGCCAGGTCTCCCTTCCTGAGCCATGCAGATCCTTTTCAATCCTTGCCCTTCGATAGTGTCTGCTTCTTCTATACATGGCCATGGAGATGCCTAGACTCCCTTCTAAAGAAATAACTAAAGAAATAACACTGGCAAGACTTGGTGACTGAAGAAAGACAAAGAAAGGTAAGAAAGGGTTTGCTTATCAACGAGTGGCGCTAGCTCATCCAACCAAGCATAAAGGAAGAGTACTCAATTACATTCCATATTGCAAAATCCTAGTTACAAAAACTTTCTGAGAATCACCAACTTCTGAATAGCTGCATTTGTTAGGAGAGAGATCAGTGACTTTGGAAGAGCCAGCTCTGTGCCAACTTCCTATAGGAGCTCCTTCTATCCTGAAATTATTCTTTATTTTTATTAAAAAACCAGGAACTCCACACTTTCATTTCTCATTGGGCAGCACATATTAAGTAGCTGGTCCTGCTTGGAAGATATAGGCATGGATTTATTAGTCTTGATGGAGAATGCTAGAAAACAGTTCCAAGGAAGACTGCCTTTGGGGGAGTGAGTTTTTAAAACTGAGTTCAGTTTCTGAATTCTCTCTGACCTCAGCTAACAGAAACATTGGCTGCTCATTTAAATGTTGACACAAATGAATCTTGTCATGTGAGAAAACAACCTCTTTTTTCCCCCCTCTCTAATAAATTCCAGTAAATCAACCAAATTGTAATATGGAAGTCTCAGATAGAATGTCAAGGAAATTAACAAAAATATCGTTCTTGAGAGAGCAAGAGAGAGTTGATCAATCAGCTTCTCACGCCAAGTGTATTCCTTTCTCCCCTGAAATGTGACCCAAATCTCAAGACAGTAGAGAAGAAAGGGCAAGTAAGCAATTACCATAGGTTAAAGTGACCAGACATCACCCTTTTGGTGGGACACTCCTGATTTTAAACGATTTCCCCTGCGTCCCACGGTGTTTTAAATAAGTCCCGATTTTTAGAAAGAATACATGACAAGCTAGGGAATGTGGGAGAACGGGAAGGGAATGTACCCCATCTATTCCTCTCTCCCGCCCCCCTCCCCATTAATAGTGTCCCGCTTTGCCGATGTTAAAATCTGGTCACTTTACCGTAGAGCAATGTTTGAAGAACAGCAGAGAAAGAAAATCTGTCAGTAAGACATCATCAAGAAATGAGGCCATAAATTCCTCTCCCCAGAAAAGATATATCAGCTGAGCACAGACTAGTCACTCAACATCACTGCTTGTCAAGCGGGTCCCCAACGCATGGCCATCCCACAAATTAGAGCAGAAGTGGCCCATAGGATTTTCTTTGCTGTCATCTTTATGGTGGGAAAAGTTGGCCAAGTATTTTTTTCATGACGCCTCTTGGGTGGATTTGAACGGCCACAATGTATGCTGGCAACTGATTGCCAACCGCTGGCACCATCAGTTTCAAAGACCAGGGCATGAAATGACCGCGCCCGTCCCACAGAAGAGGTATTCTCGTGGCTTTCTGTGCTCAGGACTCTACTGAAGCCCCAAAGAGTACAAGGTCCCTATTTCCAAACTCACAGGGCTGTTACTATTTCTAAAACCTGAAAAGCTAAATGGGCAACTGACTCCAAAGAAACAGTTCTTCAGGGGTGGAAAGGGAGGGAGAAAATGAGGAGCTGATACCAAGGGCTCAAGTAGAAAGAAAATGTTTGAGAATGATGATGGAAACAAATGTACAAATGTGCTTGACACAATGGATGGATATATGGATTGTGAGAAGAATTGTACAAGCCCCCAATAAAATAAATTAAAAAAAGAAAAATAAACACTTCCTCAGAAACGTTGAGAAACTTTTACATCTTGAAGAGACCAAAAATTCATTCCATGTCAGTTTTAAGGACAGGAAAGTGAATCCAAGGCCCTTCTCTACCCCTTCATACATTCTTCCCATCTAAATACAGAATACCACTGGCTAGCTTTCTTCCCAGTAAGACTGTCTTAAGACTCCACTAGAAGCCCTTATGAAAGCAGTCTACTAGAAATGACTTGTGAATTTAAAGTGTAACTGTTTCTATCTGTTGAGAACAGTGGTGATTCAGTGGGAGAATTCTGGCCTTCCACAACCACAGCCTTGGCTTGCATGTTGCTAAAATGTGAAACAGGCTTCAGTGTAAAGTAGATGAGGAAGAAAGGCCTAGCATCATACAGTGGAAACCTTGTGGATCACCACAGCCGAACCCCATAGCTCCCAAGACTCCCCTAATAACTTTTATTCTCTAGGTAAATAGGTAAGGAGGGATGAAGGTTACTTGGTAAATAGGTAGGTAGGTAGGTAAGTAGGTAGGAGAATGGGCAGGCAGGCAAACAGATAGACAGAAATGGAGCCCTGGTGACACTTGGAGTTAGATATTGGGTTGCTAATGCAAGGTCAGCAGTTCAAGCCCACCCGTCATCCTCTGACAAGGATGAGGCTGTCTGTTCCCATAAAAACTAGTTGAGGAAATCCTATGTCAACATTGACCCGACAGCAATTGATTTGGTTATGTATACATACAGATAAGAAGGGTTCAAAAAGTTTGTGGAAAATCACAGCCACAACATCACTATATAGAAACATTCTACTTTTCACCATAGCTCAAGAAGTCATGAGACACCCCTCCACTCCCCACCCCCACTTAGTGCTGACTCAGGCAAAATCTGCCAGGCCCTGCTGGCCCCTTCCCTGCCAGCTACAAAGGCCACAGGGATTCTTCCCACCTTCACATCTATAGGGACCTCCAAGATCACCAGCAGAGCAGATTTGGAATTGGGGGCCCGGTACTAAGCCCTGAAATTGGCCAAAACTCCTGTTACCTGCCAAGTGGCTCACGTGATCTAGTATCCTCGAATGAATGGGAGTCCATTCTTCAGGACTTGATTTGCCAGCTGGTTACAAAGGCACATCTCCCAGAGTTTTCCCTGCACACAGTCCCTCCATATCCCAGCATTCTGAAGTCTTTCCACACCGCCGACGCTCAAGCCTAACACACCACTTGAAATTATCAATTGTAATGGGTCCCTTTGGAAGTCTTTCTCCCCCTCACTAGACACACAGCAACTTGAAGATAGGGTCATTGCTTATTTTATTTTTATGGGTCTACTGGTCCTGTGGTTTGAAAGAATGGAAGAGGGAGAAGAAATATGAGAGCAAGAGTTCATAATGTGGAGGGGAAATTGTAATGAGGGTCTAAGTTTCCGTAAAAAAGATAATTAAAGGGGCTGAGCCCGGGTGGCGTAGTGGTTGTGTGCGGGACTGCGGCCCACTTGGTTGGCCACTTCAAATCCAGCAGCAGCTCTTCAGGAGCAAGGCTCGGGTTCCTACTCCCACCAGAGGGCAGTGATGCAAAAAAAAAAAAAAAAACACAACCCCCCCCAAAAAAAAACCAAAAAAAGATAATTAAAAAAGAAACCTTGGAAGAAAGGCATGTTTAGGACAAATGTCACATTTGTAACTGAATGCCGACACTGATTATACCAAAGGTTTTAAGACCCTGAACTCCAGCAATTACATAAGCATGTATGCTTTCCACAGTTATATGGAAGAAGACAAGCTTACAAGGATGGGGATTAAGCTACTAGTTATTTCCTTTATTTATTTATCCATTCATATATTTATTTACTCTCTAGAATTGAGTTCTAGAAAGAAGGGGATTTAAGTTGCATATTAGGAAATTTCTGCTAAAGAAATAAGCAGCTCTCAACGAACCACAAATTCCTGAGAAAATTAAGTATAAATGAAGACACATAAACAAGCCAGGAAATTCAAAGCCTTGTTTTCCTTTTTTTTTTTTTTAAACAAGAGCAGCAGGTCTTAGGAATCATAAAGAAGCTGAGTCCACGTTTCTGAGCTTCCCTACCTTCAACAAAGCCCCAAGCAGAGTGTGTGTGTATTCACTCCTTGCCCGGCAACCCCCACCCCCCATGAGCAGCAGGAGACATTCCATGACTGTTGTGGCAGCAATGCCAATTCCTGGTGACCCTGTGTGTGTCAGAGTTAACTAAACCCCACAGCATCTGCAATGTCTGCTTTCTCAGAAATAAGTTCCCAAGCGGTCTTCAAAGCACTGGTGGAGAGGACTCAACCCTCCAACCTTTCAGCCAGCAGTTACATGTTAAGCATGTCCATCATCCAGGGAGTCCTAGAACACCCTACATGGGTCTGCAACTTATAAAATCCCTGAAGGAGAACTGCTCACAAGCCAAGGGATAAAAGAAGGAGCTTCTAAATTAAGGGACCCTCTGCAGTTGTCATCTCCTTGGAGGACTTTTGTTCTCTCAATCCCTGCCTCCATCCAGTACCTGGAGGACAGGCAAGGGAAGGGTCCAGGATTACACAGTGCTTCCCTTCCTCAGCCAAACCAATTTATTTCAGCATCACTACAACAAAGCCATGGGCTCATATACATAAATGACGTAGACTTAAAGGAAGAGCATTTCTTGCATGTTTGGGAATAAAATCCCTCTGAATGATAGCAAATATGGAGCTCTCTTTTGCTCAGCTGCAAACAATTTTCTGGTGACTTTTCAGATGGAAGCGGTGATCAGTAGAACGTGTTATGTATATGCAGCCATTATTCTCTGTCAATTGAGATCCATTCTCCACGCGTCTTTGCATAGAAATAAGAGTCCATGAGCTGTATCACTGTGCCTCTCTGGCCTCTGATGGCTGGTTGAGTTCCTATTGACCACAAGAGCAGGAAGGAAAGGAAGGAGGGGTAGATGCGGCCTGTATTACCCCTGCTCAGGACACGACTGACCCAGCAGCAAGAGTCAGCAAGCCCAACTCACGCAGCTCCGAGTGACCTCCAGATTCTAATAACTCCACCCTGTCCTCTGCCCCTTCAAGCCTAACAAGGTAGCAACTTCCTCGTTCTGCTCATTCCTGGCTGCCTCACCACTGCTTAGGAAGCTCTGGGGTCATGGGGAGTCTTGGGTTGGGTTACTAACCTCAAAGTCAGAAATTCAAAACTAGCAGCCTCTCCAAGGCAGAATAATGGGACTTTCTACTCCCAAGAAGGTTCTGGAAACCCACAGGGGAAGTTCTACTCTGTCCTGTAGGATCACTGTGAGTCAGAGTTGACTTGATGGCAGTGAGTTTAGTTTCAGAGCCCCCCCATCCTACCATTCCTTTAGATTGTCAGCCCTGCCCAGAAGCCTGTAAAGTAGTGGTTCTCAATCTGTGGGTCATGACCCCTTTGGGGGTCGAATGACGCTTTCACAAGGGTCACCCGATTCATAACAGTAGCAAAATTACAGTTATGAAGTAGCAACGAAAACAATTTTTATGGTTGGGGCGGTCACCACAACATAAGGAACTGTTTAAAGAGTTGCATCACGAGGAAGTTTGAAAAACACAGCTGTAACATATCTCTTCATGAAAGGGTCTTCAGTTAAATCCAAGGGCCTTTCATTGGTTTCTGGCCAGAATCATGACTAAGGATGCAATAATACTGGCCTCATAAGTCATCTAAATAATCTTGCCTTCTCTCCTTTCAGCTTTACTTATTGATATTGCACCTCTCTTTCAAGGATCATCTCTAACAAGTTTTCTAACCGCATATTATTCTTTCCACATTATTTATTGTCATGTAGCTTTTTCCTTTGGAATTCACTTGTGAGGCTTTTCTTCCCTCCCTCCCCAACCCCCCTCGTTTCCTTTATGTCCAGATCTCATTCTCCTCCTTTGAGGAAATGGTGCTCTGGTCAGCAGTGGCATGGTACTGTGCCAGGCAACATGCTTCAGCCACAGAAAGACAAACATCACATTGTCCGTGTATATAAACTAAGCAAACAGAGAATCCGAAGATGATGCAGGGCTACCAGGAGTGAAGGAGGAGGGAAAGCTCTTGCTTGGGGGCATTAAGTCACTGATAAGAGGGGGGGAGGTATTTTGATTTGAGTATCCCAATAATGTGAGCACAATATTAACAATTTCATAAATATCATAAAATGGTAAACGCGAAAATTCTGTTACTGCATATTTTGCTTCTGATGTTTTCACTGAAGTTATTTAAAAGGCATGGTGCTGACTGACGTCTGAATCTTCCCTGCCAGGCCAGGGCCAGTACACACAGTCTATAAATGTGTCCTGCTAGACGTTCTTGTCAGTTACAGCTTTTGATTTACATTGTCATCATCAAACCAAGAACATTTCCATAAACACTCATATCAGATTTTATATGTTAATTTATATATATAGATACAGAGAGAAAAACTTTCAAAATTTCATGAAAAAATCCATTGTTTTGATTCCACTTTATGTGGATGTTTTGTCTAGAGTTAAATACATCTATGAGTACTTTGATGTAACATATTATTCAAAATATGTACATAAACACCCAAATGTGAAAATTTCTTCTTCTTCTATTTAGTCTATTTTTCTTTTTAGCAGAAAGGTGATGTTCTGAGCAGTATACATATTGCAATTCTATTGCTTCTATTCTGGTGACATAGAGTTCATCTTTCAGCACCTATCATTAAGCATGTCTATATTTACTATATGTTGCCTGTCTAAATCAATTCACATTTTTAACTATTTAGGGGAAAATGCCTTAGGAATACCACATTAAGCTTTACAAATATGTGGACAAATGAATAAAATTGTTTTCCTTTTCCTTTTTAAAAAATCATTCATTTTATTGGGTGTTCATAAAATTCCTACAATCCACACATGCATTCATTGCATCAAGCACGTTTGTACATTTGTTGACATAATCATTTTCAAAACATTTTCTTTCTACTTGAGCCCTTGGTATCAGTTCCTCATTTTTCCCCTCCCATATGAACCCTTGATAATGTATAATCTTTTTTTCATATCTATACTGTCCAATGTCTCCCTTCATCCACTTTTCTCTTGTTTATCTCCCAGAGAGGGGGTTATATGTAAGTCATTGTGATCCAGTTCCCCTTCCTACCCCACCGCCCCCTTATGCTCCTGGTATCACTACTCTCATTATTAGTTCTGAGAAGTTTGTCTATCCTGGATCCCCTGTGTTTCCAGCTCTTATCTATACCAATGTACATCTTCTGGTCTAGCTGGATTTATAAGGTATGATTGGGATCATGATACTGGTGGGGGGTAAGGGGAAAGGAAGCATTAAAATTGTATGTTTCATTGTTGCCATACTGCACCCTGACTGGCTTGTCTCCTCCCTGAGACCATTCTGTAAGGGGATGTCAAGTTGCCTACAGATGGGCTTTGGGTCTCCACTCTGCACTCCCCTTCATTCACAATGATATAATATTTTTGTTCTTTGATGCTGGATTTCTGATTCTATCAACACCTTGTGATCACAAATGCTGATGTGCTTCATCCATGTGGGCTTTGTTGTTTCCAGCTAGATGGCTGCTTGTTTATCTTCAAGCTTTTAAGACCCCAGACACTACATCTTTTGACATCCGGGCACATTCAGCTTTCTTCACCACATTGGCACTTGCACCCACTTTGTCTTCAGAAATCCTGTTGGGAAGGTGAGCATCCTGGAATGCCAGATTAATAGAACAAAATGTCCTTGCATTGAGGGAGTACTTGGGTAGAGGCCCAATGTCCATCTGCAATCTTTATTCTTAATATATAGATATGAATACATAGCTCTATTATATTTAATATATATAATGAGAGGGGAATAGAGCTATATGTATATTTACATATTTACATATCTACATTTAGAACTCTATAAATGCCCTTTGCCTCCTAATTCTTTTCTTTATTTCTTCTTGTCCCAATATCATGTTCAGCATTCATTTGGGTTTCAGTAAATCCTCTCAGTTACATTGCCTTTGATTAATCCCTATCAGGCCTCTTGGCCATCAATTTTGGACCACTTGTTCCCTTGTCCCTGGGTTTGCTAACATGCACTTCCTTTCCCCTGCCTTTCCCTGTCCCATGTTCTCCGGAAACTGCCAGTACCATTGCTTTCTCCTCCAGATTGTTTTCCCCATCAATCTTATCTAGATAGACCTGCAAAAATAATAAGATGCACAAAAAAACAAGACAGAACCAAACAAAGCAACAAAAGACTTTTAAAAAATCCAGTAACAGAGTTTTGCATTCCATCAACGAGTCTCCCAAACACTCTATGCATCCTAATGTATAGTCCTCTAACTCTGCTACCCTTCAGAGAATGCACTTGCCTCTTCATTTCCTTTTCCCTTATTGAGACCCCCATAAGGTCACTGAATACAGTTGTCACTGGCCCCTGGTTGGCTAGCTACCTTTCACTTGCTCATGCAATGGCAACTGCAGAGATCATTAGTGTCTATGTCTTCAACCTTCCCTTAGGTAAGCACTTCTCCAGCATGCTCTACCATTTACCGCCTAGATAATTATAATCAAGTTATTTCATGCTTGCTTTGGTGGCACATATACTATAATCAGGTTATTTAACCTGTCTGAGCATCACTTCCTCAACTATAGAAAATGGTTGTAATTAAGCCATTCACTGAGCCAAGTATTTATGACTTAACTCCCTACCTGGCTGACCCCAAGGCTTAAACAACTAGGGAGGAGAAAAGAGGAACCAGTCACAATGAGCTACATAAAACCTCCTCCCAGGTGGACAACAGAAACATGGGGGAAGGGAGAGATTAGACAGTGTAAGACATGAAAAGATAATGATAATCTATAAATTATTAAGAGTTCAGGAGGGAGAGGGGAGGAATGAGGAGGTCAAGTAGAAAGCAAATGTTTTGAGAATTATGATGGCAACAAATGTACAAATGTCCTTGACACAATGGCTGTATGTATGGATTGTGATGAGTTGTATGAGTTCCCAATAAAATGATCTTTAAGAGAGAGCTGTATGAGCCTGCCATAAAATGATAAAAAGAAGAAATTCCTTCAACATGCAGTTGGCTTTGAGAATCAGAGAAATAATGTATTACAGTTAAAACAGTAGAACGATGCTTTCCATAAATGAAATCAATACAAATGTTCTTGGACTCTACTATGTGTAAAGAGAAATCGTCTATGTTGGTGGTTCTGACTAGTAAACTTAATTCACATTCAAAATTAAATTATTCTTTAGCTGAGGATTCACTTACAGCAGCAATACATAGAAAAACATTTATTTAAATTAAAATTTGACTTAAAAGTGCAATCCATTACTATAATCATGCTATGGCATTTATTTCAACTTTAAATGACTGCAACTTTCTGCTCCCTGGGGAAGTCTCCTTTAATGCCAAACAAAGGCAGATAGTCAGTGAGACTCTCAGCTCCTCATTCTTTCACTTGACCAAGATGGTCCCAGGATAGGTCTTTATTTCTAATAATCTAACCAGTTAAGTGCTGTGCATATTCAATTCACAAAGAGCTACATCTTCAAAGTTTACGAGCAAGCCGTTTCATTAGAGTGTAGTATATTCTTATTTGCAAGTGAGAAATACTTATTTAAGAGTGCTTAAGTTCCAAGAAGGGCAGCCACGGTTGCTCACTGCTAAGCAAAATGCTGATGGTTCAAGACCACCAACAGCACCACAGAAGATGCGGCAGCCTGCTTCCCTAATGAGCTAGAGCCTTGGAAACCCTTTGGGGCAGTTCTATTTTGTCCTAGAGGGTTACTGTAAGTCAGAAGTCAATACAACAGCAATGAGTTTAGGTGGGTTTAGGCTCCTAAATGGGAAACCAAGGCTCAATTCCCCATCAATGCATCCCCTGCAAGCAAAAGAAATGAATTCTAAGGCAAAGGCAGAAATGGGGGAGTAGGAATAGAACTGACTGAAGTATCTAGGCTCTTACTCTCTGCAAAGGTAAAAGCTCAGACTGTGCATCCAGTAGGGTTGGAATTCACCCAGGATGGTTGAAATCTCAGGTTCATGCATTAGCTGGTGGTGATTGACCAATTATACTCTGTGCCACCCTGCCTTCAACTTCAAAATAAAATGGCTGAGGGCATAAGTAGGGGGGTAGCATATGCCATGAAGTCTGGCAAAGAGTGGGAATTTGGGAAATGCCAGTTCCCCACCATTTCTCCCTTTCCTTTCTGAACCTATTATTTGTCTTGGAATATGAAAAAAAGACACACAAACGAACAAATAGCAGCAAGCCTCATTAGCAACCAAGGATATGCAGATAATATAACCTTCCTTGCTGGAAGTGAAGAGAATTTGAAAGACTTGCTGATAAAGATCAATGATGGCCATCAGTATAGATTAAAACTCAATATAAGAAAACCAAACTCCTCACAACTAGACCAGTAGATAATGTCATGATAAAAAAGAAAGAATGAGCTGAGCCCTCGTGGCCTAGTCGTTGTGTGCAGGACTGCGGCCCACTGGGTTGACAGTTCAAATCCAGCAGCGGCTCTCCAGGAGCAAGGCTGGGCTTCCTACTCCCACCAGGGCAGTGATGCTAAAAAGAAAAAAAAAAGAATGAATGATGTTGTTGAGGATTTTCCTTTGACTTTGATCCAAAATCAATATTCATGGAAGAAGCATTCCATAAATCAAAAGGCATATTGCACTGGGCAATTCATTGTTCATGAATTCTTTAAAGTGTTGAAGAATAAGGACATTGCTTTGAAGACTGAGTTTGATCTAAACTATGATTTTTTTGAATTTCATCATATATGAATGTTAGGTAATGAGTCAGAAAAGGCCAAAGAAAAATTGATGTGTGTGCATTATGGTGTTGGTGAAGGATATTAAAAGTGTGATGAGCTGCCAGAAAAACAAATCTATCTTGAAAGAAGTGCAGCCAGAATAGTCCTTGGAAATAAGGGTGGTAAGAGTTTGTCTCACATATCTTGGACATGCTATCAAGAGAGTCCAGCCCTTGGAAAAGAACATTGTGCTTGGTAAAATAAAAGAGAAAAAGAGAAGGGCCACAAAAGAGAGGGCTTGCCCATGCTGTTGATCTTAAACATAACAAGTATGAGGACGGCATGGGACCATGTGGTGCCTCACACTGTTGCACACAGGCTCACTGTGAGTCAGAACTGACTTGCCTCACCTGCCAACAACAACCTGTGCATGTACACCTAGCTGCCTCCAAAGGAACAGTAAGTACATGACCCAGTGAACAGCAAGAACTTCAAAGTTGGTTTGCTTTAGGTTCTCACCAACTCCGACTACAATGCTAACCCAGCCTACTTCTTTGACCACTGACACAGCCTCTACATCCTGTCACACCATCGCATGCACAGTCTGCACTTCACTATGACCATAGCACTTCTCACAGTCACAAAACCACCATTTGTATGACGGGTCATATGTTGCAGGGTTCGTGGCTAGATGCAGACCTGGCTGTGTTGAATGAAGAGTCACCCTGAAGGCATCTATTTCCATGAGTTGATCTCCATGGCTCCAAAAGGCCCTGATGTTGAGAATGAGCAGATATAGATCAAAATTGATGGGGTGGCCCCTAACCCCCACAGGTCGGTGAGCTATGAGGAAAGCTGAGGTACAGGTGGAAGGGTTTAATCTAAAAGTAAATCAAGTATTGGCTGCAACAATATGCTCAAACTCATCTGTTTCATTTATGGTAGCTGAATAAATGATAGTTTCTCAATATTATGGCAGCATTATTAATAAGCATGACTCTTTTCTTAAACAAACATATGCTACATATGCTAAACTCTGATCATTCCTTGTCATAGGAAGACATAAAATGATGGCTTGTTGAAATCTTGGGTAAAACACACCTGCATAAATAAGAATTATAGTTGAAGTTTTATCATTTTTCATCCTAGGCTGGCATTTTATAATTGTATTGGTAATATAATAGAGTTTTCATCTCTAATCCTCACCCCATCCAATCAACACCTACCTGGCATATTGTCTAAACTAATTATACTCTGATTAACTTATGCCAGCTGCTATGAGAATGTTTTTTACAGGGGCTTTTCTTAGCTAGTAATTATGGTTTGGGAAGTTTTTCATCACCTGTGCGATATATACTGGTGGATAATTAATGGGTTTCACACTTACAACCACAACCATTCACCAGTTTTCATCCAGGCACCTCAGGCTCACAGAGACCCCCCCTGGGGGGTGCCCAGTAGCATGGTGCTCTGAAAGCTCTTCCAGGGCTGAATTTCCAGCAGTTCACCAGGTCTTTTCTTCCAATGTGGCTTTGGGTGGACTTGAACTTCCAGCCTGCCAGTTACCCATCAGCATGTTACACTGAGCACCCCCTGGGGATTCCATTTAGATAATATTCACAATGCAAGGGAATGAGGAGGGGGAGGACAGCCATAACTTTACTTCCTATTCAAATCACAACATGATCGTTCCTCATCATTCCATGTGATTATGTAATCCAAGACAGAACCTCTGTTTTCCAGGAGTTTGTTATTTTAAGGCAATTTAAAGTAAAGTCGCCTGAGATATATTAAGCCTGAGACATGTTAAGGATAAAAATCTGATCTAACATGGGGTAAGGGTGCAAACACAAAGAGTGGGCGGGCCTGTGTGCAGTTACTTGGAACTCTATCTTAGGGGCCAAGAAGGAAAAGACAGGGATTCAGAGAGTGCATGTCCGTATCTCTGACATGGTCAACAAGCAATTAGGAGAGTGCAGGGTGTCCGCTGGGAGTCTTATTTTCTTTTTGTTTCACAATATGTTGTTGTTGCTATAGTTGTTAGATGCCATTGAGTTGGTTCTGACCCATAGTGATTATGGCGGTCATGTGCTTATGTAAATTTCATGATTGAGATGCAGGAGTGGAGTCTAGCCTGTTAATCTGGAGATAGCCATTGAGTAGCCAATAAGGCCTCCGTGTGGGCATGGCTTTCTCCTGAGACTTCTGGGAAGTCTTGCAATATTTCCCTCATGGAGATGAGAAGCCATCTCCCTAGTGGTTGGGAGTTAGTCTCAGAGACAACGAACTGCAGACAAGACAAGATGGCAGCGTCGAGGAGCTGAAGGATCCAGAGGAGAAGCCATATGGCCTTACCCTAATGGAACCAGACCTTTGATGCTGGCAAAGTCACGTGGAGACCCCTGCCAGCACTGAGTTGTCTCTACCACCACGGGATGCTGTTGATGGATCCTGAACCCTGGAAGCAAGGAGCCATGGGGAGACCCCTGCCAGCGCTGGGATTCTGCATCCATGAGTCAGAAGGAGATGTTATAAACTGGTATCAGGCATAAGGGAGAATATCCGACTTATGACTTTGAACTGGACTGGATTGGGATACTTTCTTAATGTCCTATTCCTCTTGTATATAACCCATACCCTTATGTCTATATGCGTGTCTATAAATTTGTTTCTCTAGTTTACCCAGACTAACACAATGATTCTATGCACATTAAAAGGAAACACTGTCTGGTCCAGCAACAACCTCATGCCTGAGCTCACCTGCAGTGACTCACTCTTGAACATGCCCCCAATACAAAGAAGCCCTGTTCTGTGGCTACAGAGGCAATGAACAATTTAATGGCGCTCCTATAACCCAAATTTCTGTAACTCCCACCAAACAACCTTTCCTGAATGGGTCTTGGCAAAAACAGGTAGGGGAAGACACCGGTAGAATTCACCTGTAATTGTTAACAGGAGTCATTAGAATGTCATCCTATCTGATATAAAATCAGCCCTCTGAAAAGGGGTGGAGAGGGGCGAGGGGCTGAAGCTATTACTGCCCATAAGAGCCAGGAATGACGCATGTCCTCTGGACCCTGGGATCCTTGTACAGCGAAGCTCCTCGATTCAGAAGACAGAGGTGGCATCAGAGGAGCAACTTTAGAACCAGGGATCAGAGCATGACACAAAGTGATGGACTTCTCAACTTACACACTCAAAACCCAAACTACCGGCCCCGAGCCAATGCCAACTCATAGAGCTGCTCTGGGACAGGCTAGACCTGCCCCGATGCGTTTCCAAGACTGTACCACTTCGTGGGAGTAGCAAGTCTCCTTGAGGAGCAGCTGGTGATTTTGACTTTGCCCATTGCAGCCCAAGGCACAAGCACTGCACCACCAGGGCCCTTCCCAGCCCACAGAGCAAGTCAAGCGGAGTGGTTTGCCGTTGGGCACGCAATTGGGGGGGGGGGGGTTGGGTTTGCTGACCCAGGGAGCTGGAGCTGGATGCCTTCGGGTGGAGATTTAGTTCAGAGTGTCAAGTACTTTGGGCATTTCTGAGCAGCCTAAAAGGACACTGTCGCATGTCCTGACGGGGCAACGCTATTCTGAGCATTCCTCACCTGTACTGCAACCTGGGAACTTCCTCCATAAGCCCTTTACTCATAAATAGTGGCTCTGAGTTGTGAGTGGACATGGCAGTGAATCTAGATGAAAGGGATTTAGATTTAGACAGAACACAACAGCAAAGAACGTTTCTTCCATCTATTTCCAACTCTGCAGCTAAATGCCTCTAAGAACAGATTGTTTTAAGGGATCTTTAAGTTTATGATATGGTTATCACATTTTACTCTTAACTTGGTACCCAGGGGTTTTCTTGCAATCTCATTCTGTTTAGATCCCAGTTGAGATTGCCCAGCTCCTGTGGACAAAATGAAGCTTTCCACTCTGCACTGCTTTTCCTCAAAGCAAGAGAGCGTTTCCTCTTTACCTAATAAGTACTCGTGATAGCCGATGGGCCAACGGGTCTCCTAGAAACAGGCACCAAATCTTAGAACCAAAACCAACAAATAAAAAGGATCGATTCTGAATCATCATCACCACCCACACCAAATAAATGCTTTTGTGTTTGTCCGTGGTTTCTGGCCTTTCCTGTCTGTGTGGGGTCCAGGTTTCCTACTGAGAAGGTGTAAGGACCTTGGCAATCGGTGAAGATGCCAGAAAACATAGGCTTCTTAGGCCATTTGCATTGTCCCAAGGGGAACCTGTGTTCCACAGGAAGCCCTTACTCTGCAGAACAGCTTTGTGCTTCTGGTAGACCCAAGTGCATACACCATACATACATGCATAGCCACTTCCATGCATTCATTAGGTATCCAACTCAAGTTGGGCCAGGGTAGGAGGAGGAGCAAAGCTGGTAATTAAAAAGTTTTCCTGTATAGGAACATGAGGTTGAAGGAAAATGCAGTAAAGAATAATCATGTTTACAATATGGATTTATCATTTCTGCAGAGGGAAACAGTTTCCCATCCTGTCCACAACCCCTCTAGTTCTATCTCAAACTAGAATAACAACTTTCAAGCCTGAAAGCCCTAATAAATGTCACCCAAGATGAGCTCCAAAACCTATTTCAAAGGGGCAGATTTTATATGAGACCACTGCTAAAAGGAAAAAAAAAGATATGGAATATATCATACCAAAGGAATTAGACATTGGAGTTTGCCAAGTGGGGAGAAGGAATGGAAGGAAGATAAATAATTGCCAAGCCCCTTGGCAGGTACTATTGTGGATGAAATAGAGCATGGTGGTCCACAGGAGGAAGAAGAGCAATCAAGGATCAGATAAAGGGCAACCATTGAGGGGAGTTGAGTAGTTTCAAGAGTCAATTATCAACATTGAGAATCTGGTGATCTGAAATGTACACCCCCATCTAATATACGTTTTTTATTGTAAAAGGGGAAAAAAAACACTTCAAGGTCATCACTTGTGATGTCTTCAGACATTCAGAAGATGCTTAATCTAAAACAATTTTCACAGGGTGGAGTGAAGAGGAGGCAGATGAAGGATATTTCATTATAATGTGTCACATCAGGAGAGGAGAGAACAAGGTCAGTGAAAATATGGCCAACGGAGACACCCTCTCCATTGGCTGGAGATTTACACGGCACAGCCTACCACCATCTGTGCGCATGGACACATGCACACGTGTCCACACCATGTGTGCGGGAAAAGAGGATATGAAAGTTATTGCTCGGTGCATCAAACATCTCTCTATCGCTACCCATTTTAAGCTGATATCCAAGAGGAAAAGCACTTTGTAATTATTATAAAACTGTTATGATGGCTTTATCATATATACCTGATGCTAAGAAATGCTCTGGAAGCTGAAGGGGTGATCAACATAAGATGGAAAGGGTGGTTAGTGCTTCCAGATAGAAGGGAAGAAATAATAGTAGGAGAAATCAGATAAGACTGACTGCTCAACACTAAGTCCAACTCTCCAGTCCAGCCAAAAGAGAGCAGGAGAGGTACTTTGCCCTCGCCTTATTTCCCGGTGGCTTTTGAGGAAAAGGAAAGGTAATAACTTACAGAAAGACGGGCTCTTCTGCACTGAAATCTAGAAGGAGATCATTGCATAGAAATAAAGTGATGGACCGAATGATCAGCCAATAGTCACAAAACACTAAGAAACACTCCCTTGTGAGGCAATTTGGCAAAGAACTTTTGAGTATGGATTTTACAGTAAACAAACCTGGGTTCAAATTCATCACAATAATATTGGGCAAATGCCTTAAACACATCAAGTGCCTGGTTTCTCTGAAGAGGAAATGACGTCGCTACCCTTTACAGTTGTCATGAGAATAAAATAAGATGATAGAATAAAGAACCTGAAACAGTAGGCGGTCAGTAGGTGCACAAAATGTATTGTTTCCCATCCTCATCTTTTGCCCCTAGTCACAGGGACTGCTTTCAGGTCCCTGGGTGAGCAGAACAAAATTCAGAGACACGATGCCCTTGGAGCTATTTTCATGCTACCGTAATTGAAAGAATTTTCTAGCAAGGTACAACAACAGAGCTTGAAGAACCTGGAAGAAGGGTAAGTGGTGGCCTGTACCCTAAATCAGCCATGTCTCAACCACAATTATGACAGAGCTGCAGGCCTACAAGACTCCGTTGTCAACTGAGAACCTACAATCCCGACATTCCCTGTTACTGATCAAACAGAGGATGATAGGAGAGGCACTACCTCCAATGGTGGGATCAACATCATTGGATCTGTTTCACCCAGATAGTGGGCTGTCTCCTCTCCACACACATGTCTGCCTGGAGAGATGCGTATGGGCCAAACCAGTTCTTTCTCCCAAAGAAAAGATATATTATGAACTTCTCGTGTGTTTAAATAAGAATGGATTCAGAGTTTAGAATTCTGTACTATAAAGAGAACTAGAGAAGAAGTTTGGATATAGAAAATTAAAATGAAACATCAACTACTTAAAAAACACCAAGATATAAAATGTCTCTATTTGGTTGCTCAAAAATACCAGATATTCAATAGTATTCGGACCATATGGGAAAATGGACTTATGAGTACTTAGATGGATCATGGAGCACTTACCAGGCCTTTAACACAGATGAGGTGATAGGCCTTTTGCAAATATTTCAAGTATTTGAAATATTTCAATTTACCCCAGCCACAAGGAAACAAAGGAAATACACTGAATCATCACCAATTATGTTTGCACACACATGTCCAGATACAACTCTGAGCTGATAATCAACACGAGACCATCAACACGCTTCTGAGTCAGAGTAAAACTCTATGATTTATAAGCCTGATCTATAAGTTTGCAACAGGGACCCATGGAAGAGTGATGCCACACAACCGAGCATATGGTCCACAGGCAGTTAGAAGCAAGGAAACAGAAAATGACCATTGCTACCAACCTTATGGATCAGTTAATGGATACATTGCTTCACATAATTAACCATATCATGAATTCAGCCCAAATTCTAACAGTTTCTTAGCTAAAGTGGGGAGTGAACGGACTAAAATTTATTTCCACTGTCAAATTCGAACACCTGAAAATTTTCCTCTTCTCTGTATATTTTCTTCAATGGCAAAGGCAGGTCAGCAGAACAAGCAAGTGCAACAGCTCAAATTTAGAAACTCTATGCAAAAGGCATTGCAGGCAAGGTCATGGCAAAGGTCACTAGGCCACCGCCTCACGGCAGTGCTGTCAGACACACCATGGTCATGTGCTCAAGTACTGAAACAAAAAAGAGATGGTAAGATTCAATAATGAGGAACCAATGAACTTGGAGCATTTCTGGAAAATCTTCCCTGCCCATCACCTATCTCACCTCCCTATAGCCACCTCCCTAAGACCAGGTGATCTACTTCTGCCAGTATTCAATGACATCCCTCTAGACCAGAGCAGAATGCTGTCCAATTGGGCTGAAACAGGCCAACAACCATGACTATAAGGCAAGGACTGTTGAAAATGGGGTCCTTTTGAATCAGAGGCGCTTCAGGCACAGCTACCAACAGCATAGACAGCACCATTCATTCTCTTCAAGTTTGTGAAGAATTGCTTATTGGAAGTCCTGGGTCCTGAAAGGGTAGAGCTTTATCAATCACAGGCACAATTCTCCTTCAACTTGTGGGCTGCTGTCCACTCTCTTTCTATGCAAAAGCCTCAGGGGTACAGTGTCATGAAAACAAAGAGCTTAGAACCAAAATACAAACAAGCTGAGATGCAAATACACACTTCAGGAAAGGATACATTGTGCGCAGCATGTTCATATTACACTTAGATCCAGCATAACCAAACCTCTGTTAGGACTCTATCCAAAGATCATGCCAGAGTGTGCTCAGCAGGCACAGACTGGACATGGGTGGAAGAAGGAGCTGGGACACTGTGCTCAGAAGAGTTCCACAGAGTCAGCTAGAGACGCCAGCAATGTCTGTGATCCCCCAGCTCTCTGCTTCTACAACCACATCAAAACCCCAGTGTGTTAGTCCAGGTAGACTAGAGGAACAAATTTCATAGACATGCATATAGCTATAAGGAAAAGATTTATATACAAGAGGAACAGGACATTGACTGAGCCCAGTCCAGTTCAAAGTCATAAGTCCGATATTAACCCATATGTCCGAAATCAGTCTATAAAGTCTCCTTCCGACTCACGAAGTCACAGGTCAGTGGGTGCAGAATCCCGGCTGGCAGGGGTCTCCACATGGCTCCTTGCTTCCAGGGCTCAGGGTCCATCAGAAGCAGAAGCAACTCATCGCTGGCAGCTCTCCATGGGGCTGCCCCAGCTTCAGAGTTCTGGCTCCATCAGGGCAAAGCCATGTGGTCTCTCCACCAGCTCCTCCAGCTTCTCGGATGCTGCCATCTTGTTTTGTTCATGATTCATTATCTCTCTGACTAATTCCCAACAACTGGGGAGATAGCTTCTCATCTTCATGAGGGAAATATCGCGAGATTTCCCAGAAGTCTCAGGAAAAAGTCATGCCCACATAGAGGCCTCATTGGCTACTCAATGGTTATCTCCAGATTAACAGGCTAGACTCCACCCAGACATTTCAATCATAAAATTAACATAAGTACATGACTACCATACCCAGCTTCAGGACAAGCCCCGTACTATTTGGATAAATCGTTAATGATGTTGATCACATGGCAGGTCAGGAGCCAGGGATTAAAAGGTATTCCCACAGGAATCTGAACACAGACAACTCAAGGGAAGAGGACAACATTAGACATACAGAATTTCAAAGCAATTGCCTTTGAATGAGATGTGCTTTAGAGATTAGGTAAGGACCCCTTACACCCAGAGAAACCCCAAGAGAGACTGTTCATGCAACAACCAGTGTCTTCCATACACACCCTGGACTAGAATTCTGCCCTTCATTATAACTATGATTTCAGGTATATTAGATGATTTGAGTCTTGATTTCTTCATCATCAAGCATTTCTCAGAGTTATCATAAGGATCACCTATCTAATTGATTCATGACCTGTTCCTATGATCCAAAGGAATTCGTTTCAGTGGGTTGAGTTTATACTCAGTCATCTCTCTTATTCCTTTTCATCAGCCCCTCTAGGACATCCAGTAGCGGGCCCAGGGCTCAGTGCACTTTTAAGTGTTAGGTAGTGGGCTAGGTTTTCTGTGAAGCACTGATGTCATTAATGCTATCACTGATGTCGCTGATCATTCTGGTGGCATAGTGATTATATGTTGGACGACTAAGTAGAAGGTCAGCAGTTCAAAACCAGCAGCACCCCTGAGGAGAAAGATGATGCTTTCCACTTTCAGAACAGTTCCAATCTCATCTCGGACACTCGTTGGCCAGTTCTCTCCTGTCCAATATGATCCTTGTGACTCAGTGGCATTGAGTTTAGTATGGGCTTTGTTTTAACAAGAAAATTAGAACAACACCTTATATTAAAAACATTCAACAAATGTTGGTGGTCATGTCTGTTGTTTCTATTACCATTGAGGGGGAAATTTAAATAACCGGGATATAGACTTATCACACATGCAACACCAATTCCAGGAAGAATTATTTGTCACCTCCTCTGAGCATGTTCTCAGGAGAGACCAGTCCCTGGAGAAGGACATCAAGGGTTGGTAGAGTAGAGGATCGGAAGAATAAAAAAGACTAACGAGATGGATTGAGTGGCTACAGCTACGCATACACTGTCAACAGTTGTGAGGATGGTACGGGACCACGGAGAGTTCCATGATGCTGCACACGGTGTTGCCGGGAGTTGGAAGAGCTCTACCACACCTCGCCACCACAACATGCAAACACTGCAAGAAAAGCCTCTGGGCACTGCAGTGCTGTTATTGTCGTGAGGGAGGGTGGAGCTGCTTCCGATGCACAGCACCATTGCATGCACCATCATGAGCCTCTGTAGTTGTGGTTGTGGTTAGGGTCCTCAAGTCCATATGGAGATCTGTCTCTCTTCTAGCCAGATTGTCTCCTGAAAGCGCAACAGGTTGTAGATGACGCGATTTTGTTTCCTGGATGCTTGGCAGGGAGATGGAGAAAGCAGGTTTGCGAAAAGCGTTGCGTTTCCATAAACATTTTAAAAATAGTTTGGACTTAATGCAGCCAATTATCTGCAATTTGAAATTCAGTTCTTTTTCATTCCATCAATGTCTTTTTAGAGAGTCCACCGTGAGATGGGTGCCTCTAAACAAGGGTAACTTATGCTCTGGAGTTTACCAATATGTGTCATCGCTCTGGTTTATTCTAGGCTCATTCTACCTCACTTCTGCAATGTGTGTGAGCCTATTCATTTGACCAATGGAATCCAGTTCATCAAGGAGTCCAGCCTGCCACAGACCTACTCATGACCCATTCCACATGTTCTCTTTGGAGCAGGCACAACCCCTTATTAGGAGCAGCCACTGTAATCAGCTCTTTCACTGCAGGGAATTGGGGACATGGGGGAATTGGTGATGAAAACCTTAGGTCACTTCCAGGCACCATGCAAAATCCAATGAATGGAACTAATTCAATATCTTGATTCAAGTAGATTGTGAGATTGTGAGCTCTGGACGCACATTTAAAAATAAGCTGCATTCCATTTCAGTATAACACAATCACATTTGTCCTCAGATGCAATCATGTGTTCCAAGATAAAACACTCTCGAGTACAATATCTTTAAATGTAATGTCTTTAACTGTGAACCCCATCCATCTCGGAGGCCAAACGCATTCTGTGCCGAAAGACAGTAATGTGTCTTTGGGCTGAAGTAACAAACTTTGGGTGTGAATAACTTCATCACATTGCATGGACCATCCATCATAACAGCAGTTAAGGTCAGATTCTGCAATTGCGGTCACTCGGCTCACTCTCATTTACAAAGTAGTTTTTGCTAACAATGGCAATAGAAGGACTGGATGGCTCTACAAGCCATTCATTCCTGCCCTACTATATGTTTCTGAAATGCCTACTATGTGTGGTTCACTCTTTGAGATGCTTTGGTCACTGGAGGAAATAAGATAGCTAACACGATTGCCCTTGTTGGATAGAAAGTTAGTGGGGGAAACTAGACAAAAATATCAACAATGAAAAGCCAATTTTAGATCATGACAATTGTTGCTAAGAAAAATTAGAAAACTAAAACCTATGGATGGGGAGAAAGGAGTGTCCATACAAGGATTGTCTTTTACACAGATTTGAATATGCGGACTGTTCATATTTATGAGACATTTTACTGGAGAACCATATTAATCAATATGCCAGATAGTTATGACTAAGACAGATCATCAGGAAGTTGAATTTAATTTCATGCAACAAAATTCCAGGATCCTTACAGAGAACATACCAGAAGATTGAGTGTAATTTATTTCTGGGAAAAGACTCTTTTTTTTAACTATACTTGGACAAAAACTGGTCCCCAAGACTCCTGAAAAGAGGTAGGAAACATCGAACAAAACATACAGTTTAGAACTACCATCATCTTGTTGAGACTCTTGTTCCCTCTCTAGATCTTATCGGGGGACAGCAAGTTGCGTAAGCCTGGAGAAGACAATGGAAGAGTCCATAGATTGAATGAACACTGTTTCTTCACCATGTGATATCTACCCCCAGCCTTCTTTGATATTGGTACACTCATTTTCTCTAATTCCCAGAATAACTGTTTTGAGAGGGATCCATTCCCAGCTCCCAAGAGATGTGACCCAGATGTGGTCAGAATTTCTTGAATCCACCCACCCACACTCATACATGAGTAAACTGTCAAGCAACAGGCATAGAGACCAGGCTGTTTCAGTCTGGAGAAGTTCATTTGTGAAGATGGTACTGAAGATGATTTTTCTCTTGCGTTGAACCTAAGCTTGGGGGATGTAATACCTGTCTCCTATATGTGACACTGGCAGAGCATAGAGCCCACACAGAATAGCAGTGTTGGAAGTTGGAGCAAGAGACTGACCCCATATGCCTTCATCTGAAAATCTGGATCAAGTGCCCCTAAATCCAACGTATCCTCAAATTCTCAAATTAGTTTGTCTAAGAAATTATCTCTTGTATTTTAAAACAAGTTCAACATGGATTTTCTCTCACATTCCACAGAGTGAGTTTAAGTATAATATGTAAACCTGCCTGCCTTCAGAATTACTGAGATTAGAACATACTTCTCAATGTGTTCAGAGAGTGAATGGCAAACTCAAAATTATGAATGAGAGATAAAGACATTGCTTCTGATATCCATGAGCCAGCATTTCTTTATTTGTCATCTATTATGTGTTCATCTTGATACCAGATCCTCTGGGGGATTAAAAGATATACAACATAGATTCCTTGGGCTCAAAGTGCCTATTCTCCAAGCTACCACTATTCCCAATGTCTTACTGTGCCACTATGCTTTGTAGTCTGTGAATCCCTTTGACTAGGTGAAACTTCAGGTGCATAGAATCAGATTAGATCAAGCAAAACCCCTGGTTCATAAGCTCACATCTTTGCTCTCTGTGTAGCTCCTTTTTATCAAGTGCCTATAAGCCCTCTACTCATATCATTTCATGTCATCTTAACAACCAGCCAGGAAGGTGAAATCCTGAGAATGGGCACAGAACTCACTATCAGTGGGCACCAGACCTAAAATATACACTGTAGTGTTCTTGCTTCCCCTCATCTGCCTCACCATGTAAGCACAAACAAAGGCATCCTTCATGTCACACTAGTAAAGAACCACATGCATGGTCTGCCTGGTGTGTGGAAAAGGCATCAATCAGAACAGGCACTTTACCCCTAAGCCAAGAGTCACAGACCAGAGAATTGCTTCCAGTCTTGTGTTAATCTGGCCCCATGTTATCTTTCATTATATATGTGGTCATTATGAAGAGAGACTTTTGCACAAATCCCATTGATATATCAATGCTATACTCAAAGTTGGTTTAAACCAGAATTTTCCAAGACAGTCACAAAAGATAAGTTACAGTATCTATTAAAAATATTCAAAAGCTAATGCTTTAAAATGTCATGACTATTTTCTCTCATGACATTTTCTTGACAGATCAATAATAAGCCTATTGCCCCTTTCTTGGTCTCACTGGTTCTGAGCAAAGTCAATCAGGTAAGAAAAGGCTTAAGAATTGTGTTTATGTAATCTGTAATTGAAAAGATTTTTTTAAAAGAAGTGCTTTTTGCTTGGTGTGTGTGTGTGTGTGTGTGTATGTGTGTGTAATTGATACCTACTTCTTTGCTTTGGCTCTTTATCTCCTGGCATGTTAATTGGGTAAGGCAGTTTCACTTTACAAAAGCAACCCTCTTTATGAAAGAATCCATTCTCTGTGCACTCACTGCCTGATCTAGAGTGTCTTATATTTATCTTGACATCCAAAATCCTCCCCCACACTCTACAATTCCAAGGGTGGGGGGATTACAAGAATAAAAGAAAAGAAATGTGTCCACAGTGGAGAACGTTGACAAAGGACACATCCTTCAGACTCCACCAGGAACCAAGTTCCTCAACCAAACACGCAAGGGAAGTTCCATTGGTGCCAAGCCTGGTACTGAAGAGTTGATGTCACTAGTGAAAAGTGGACGAGTGTCATTTCCTATCAGAGGATAAAAAGTCAATGTTGCCTTCAGTGGAGCATTTCTCCTCTGCCACACAGGTTTGCAGTGAGGGACCTGCCTCCATGGGCTATAACAATAAACAACAAATACCGCAGGAAACAAACACTGTTGGAACCCACTAAATAGGGAAATTGCATCTGTGCAAAGTAACTTGATTGACCTTGGCAATGAGGCGCATTCATGTCTAACAAGTATGAGGAGGAGGGATTCTACTGTGGCCTTTAGAGCCCCCACACAGTCAGAAAGTAGTGCCAGAGTACCAAAAGCCTCATCTGTTTAATGAATTAGGAGGCCAGATGTGAATCTTATCTCTGTGGCTATGATGCCCTGTGGCAAGCGAAGAATACAAAGAACCCACTGTCTTCACATCTACACTTCGATTATAATATTATTCTTTCACACTTTCCACGTTGCCTCTTTGTGTAATGCAGGGCTCCTGTCTTCCAAGGTTCATAATATTCAAGGGTATACACCATGACCAAACTAGTGACTAAGCAATCTCATTAACAACCCATTTTTTTTCATTAAACTGGTCTAATTAGCTCTATTTGAAACCAAAGAAGTCTTAAAAATACTACGTCAGAATTGGGTGTCTATTGTTTTGTTTGATACTTCTGTCTGCAAATGGGCAATATATCCTACCAACTACAGTCTTCTCAAATGTCCCAGTAATTCATTTAGCCCTAAGAGACTGTCACCGTCTGACTTCCTAGTTCTTCTTTGTTTCTTAGCTATACTGGCTTTGAGATTATTGTTAGTCAGATGTTTATCTTGGCTTTGAATATTAATTATCTTGGCTGGGATCAAGAATATAACTTAAAGAAGGTCACTGATGTGGGGGGGCTGTTTGTAAAGAAATGGTTTTAACAATTAGATCTAACATAGTTGATGCATCGAAATATAAAACCATCAAAATAGCTAATAATAGAAATAATGGTAACCACTTTTGACCATTGCCAGTCTTGAACACAATATTGTTTTTACCACACTATTTCTAATTGCAGACAAACACTGCCAACATTACTCATCCCAAACTAGCATTGTTTTTCTCCACAGCACTGATTAAAAGTCATTTTACTTATTTATTTATGTTGTACTCTATCAAAATAGAAGCTCCAAGACCATCCATTTTTGTTGGGTTTTTTTTTCATTATTGTACCCCAAATCCTGAATATAGTTCTTGGAGCAGAGCAAGACCCTCAAGAACTAATTTTTGAGTAAACTGATGTATGAAAAGGAAAAGTCATAAAATATAAAACCACTGTATTGAAAGTTTCAGAAAAACTTTCAAGATAAATGGTAGAAACCTGTTATACAAATGAAGTTTTCTAATATCAATTTGTGAGTTTTGATCTATTTCATCAAAATTCCTTCAATAAATATTTACTGAGAAATTCCTTTGCAGATAATTGTCACAATTCTATGGCTCTTCAGGCCTGATCTATTCTATATAATATCCCAGTCATAAAAAATGGACAGCATTGAATATTCAAGTGGTCAGTGGTCTAAGACCCTACTCCACTGAATTAGCTTCCAATTCACTGTTATTTTATTCCAAGTCCAATTCTCCCTTAATTAACTATTGTGGTTACCACAGCTCCTGCCTCTGAATTTATGGATTCTTCTCTGTTTGTAGGCTTAGCATTCAGTGTTAATCAAGCTTGGGTGGCAAACATTCTGTTTTGTATCCTTGCGTGCATGATTTCCTTGAATAGACTATGAAACTCAAGGTCTAGTCTCTGATGAACTACAAGTACCACTTGCAAGACCCTTATTGATCCTCACAATGGGGTTCAAAAATTATTACACATGACATTAAATGGGAGAGACATAAAATAAAGGAGCTAACTGACTATGAACAAAAGCATACTTCTAATCAGTCCCAAAACACATGTGATAGCTGATGCATTGCTGTAATGGAGTCCTTGAATTCATATATGTACACCAAGAAAGCACTATTAGTAGACTGAAATGATTATAGAACATCTTACTATTTATTGGCATAGTGATGCTACCATGTCTTAGTATATCAAATTTATTTTAAATATTAGTGAGTTTATAAACTTGCTTTACATTATACATCAACTAACATGTAGTAGAGGTCTAAGTGAAAGGTTCAAAAAGGTTTACATACTCTAGAGGGGTTTATACTAAACAACAGGTTGAGAGGCAAGGCTGTACATTTCTCCAAGTTGGATAGCGATAACTAGACTCTTAACCAAGATGCTGAAAAATTAAGGTTAAGGGGAGAAAGTGTGGCACAGTTCAGTTCTGACCAAGATGAAATATCAAGAAACTGACTCACTCCCCGCCCCCCAGAAAGATTTTTAACATGACTTTCAGAACACTGAGCACCAGAAAGAAAAACTAGCCATGAGATGTGGCACCTGAGACACAGGAAACCAATGCCCTGCAGTTGTCAGAGTTTCACTGAACCCAGAAAACTTTCAATCCTGAGTACAAATAGGAGAAACCCGGGTAGGTCAGTCCAGTGGGCCTCCTGTGTTAGAAAATGAAATTAAGATTTGGAATCACCATGGCATTTAAACTCCACAAGTACCTAAGAAAACAGAACTAAACGAGAGAACTCTCTAGAAATCCCCCTTGGAATATACAGTTGAGCAGCGCTCAATATCTCAATACAACAGCTGAGGGAGCTATGGCTCCTTGTATGTGTTAATGGCAGAATGGAGTGGTGGTGGAAGAGACCATCTGGTTCTCAAAGCCACACATTTACTTTGCAGAGTCAAAGTTTGCCTACAGACTAACATCACATTATATGATAAAGGCTGAACACTTTCTTCCTAAGAAGACTTTCTTCTATTCAGCATTGTTCTGAAGGTTGTAGCCAGTGCTGCAAGGCAATTTTTTAAAAATAACATTTGCACGCACACGCGCGTGCGCGCGGGCACACACACACACACAGAGCTGACAACAATATGTTAGATTGTATTCATTTAACAATTAGCATGGCTTTTTTCAATGTAGAAAAATGTAACAAAATCTACTTAAAAAGATACTAAAGCTAGCTGTTTGTAAGATAGAAGAGTATAAAAAATTCAATCACATTCAACCAGAAATTGGAAAATTTAGAAAAAATACTACTTTTAATATTATTGAAAATATTAAATACCTAGTAATAAATCTGATGAGTGCTCTGAAAGATTTTTATAATGAAAACTGTATAATAGCTGAAGAGAAATCAACATTTTAAAAAGAAATATTTTTAACCACAAAAATAATACTAAAACATTAGAGTGTTTCAGGGCCAAAATGATTCAATAGTTTAGGACATCGCATCTCCCTATATTTTTCTAGAGCAGCGGTTCTCAACCTATGTGTTGCAACCTCTTTGGGAGTCGAACGACCCTTTCACAGGGGTTGCCTGATTCATAACAGTAGCAAAATTACAGTTATAAAGTAGCAATGAAAATAATCTTATGGATGGGGGTCACCACAAAATGAGGCACTGTATTAAAGGGCTGCAGCATTAAGAAGGTTGAAAACCACTGCTCTAGAGACTCAACAAAATCCTAGTGACAGCATAGTTATATAGAAGTGGGCAAAACAATTCCCAAATTCATACAAAAATGCAAATTATCTAAAATGGCACAAACAATTTTTTTAAAAAAGACCAAAGATGGAACAAAGTGTTCTTGAACCGAGAAGATACTTGAGTGGAGGTCCAATGCCCATCTGTTGTCCTTCTACTAACCCTATAATTATATACATTAATCTCTTTCCCCATCCTCACTTATAAATATATGCCCCTATGTACATACCTGTATTTGAACCTCAGAATGTTCATTATCCCCCAGTTCCTTCCTCTATTTCCATTTGCTTCCCT
>PVJH01000669.1:224393-278797 GCA_004026705.1 Nesogale talazaci
CCCGGCTACCAAATGATATAGCATCTGGGGACTTAAAGGCTTGAGTAAACAAGCGGCCATTCAGCTCAGAAGCAATAAAGCCCACACGGAAGAAGCACACCAGCCTGTGTGATCATGAGGTGGTGAAGTGTCTAGCATCAATGAGCTAAAATTATAGTATTATTAATGAGGGGGAGTACAGATTGCGGACCCAAAGCCCATCAATAGGTGAGGTGACATCCTTTTAGAGAGGGGTTACAAGGAGGAGATGAGCCAGTTAAGATACAGGGTAGGAGCTATGAAATATGCAACCTTCCTCTAGTTCCCATGCTGCCTCCAACCCACTATCATGACCCCAATTCTACCAAATAAATCCAGCTAGATCAGGAGATGAACAATGAAGTTGGAAACATGGGAAACTTAGGATAGATGATCCATCAAGACTAGTAATAGGAGTGGTAATATCAGAAAGGTGGAGGGATGGAGGAATAGAAAGGGAGAACCAACTTCAGGGATCTACATGTAGCCTCCTCTCTGGGGCACGGACAACAGGGAAGTGAGTGTTGGGACACATTGGACAGTGTACCGGATGAAAAAATAATTTGTAAATTACTAAGGGTCCAAGGGGAAGGGGGTGGGGTGGGGAGGAAGGGTAATATAGGAAGCTGGTAATGGGGGCCTGGAGGGAGGGAGAATGTTTTGAGAGTGCTGATGGCAATGGGTGTGTAAAAGTGGCCTGAATACAACTGATGTTGTTAGGGACTGTGATGGGAGCTGTAGGGGCACCCCAATAAAATGATTAATTTTTTAAAAAGGGGGGGAGGGGAAAGGGCAGGGTTTTTTTTGTTTTGTTTTTTTTAAGAGGAGCTTGTATCAAGGGCTCAAGTGGAAAATATTGGGAAATGTATGTGGAAATATGTGTGCAAATGTGCTTGATACAAATGATGTACTGAATGTTGTAGTAGCTGTAAGAGCCCCTAATAAAATTTTTTTTAAAAAGACCAAAGATGAAAGACAAACAAGACCTGATTCCACACCTGTTGATGTTAGGCATTGTCGCATCATTTCTAACTTACAACAACTCTATGCACAACAGAACGAAACACCACCCAGTCTTCACCACTTTCACAATTGTCCGCTTTGAGTCCATGTTGCTACCACTGTGCCATTCCATCTCACTGAGGGCCTTTCTCTTTGTCACTGCCCCTCCACTCTACCAACCACAGTGCCCTGCTTTATGGATTGGTCTCTCTTGATGAAATGTCTAAAGTACTTGTGATGAAATCTCGTCATCCTTGCCTCTAAGAAGCGCTCTGTCTGGCCTTACTTCTTCCAGGACTCATCTCTTTGTTCTTTTGGAAGTCCATGATTCTTTACCATCACCGTAGTTCAAATGTATCAAGTTTGTCCTTTGGTTTTCTTTATTCAATGTGCAACTTTTACATATATGTGAGGCCATTGATCAAATGCCATGGTTTTCTCAGGACCAGAGGTGAGAGTGATGACACTAGTAGGGTAAGGGAACCTCCTTCCTGGGGGACAGGCAATAGAAAAGCGGATGAAAGGAGAAATCGCGGACAGTGTAAGACATGACAAAATAATAGTAATTTATAAATTATCAAGGGTTGCTGAGGGACGGAAGGGAAAAATGAGGAGCTGATACCAAGTTAAGAGTTGGACAAGCCCCCCAATAAAATAATTTAAAAGAAGAAAAAACCGTGATTTGGGCCAGGCACATCTGAGTCCTCAAAGTGACATTTTTGCTTTTCAGTGCTTTAAAGCTTTACCTAAGGTAATACGCTGCTTGATCTCTAGACTACTGCTTCCATGAGCATTGATTGTAGATCCTTGACAACTTCAATCTTTACTCCAGAATTACCATGATGTTACCTATGGATCCAGTTGTGAGTTTTTGGGTTTTCCGTACTGAAGGCTGTAGTCTTTGATCTTCATTAGCTTCCTTAGTGTCTCAAGCTCTCCTCAATTTGAGCAAGCAAGGTATTGTCATCTGTGAATCACAGACTTTTGTTGATAAGCCTTTCTCCCATCTTGATACTGCTTTCTTCTTCATATTCTTTAGCTTCTCAGCTGATTTGCTCAGCATACAGATTGACAAAGTACAGTGAGAGAAAACAAATTCGATGCAGAGCTCTCCTGATGTTAAACCACGTGGCATTCCCTCGGTCTGTTTGCACAACTGCTTCTTGATGCATGGGCAAGTTGTCCATTATCACAAGGAAGTGCTCTTGAATTCCCATTGTTCTCAATGCTATCATGAGTTTATGATGACCCATACAGTCTTACTTTTGAAGCTATACTAATGAAGAATGTTTGGTGTTACCATCAGCATCTATAGCTTCATGTCATACAAGCTTGTCTAGCTCTAGAATCTTTTTAGCAGCTTCCATGAGACTTCCTACACAAAAAAGTTAAAGAACAAAACCATTTTCACATATTCTTGTCAGAAATTACTTTTATTTCTTTTTCTTGCCCTAACGCACAGAAAAATCATCAGAATAATGTTGAATAGAAGATCAGTGGAATAAAATAGAAATTTGGAAACAGACCTACACATATGTAGAAAACTGACTCCCCCAAACTTAAAATATTAGTTGAGTGAAAATGAGGCCAATATTTCCAAGAAATGGAGTTGGCACTATTAGACAGAATAGACAAAAAGTTGAGCTCCAACACATACCTCACACCATCTACAAAAATTAGCTCAAAATGAATCACAGTCATACATGTAGACATATAAACTTTTATAAGAACATTAGAAAGAAAATATTGTGACATCAACATAAAAACACAATCAATAAAAAGATGAACTGATAAATGGAGGCCTTCAAAATTAAGAGAAAACTCTTCATGAAGTAAAAACTAAGCTGCAGACTATAAAACCTATTTTCAAACCATGTTTGATAAGAGATTTGCATGTAAAATTTATGAAGACCTCTCAAAATCAACAATAAAAAGTGATATAGTAAAAGTAAGAAAGATAATTTGAATAGACGTTTTACCATCTATACTCAAGCATAAACCGAGGCACTTAATTTTACCACAGTAAAACTGCATTAAAAATGTGTTGGAAAACTCGGCTTATACATGAGTATATACCATAGATAAGTGACAAATGAAGACCTGAAAATGTCCTCAACATCCCGATCTGTTACAGCAACACAAACTAAAATCACAATGAAAATAAAGTGACTTCCTTCTGCGAAATGAGTTATACTACATCTCCAAAATCAGAGACCTGGGTTTGAACCCTGAGAGCCCCATCCTAGATAATGGATCATCAGTAACTCACTTAACCAGCACAGTTGCCATTCCCTGGGATGTAAAACAGTGTGATCTCATTGTGAGGATTAAAGGGGATGACCTTTCTCACATGTTCAGCACAACACTTTACAATAGAAAACAGCACCAGCTTCTCTCAAATAAGAGCACATTTCTTCCTTCTCTATTTAAACTCTTTGATGGAGCATAAATCTTAAAAGGAGGTACAGTTAGACAAGAAATATGTTTTGCATAAGGGTGGGTGGACATTAAAAAAGAGGAGACAGGTATTTTTTAAATAAGTGGTATAAAAGGAACCTGGTTGTCATCATCATCTTAATGGCAAATAAAATTAGGTGGCCAAAAAATAATCCAACAACTTGGGGCATAAGCAGTGTACTGAGACAGGAAAGCTGCAGATCTCCCTGTGATGCTTCCTGGAGAGGCGCCTAAGTGAAATCTGCTATTGACCAACCAACGGGAGCCTCAGTAACCTCATAAATATTGAGTCACTTGAGAGTACAAAGTGTCATTTCTAATTGCTGTAAGCAGACCCATGAGAAAAAATGCTGGCAGCAAATTTCCTCCCTGAAAACAGTGCAACTTAGCGAACCCAGTTCTCCAGGACAGTCAACCTCACCACACATATTTTCAAAGCCAAATGGCTGTATCAATGTCTTATTTCCCTATGAATGTTGTCACGACAGATCATCGATGCTTAAGAAAACTTGAAGAGGGGAAGCAGAAGTGAGAATTCCTCTGATTTTTCCTTCCAACTCACAAAAACCAGACACTAGAAAACGACATGCTGGTCTTTTCTATTTAAGCACAGAAATACTATGAAGGGAAAGGTGGTTGTGTGTTGTTGTTAATACATTTTGCTACTTATAAATTTTAACTTCCATATATTGTAAACTCATGAAAAAATTCAAGAAAAATTACAAACAAGGAGAAAATGCTATCTATACACATCAGGATAAATTTTTATATTTAAAACTAATAGAACTATAGATAAAAATGTATGTGGACATAAGTAGACAACTCACAAAAGAGCAATGAAACAATCATTGATGCATAGCCAATCTCGGTAAGAAGTATTCACTAAAACAGTACAGTGTCACCCTTCAGAGAGAAAGCATAAAATAAGCATGGTAAGCAAGTAGAAACTTTCTGGGAGTTGTTTTTTCTTAAAGAGTACACATGTAAAAAAAAGACAGTTCAAGAACTTCTAAAACACCCAAGTTTTAATAGGTCCTTTCCTCCAAATTGGGCACTTAAGTCAAAGCCCACAGACACAAGGAAGAGAAATTTGGAATGAAACACATCCATACAAATACTTGTTGTTTTATAAAGCAAAAACATTCAGTGTAAAATTGCAGTCATATTTTCAGAAAAGTACACCAGAGCCTCAAATTCCAGCAATTGGTACAAGGATAAACTACATTCAAACAAGACCCAGAAGAGTTCAGTCTGTGTCAGACACATTTCCAACAAATCTAAATTTCACTCTAGGGAGCACATCAAAACCTCCCCGATAAAGTACAGATGATATGGCATCTGTTTTCAGCACAACTGCCAGGAACATAACATCCCAAGCCATGTTCGGCACACATAACAAGCCGTGGTTCCTATACTCTACTCTCCCTGGGCAGAACTCCTGTGCTCAGAGCCACAGGTGTGAAAACTGCCTTTCTCAGCTGCCAGAGGTTTGGCCACAGAAGCAATCATCCACAGCAGAGAAACTCCACAAAACTGAAGTCCGAGGAGGATATGGAAGTGGAGTTTTGGAAGAATTCCTCAGTCCATCCCTACATCCAACCAAAAATTCAAACTCACTGCCAACGAGTAGTAATGGATTCCTAGGGACCCCGATGAACAGGGTACAACTTCCCCCTTGTGCATCTGCAAGGCTGTAACTCTTGACCAGAACAGGAAGCTTCATCTGCTGATGGTTTGACAATGCTGGCCTTGCGGTGCCTGGTCCAACACATGACCCAGTAAGCCACCAGGGTTCTCCTTTCATCCCAGTCCTAAGGTGCACTGTGCTCCACTTTTACTGAGGATATCCCTATCTAGTTTATCATAATTGACAAGTGAAGCCTGTCTTCCAGGGACAAATCTGGGCATGCTCAGCCCATCTCTATGGAGAAGTGTTTCCGACATTGACAAGGTAAATACACCTTCTTCACATTCCACTGAAAGGAACGTTTCTCAGAGTTTTTATTGTTTGAAAATAAACTGCTTCCATCTCTTTAATATTTTTTCCCTCTTAAGATCCAGAATCCCCTCATGTTCAATAGGAGCCCTGATGGCATCGTGGTAACACATGGAAATGTGAGTCACAAGATCCAGGGCACACCACCTCTGTTGGCTCTGTAGATTTTCCCTCTTTGGTGGCTTCCCTCTCTCTAAACAAATTATTACTCACAGTGGAACATTCCAGCTTTGAGTATGTTCTTTCCACAGTAACCTCTTTAGAGAATGAGAGAAAGAAACAGAGAAGAGGTAGAGGGTGGCACAAGGAAAATGCATTCTGCCTTTTACAGACAAAATTCCTCCTTTTTGTGGACATCTTTTTATAATAAATTACGTGAGGTTTTACATTTCAGATCATCAACTGTGTGTTCTCCAGTGCAAAGTACTCATGAAACCAAGCCAGTAGTCCACCCTTCACTGGCTCCCTGATCAGTCTTCTCCCTCTTGATAGACTTTGCATTTCATTCTAGTCAACACCTGTCAACAGTCTAGTCCATTGCTTTATCTCCCCTTCCTTGCCCTGTTCCCTTGGGGAAACTCCAAAGTGTGTTCCCTTTGGTATCAAAGTCCAATATTTTGTTTTTGTTGTGTTTTGTCTTTCTTATAACAGTGGTGTTGACAAAATTCTTCTTTTCCATTGATTGAGCCCCCTCAGCCATAGAACAAGATACCAAACAGATACAGCAGAGCTAAATGATAAAAAGCAAACAGAATACTTATTCTCAACCCCAGAGTGACTTATTTATCTCATAGTTGTGTTCTTTGGTCAATGTGTTTAGTATGTTTATAATGTGATTCCAACTTATAATTTGAATTCTAGTCACATCTACTCTGACATTTTCAGATGTTATCATCAATTAACATCCAACTGATTGCTAACACAACCTAGGAACACAGTAATTTTTCTTAAACTCATAGTATCCTGGATCTGGGGAGGAAATGGCTCCTCTTTTGTCCATGAAAAATATCTACAAATGTCTCAGAACAAAAGATTACCAGATCTTTAAGATTTCTCAAGGAGAATACTTTATACATTTTTTTAGGATCACCCTGGTCTCTCCAGCAGACAATTAGAAAGTTTTTTGTTTTGTTTATGTTTCTTTAATTACCAAGTACTTTAAATATATAGTAAAGTTACTAAAGGACTTAGTGCAGCTTAGCTTTTCTCTCTACTCAATGTCCCTTGGACATTGTGTAGTATCTGGGCATAGTAAGTATTCAATAAATATCTATTGAAGCCCGAAATAAAACAAAGAAAGGAGAGGAGAGGAGAGAAGGAAGAAAAAATGGACAATGAATAAAAGGGCAAGATAAAAGAAAGGAGTAAATGAGAAAACAAATAAATATTAAAATGAATCCTACGCTCAAGAAATTAACACTAAAATAGCAGAAATACAAAATGTACGTGTGGCATAAGGTTCATGGGAAATGGAACTAAAAGATCATTGAATTTTTCCACAACCTTTTTGAAGACCCCATCAAATATAATTAAGGACCCTTGATACCATCATGTGTTACTCTCTGGGCTATTAACTACAAGATCCATAGTTCAAAACCACACATCGCCCCTTGGGAGAAAAATGAGACTTTCTATTCTTGTGAAGGTTTCCAGTCTCCGAAACCCACACGGGCAATTCTACTCAGTCCTGCAGGGTTGCTGAGAGTCAAATTTGACTCAATGGCAGTGAGCTTTTTTGTTTCATATAAAACCATAATACAAACAGAAGATACTAAGGGTCATCAATAAAATAGTGAGGCAAATCACAAGACAATTATATAAGTTCTAGTCATGAAAAGTCACGACAGCATTAATAGAAGAGAGATTTGAGATTGGCCTAGAAGAATAGGTAGATTTCATGAAGGGAAAATGTAATTCCAAAACACCCCAAATGTGGGAAAGCATGAATGTTGGAGAATGCTGAGCGGTTTATAGTTTGGGATAAGGCCCCCCGAATATGCGGGCTTACAATGATAGCACTGTATTAATAAGAATGTAAGAGATCATGTGACTGAATCACTCCTCCAGTGTCATGAATAAATTAATGAATGAAAAAATGATTTAGCATAGGTCTGGCACTTTAGGAGATAAAAGGAGAATATGATTATGGTTCCTGGAACCAGCCGCTGACGTCATAGCAAATGTTCCTGTAAAGAACCACATAGAAAAACATTCCTCCAGCAAATCGGATCTGGCTACATGAGCAAAAAGACAACAACCACAAAAAATGGATGACAGGATCTTAATTCTTTAACAATGTTTGCATGTCATTTTATTGTATTCCCAGAAGTAGGGGAAAACCATATGAGATACCGTGTTATGTTCCTACTACCTACACATTGATCCCGTGGGATTTTTTTATTTCTAGGTCTTTCTTCTGATGTCTGATATTTGCTCCCCCAAAATGCTTTCATTTTACTTTTTTTTTTGCAATGTAGACATTAACAATAGTTTTTAAAAGTAGCTGTGAAAATTACATCAATTAAAGCAGTTACAGGTTTCATCCCTGCTTTTCTTTTTGTCTATTTGCCTGTTTGCTTTCCACGATTTCAAACAAACAGATATTAAAGACTGGTCAACCAATGTGTCAGTGGAGTGCTCTCCTGTTGGCTCTGTGGCTCAGTTCTTTCTATTAAAAAAGAACTAAAAAACGACATATGTGCATACAACTTGTTGTGGCAGACATGTAAAGTCTAGAATAACAAGGATAAAATAAAAATTGGTGTAAATGCCAGTGGGATTAGCACAAGATATGACAGACACCTGGCAGTGGTTGCCATCTCTTCTGATCCATGTTTGTCAAAAATTATATTTGCTGAAAAACCAAATCACCCCATCATTATACTCTAATTGGGTTTTCTCACTTTTGCTGTCAAACTATCTGTACAAGGTGATAGCATTTTTTTCCATGCCTAACTGCAAAAGAACTTCTAGACATACAGCGGGAAAACAATTTGAATCTTTTACATGTAACAATATATACATAAATGCAATGGAGATATTGACAACCATTTTAATAGGTAGCTATGAAAATTACATAACTTAAGGCAGTTAAAGCACTTAATGGGAACCAAAGGCTCAAGAAATACTAGTCACCTTCCAGTAAGAAACATCGGGGGCCTGCTGGAGCTAAAGTTCTGCAGCTGACTGCTAACTGAAAGGACAGGGGTCTGAACCCAATGGCCCCTCTGCAGGATGCAGCTGCAAAGGTTGGGAATTTCTATGAGAATTTCTATTTCTGTTCTCTCCTGTAGAGTTAAAATGGACTTGACCGCAAAAACTAATGAACAGTAATAACAACCACAAACAAAGACTTCTCTATCATTTTAGCCGGAGTCTTCCCTGTCCTCCCTGATCGCATCACCTTGCTTCTCCATAAGATCATTTTCTTCTCATTCTCCAGCTCTCAGAGAAAGGAAAAGTCGAGCATCCAAGATTGTTCCATCTAAGCACCTCTATCATCTTTCAGTCCATTTAACTGTTGGGCCATTGAGTCACAATTCTGCAAGTTTCTCAAAGGACAGGAATAACATAAATAGTTCAGCCACAGGGTTGGAAGGCTGTAGTGTTTTAGTGAGAACCATCGGTTTGAACCCTTTAACATCCAAACGCTATCTCCTTCCCTGAAGGAAATTAATTCCACTTTCCCAAGAGAGTCCAGATGGTGGCTTAGTGGATTGGGTGTTGGAAGATAACTGATACTTGAGTGATTTGAACCTACCAACTGCTCAAGAGTCAAATGATGTGACGTTCTGCTTCCATAAAGATTTACTGCCTTGGAACCCCTGAGCGACCGTCCTCTCTGCTCTGTGGGGTCACTCTTGAGCTACAATCGGCGCCATACCTATTAAGTATAAACCTTTTTTTTTGGGGGGGGTGGTCTTTTCCATTTTATGAATAGTGTGTGCATGTGCCATGGCTAAAATCTACATGGTCTCTGGACAAGCCTTGCTAGCTCCTTTTGAGAGCATTCTGACTCATGGCCATGTGGGGCACTGCTCCCAAAGATTTTCAGACCTATGACCTTTCAGAAGCCGGGCGCTGGGCTTGGCTTCTAAGACATTGTGGAGTGGGTTCAAACCACCACTCTTTCAGCTACTTGTCAACGGTTTAATCATTTGTGCCACTCCAGGCAAATTCATTTTCTGGACAGATGGCAAAAAGACCATTGTAAAAAATTAGGATGGAATCCATCCACGGGGCTTGTAATGAAAAAGTCAAGTTGCCCAAGGACTAGCAAGGCAGGAAACGACTATTGATTTGGCAGACAAATGGTGCAAATACCCCAGGATGCAATGGGTACTCAATGATGTCAGGATTCAAAGCAGTCAGAGCAGGAACTGGGCAGCAAGCTCAGTCATCAATGAGTAGCAAGGTTATCCTTTTTCTAGAAGAAAGCTCCCTGTGTGTCTAGATGTAACTACGGAGTTGCATTAGTCTGTATGCTAGACTTCAAAAAGGCATCACATGAAAGAGAAAGGTTATATGGGAAGGTAGCCTGAACCCTAAACCTGGTAGCCAAGATAGATCAGGGTGCAGGGGAAGTGGGGCAAAAGATCTGGGGAGTCAGCAGGTTCTGATGGGACAGGGAGACAGTTCTTAGGAGGTTGGTGTGCAGGCAGGTGTTCATGACACAACCTGCCAGAATGTCATACTGCGGTGACCTGCATGTGGCTGCAGTTCTGCAAAACACCCCACTGCTCTTTCAAACACCTGCAGGGGTGGCTGGGGGTACACACGTTTCAGCAAAAAGAACGTCCACAGACTAAGACGCGTAAGAGGAGCGTGGCAAGACACTTCTGACAATTAACCAAAGAAAACCACGGCTCGGAACAATACAGGAAGAGGAGGTGACTAGGGTGGAAAGAGCTTAGGATACCTAGAGGCCCCAACAACTAAGTCCAATAGACCAAGGGCCACCCAGAAGGCATGGGTCCACACAAGGTCTCGCTCTTTGTTCATAAGGGCACCATTGGTTAGGAGCAACACGACTTCAGCTAAGCACTACAGCTCCTCGTGGCTTGCCAAAATTGCTGAAGCAGCTGCTGGATCAGGAGCAGTTGATCGCAGCACGGCAGAGAAAGGAAGACAACAGGGTCACAGGCAGGCCCAGACAGTGCAAGAGCAGTGGATGCAGCAGCTCCCGTGAGCAAATCCTAACAAATGACACACAGCAAGGAGGGAGGCTCAGTCTGGATGGTCCCTCACCACAGGTGGGGGGGGGGGGGCGGTGAGGGGAGTGAACAGTTCAGGTAATTACTGTCGGACTCAAACTGGCCAGCCTGGAATGCCTTATTCAGCACCCATGTGAAGGGTACAGTTCCCAAGGTGCACTTCAAGCAAAAGGCCATCATTAAGGCACTGGCCCCCACTCCTGCCCTCTGCTCATGAAGAAGTGCACTCACTTTTCCATCCAATGGAGAAGGATCAGAATACCTTCCTAGCCGTGCCTTTTCAGGCTGACCAAGTTTTGGCAGCTTCTCTTTTGCTTGTAATGCCTTCCCAAGAATCTGTTCTGCTAATGAAGGCCCTCCACCTGACAGCTGGCCACTCAAGCTGCTATCAGACAACAAAAGCTGTATGTGGAGGTAACCAATTCCCACCCCCACCCTGTGTGCACACACACACACGCACACTAGCACACGCACATGCACACGCGACACCCCAGTACAATTCAGAAACCACAGTCAGAATGAATCAAGCCCCAAATGGAACAAAAGCTGCCTCCCCCATACATTTAGAGTTGTGGCTGAATTTTTTCCAGCTTAGACTCAGCATTCCCAGTTTTGTATTTGTCAGGCCCACAATCTGCACTATACTTATGTTCACCCCTTGTTTATAACTACTTCGTGTTGTGTAGAAAAGCCAAGAATTCAGGTTGATGTTTGACTAGAGAGGGTTGACTAGAGACACAAATGCAGAAACATCCATATGTGTATAAGAGAGAGCTTACTATGAAAGAGCATATATTGAAAAAACACCCCAGCTCAGTCCACATCAAGGTCAGAAGTCCTACACTATGTGTTAAGTCCGATACTGGATCATAAATCCTTCTTCAGATTTACACAGCCACATACACACAGTGATGCAAAAAACAGGCAGCTGGGCTGAGCCCTGGTGGCATAGTGGTTGTGCGCAGGACTGCGGCCCACTGGGACAGAGGTTCAATTCCAGCAGTGGGGCTGGGCCTCCTACTCCCACCACCAGAGAGCAGTGATGCCCACCCCACCCCACCCCCCAAAAAAAGCAGGCAGATCAGGCCGGTGGGTACAAATTCATGTAGATCCAATGGTGGTGGAGGCATCTCCAGGGCTCTGGCTGCTATCAGCATGGCTCTGATAGTGGCTGATACACAGGAAGTTGAAATAGAGAGAGTGTGACCCATCTCCAGGGGAGGAGATGAAGTTCCCAGAATACTCAAGAGAAGGCCATGCCCACTATGAGACATCATCGGGCTGTGACCTAATGGACAGGCTAAACTCCCCTCTTTCACTATTTATCAAGTTGACATGAAATTATGTAACCACTGCAATGCTATGCATCGTGTTACTTCCACCAAACTCTATAGTTTGTGACAAAGGAGACTAAATCAAGGAATCATATGTGCAAAGCAATCTGGTGCCTGATTTTAAAACTAGAGCTGAGAGGTGGGTAGAGTGGAGTGAAGTGGGCAAAGGCAGGACAGAAGGGGTGAAGGAGAGAAAACCCTCCTCCAGAGAAAGGCACGTAGCAGGGCATTTCAAAATAATGAACTCAGGGTACAGAGAGTTCAAGAGCCGGATTTCCACATTTAGTGCATTTTACTCAAACAGGTAATGTAACCCAGGTTTTAAAGCATGCCTAAATGCTATAAAAAGGAGTTTGCAAAGCAATGGACATTGATTACATGCACCAGTACATCTGAAAGAGCCAGAAAGCACAGGATTTAGACATTGTATTTGTGCATTTTGAAGACTGTCTCCCAATAAACACAACGTGTGACCTTATTTCATGACAACATTCCTTATGACAGCAAAGAACCAGACACCCAAAGGGCTCATCATTAAGAGAACAGATGAACTAATTATGACTTAAATGTACTCTTAAAATTTTTAAGAGGTACATGTGTATGAATGAACACAGAATGGCCTCTAAGATATTACTCAGTGGGGAAAACACAAGCCTGCAGATCCAAAAATGATTTATCTCTCGGGGGGTGGGGAGAACCTGATCATCAATGACAGGATGGTGGAGTTGACATAGGGGATCTGAGACATCAGTCTTCTCAGTAATTTTGTGACTGTTTAGAGACATATATGTTCTTATTTTGCTTGTGCTAAAATATGTAAAACAACATCCCATACTTTGTAATGTGCTTAATCCCAGATCAAACTTTAACATCTCAGAGCCTATCACACTTCTGGAAGAATTGAGATTTTTCCACCACGGAGGTTTTTAAAAATTCATGGGGAAAAAAATTCATGGTTACTTTTCTAGCCCAATTTTTGACCAACTTTTTCAGGCCTCGTCATATATATTTGAACAGGTAGAGGTATTCCTATTTATAGAGAAGTGGTTTCTTTTAAGCACTTAGTTCTAGATCTTTGCACATCTGTGATAGTCTGGGTAAACTAGAGAAGCAAATTCATAAACACTCATATGTGTATAGGAAAGAACTTTAGATACAAGAGCAATTGAATATTGAGAAAACATCCCAGTCTAGTCCAGATCAAGTCCCTAAGTCCGATATTAGCCCATATGTCTGATACCAATCTATAAAGTTCTCTTCCGATTCACAAAACACATGCAATGATGATGAATACAGGAAGATCACAGGCCAGTGGGTAGGAAGTCTTATGGATCCAGTGGCATTGTAAGCATCTTAGCACTGGCAGGGGTCTCCATGTGTCTTCTCTGGCTCAAGGGGTCTGGTTCCATCAGCCTCTCTCAATGTGTCTTCTCCACAGGGGTGTCACACAGGGAGTGAATATGTGTCCCACCTCCAGCAAGCTATTTTTCTCCTTTGTGCCTCCAAATGAGATAATCAAGCTACTACCTAATTTATATACTACATGCCACCCCTTCACTCTGAATCTTCACATTGACACCAAATGATGTAACTCCTGCAACAATGTTCTTGTATGAAAATGAACACCACTCTACTTTCACTTATCCACATATGAACAAAGGCCTCTGTAACATCATGAGATTAAAAAAAGAGAAATACACTGGCAGTGAAGTTTCTGTAGGACTCCAGCTCGATTTCCCTTTGATTGAATTTATAATCAGGGTTATAAGCATCAGCAAATGATGTCCAAGGGCACTTCCAGTTATAGACACTTTTAGTTGGGAAGCAACAGAAATCAAAAGCGCTTGGGTTGTAAGCAGTGTGCAATTATTTCTTGTGAAAATGTCGAGGAAGAAAAGGAGGAAGAAGAGAAAGAGGAGTGGGGTGAGGGTTGGGAAATAGCCCTTAGTTCTCAACAGGAAACTAATGTCTAAAGGAAAGGGTAGCATGCTTAGTTGTTCTCACCAGTCAGGACATTCTAGCCTGCACACGGGGATGTGTCCTGCAAGTGAGGTCAACGTCGCACTGTGGGGCCATAGAAACTATAGAACACCTGAACAAAAATAGCCTCTGATTCCTCCCTCAGGGTACTCTCAGTATTTAGCATCACATTCAGACATGGTTCTGATGAGTGAAACTCTACTGAACTCCTGAGTCATGGGAGATGCATGGGGCACCTCTGAAGTGGGACTTAATGTGTTCATGCAGAACCTGTAAAGAACATGTGCAGACTACGATCTAAGTAGGTGTGACTCAAGCTTGTACCACCCACCATACTTTTTCAATATGTATACTGAGCAGATAATCTGAGAAATTGTACTTCGTGAAGAATTAGGATTAAAGGAAAACCCATTAACAATCTGCAATATGCAGATAATACAACCTGGCAAGCTAAAAATGAGAATTTGAAGCATTTACTGATGGAGTTCAGGAAGTAGAGGAACTTGAGTAGAGCTTACTCCTCAATATAACGAAAATTAAAATCGTGTCAACTGGGCCAATGAGAAGCATCATGAGGAAAAGATGAAAACTTGAATCCACAGGCAATACCCATGAAAAATCAACTGACAGAACACATTGGGAAAATCCGCTGTGAAAGACTTCTTTAAAGAAGTAAGAAGCAAAGATGTTGCCTTGAGGACCCAGGTGGATCTGGTGCAAGATTTGGTCTTTTCAATCACCACAGAAGCATGACAATTAGGAACAATGAACAATAAAGATCAAAGGAGAGTGGATGCCCTCGAGTAAAGGTGTTGGCAAACAACATGGTCCATGTCAAGAACTTCCAGAAGAACGAGCAAATCTATCATGCTCCTTAGACTTGAAGATGGAAAGACACTATCCCATGAACTTTGGAGGGAGCAGTCCCTGGAGGCCACAAGGCTTTGCAAAGAAGAGGATCCGCAAAAAAGAGGATGAATCTCCATGAAATAGATTGAAATTCAGTTGCAACAATGAGCTCAGATATACGAACTACTGTGAGGATGTCTCAGACTTGAGATAGAAGGATTTCATTATGTTACACATGAGGCCATTGTGAGTCAAACCCAACTCTACAGCATCTACCAATAGCAATGACTACTATGGTGACCTGGGAGATGGGAATAGGACCAGACAAGCGCAGGCACTAGGGACCTTGTCTTCCTGCTGCAGTGTTAAGCCTTCAGCTAAAGTCCCACACTCTGGTCAAAAAAGTACTAAGAGTTATCTTATCCCACACAAGATGAGAATATCTAAGTAATAGATTTAAGTGATTTGATTTGTCAGTATTTAATCCATCAAGTCATGAGAAGAGGTAATTTCTCAGGACTCATTCCATTCTGAGTAGGACAGACAAAACTGCCAGACTGAAAAGAGTCAATGAAAAATTACAAGGTAATTTGATTGAGTACTGAAAGAAAGGAATATTGTACTTAAAATGAAAACTATGACTGTACTGGGTCTTCTGATCAAAATGATGACCTAGTTAAATAGACACCACAGACTCTCAACAACATAGACCCAAGAAATGGAGTGAAACAGGAACAGACTATTTTGAAATCTTATGAATCCTATGAAAGGTTAAAAAAAAAAACAACTAAATCAAACACTGACTAAAAGCAGAGACTGGCTGGGAATCTCAAACAAGAAAAGAGTGTGGGGGTAGTGGTCAGCCAGCCCAATGCAGAATAGCTATTTGGGAACAAAGCAGCAATCCCTGGTGAGGAATACAGAAGGAAAATAAGTGGACTTCCCAACAGGATTTATAGGACCGGGGTAAACATAAGACAGAGTGAAATGAGGTCTCCCTCTGGTGGTCTTGGAAACCCACAGGGGCAGTTCTGCCTGGTCCAATAGGGTGGGTCTGTGTCAGAATTGACTATGGAAAACTCCATTGAATGTAAGTGGGTTAAATGCATCTGCCAAAAGAAGTGGCAGAATGGATTTAAAAAGCATGACCAATATTGAGTCTGAGGGTCTCGGGATCATAGTGTCAGGGGGCATGAAGGTCAATTTGTGATAACAGTATGCACAAAGACAATATTCTACAGCTTATTTTGGTCAAGAGCAACTGTGGTCTTAAAGCCCTAAGAGGAATCATCTAAGTTTGATGACTGGTCTCTCACTGTCCAAAGAGAAAAAACTGAAGACACCTGAGAGGCATGAAAGCAATTAGTCCAAATGGACCAACAGACTATGAGACTGCTTGTCCGGAGCCATCCAGCCCGGACATGCTTGACCTTGCTACAGTCACTAGTCTGAACTCGGTTACTGTTTGTTGCCTGAGCTTAGTAGTCTATTATCTTTATAACTGTAAACAGTCCTGCCTTTTGAAGCCTGACTTTCAGATGTACTGACTTTCACTTGTTAACATGCTAATTACCTAGGCTTATAGATAAGGTATTTCTGCTTGTCTTGACTTGCATCTTTGTGATTGGTTGCTATAAGTTGCCCGCTTCACTCCTGTATACCCTTGTTAGCATACGGACATCTTTGAGGACTACAGCCCCTTTTGCATTTCTTATTTGGCACTCGTCTAGGATTGGCCCCCTGTTGACTTTACCTCATTAGCATGAGCTGTGACCTTTACTCCTGACCATTGACTATATATACCCTAAGTTTTGCTCCAATAAACGAGACTTGATCAGAATCCTGTCTTGTCTTCATTTCTCGCGTCTCCTGTCCCCCCAATTTCCGCTCCTCCTTCCAGGACTTGCGAATTATGGACCCGCAGGCCGGGACAACCACTGCCTCGGGTTGCTGTTACCAAAAGAACTGAATGGTGCCCTGTTATCATGGTCACCTGCTCTGAAAAAGATCACATTTAAAAGTCCTGGATAGAGTAGGAGAAAAATGTGTAAAAAAATATCAAAATCATTAAAAAGATAAGGTTCAGAGGTCGGGTAGACCATCAGTCACCTTTCACGCCTGGAAATGAACCCACTTTCATAGCTCCATATTCATCTAAGGCAGGCCCTTAGATGAGGCAGGCCTCATCAAACTATGGCCCAAGGGTCATATGCAGCCCACGGGGTATGTTTGCCACTGCTGCTGTTCTGCTTAGCAGCCGACTCATCCCAGACCAACAGTGAATTTGATCATAGTTTGTTTTTGTCTTTTAACTATAGTCCAACCCTCCAACGGTCTGAGGGGCCGTAAACTGGCCCCCTGTTTAAAAAGTTTGAGGACCCCTGACCTAAGCAATAGAGAGGTACACACACTTTAGATCAAGAGGGTAACCTTTACCCAAGAACAAAGCTCAGAAGGGTTAGGAAAGGAGGAATTGTTAACCATGTGCACGGGGAGAAAGTGAGATAAGTGAAATTATGTTGTGGGGGCTGCAAACAATGTCACAAAACAAAATGTATTCAAATTGTTGGCTGGAAAACGGATCTGCTATGTGAAACTTTACCTGATTCATATTCAAAAGATTTTTTTAAACCACCATGTTTATTAAATAAAAATATCAGCATGAGGAAGTTTTGAAAAATGGAAGAATAACTAAAAACTTTAAAAGACAAGAAGTATCATTTGCCTCCATTTGCATATTTCTTTTTTTTTTTATTTTTAAAAATTTTTATTTTTTTATTTTTTATTTCGGGCATCACTGCCCTCAGGTGGTGGGAGTAGGAGGTCCAGCCTTTGCTCCTGGGAGCTGGAATTGAACCTCCAACCCAGTGGGCCGCAGTCCCGCACACAACCACTACACCACCAGGGCTCAGCCTCCATTTGCATATTTCTAATCTATAAATGCTGCCTTCCCACCACAGGGGTCTAGGGAGTATTTGCAAAGGAGAGAGAATGTGAGAGAGAACCTCTCCCAGAAGTCTTCCTCTGAGGCAGCAACGAGTCTGTTGTCCATGCGTACTACTGCTTGGTAGAAAAATATTAAGAAGCTGTGCAAGGAGACCTCATCTCTCCTGGAAGTCAGGGAACCACAGAGAAGGTCATCCTCCCTAGGACATAGTTCTTCACCATTTGAGCCCTTTTGCTTTACCTGGGGTTAAGTAAAATGATATCTGGGATTTCCTCTGGAGTCAAAAATTGCACAGCACAGTGGGAGTAGGAGGCCCAGCCCCACTGCTGGAATTGAACCTCCGTCCCAGTGGGCCGCAGTCCCGCGCACAACCACTACGCCACCGGGCCTCAGCCCCAATCTACCATTTTTTTATGATTTTCTCACACCCTGAGGGTTTCTCCATCTTCCTGCTACCTAGATATGACATGCCTCTCCTAACTCCAGGGCAAGGATCAAGTTTACAGAGAATTGTATTGTGGAGGATAGGTTCCTGAAAACACAAACCTTGACTCACTAAGGCAGGAGGAAAACACAAGTTGGCTGCATAAAGAAAAGCCATCAGCCGAGAAGGTGAAATCCAACTGTGTTTAGAACAAATGAAGATTCCTGATTCTTTTAAGACAGATAAAGTCTGCCATCCCATGGTCTCATACAGGAATTCTCAAGGCCATGGACACACACAGACACCTTGTCCTCTTCTTGGCACTACCCACCAACCTATGGACTTGGTTCATTGGTTGGACACAGGCATGAGGGGCATCCAGATCTCCTGTCCCGAATGTCATCTTAGACTCCACCCCAAACCTATGAAATCAGAATCTGCATGTACATTACATTCTTAGGTGATGCACATGAAAGTTAGGGAAGGGATGTTCAGCTCACAGAGAACCCAGACATCCAGCACACGATGCTGATGTATGCTGAAGGAGAGCACAAAGGCTTGTTCAGTGAGCAGAGAGAGGCAAATGGAGGGAGACTCGCCCATGAATCAGAAAGCATGAGTCAGAGAAGGAACTAGATACGTGGGCTGGAACACCATCAGCAGCACAGTAATTCAGAAGAGGACTTCTCAAAACTCATCTTCCACTGAAATTAGCTGTCAACCACCCAAGATGGAGTGAATAATGAAACCACAAGAAGGGAGAAGCCAGAGCTCTCTCTTGACTGCACCCAAGAGGAGTCAAATGTCGGCCTCCAAAGTGGTCCCAGGATGCGTGGTACTGGGGGTGATTTTTCTCTCTCTTGGTGACTCACCCACAGATGAATGGGCTTAAAGAAAAGGAGAAGCCAGCCATGAAATATAGTAAATTACAGCTTAATCTTCCTCACCCTGGAATTCATTCAGTGATTTTAATGAACTTACAGTCTGATAGCATGGTGAAGAATGCATCTGGAATGCATTAACAGAGAGCGTTTCCTGCCTCCTTGTGTATCAGAGAAGTCCAATTACCTCTGTTATTAAAGGGATGCGTGTCCTTGCTAGCGTTGGTACTTGGTTAAAAAAAAATAGAAACAAAAACAAAAGTCCAATTTCCATTATTGCTGTTATCTACTATGACGTCCCGAAGAATGCAAATTCACAAAGGCTTATTAGAGCAAGGACTGGTTCTCAAGAACATAGCTCGAAAGGCTTGTGTTTTTTCCCTCGTCTCCACCATGCAGGCAAAGACACGGGCTCCCGGGCCTTCACACAGAAACTCGACCAACTTCTCTCGAATTTCAGCCCTGACCCATAGACCAGGCAGGGAGAAGCATTCAAATTATTTGCTTTCTTTTTCAGTTATAGAAAAAGCCAAAAAAAAAAAAAAACTGGAAGGATACTGAATTAATCCTAAAACTTATAAAATGCCTAATTTTATCAATATCTTCAAGTGAGATCTGGGTGTTCCAGTTCACTCACCAAAGGAGACAGTGTATTCTCTTAGTTTCTATCAATCATGGCCAGGAGTTCTACTAACATATTACAGACTACTAATTTTCAAAGAATGAGTGAGTCATAACATTAACTTACTGGGCCCAGTCACCAATTTCTACGCTACTAAAACCGGCCATGGGACAGGCGGAGAATATTGAAAGTGCCCTGGACTGCCTAAAGAATGAACAACTCTGTCTTTGAAGAAGTAGAGCCAGCATGCTCCTTAGAGGCAAGGATGGCGAGGCTTAGTCTCAAACACTTTGGCCATCTCTGGAGAAGGACATGGTACTTCAGAGGGGCAGTGTCAAAGAGGAAGGACCTCGGCAGGATGGAGCCACACGGGACTGCCAACAGTGAGCTGAAACATAAGAACAAGTGTGAGGACAATGCAGGACTGCGCAGGGTTTCCTTCTGTCGTACGTGCAGGGTCACTGAGGGTTGAAATAACTTGATGGCGCTTGACAACAGCAAAGCGCTGGTGATGTAGTGGCGATGCCTTGGCCTGTACCACAGTCAGCAGTTCCTTGGGAGAAAGGTTGAACTTTCTACTCCCTTAAACAGTTATAGTCTCCAAAACCCTAAAGGGTTGCATGAAGCGAGAACTGACTCAATGACAGCTTGTGTGTGTGTGTATGTGTGTGTTTTCTAACAACAAAACAGAAGATAATAGGAAACATCAATACTCTGCTTCAAAAAGCTTCTGGTTCAATTGTGAGTGGGAGTGCTACTAACTTATAAGCAGCTGGAACTGACCCTCCATTGGTGAAACAAGAGAAAATCAGAGAAAGAATTGGTGGGGGGGTGGGGGGTGGGGGGGGGTGGGAGAGACAGACTTCCTCCATGGGCTTCTAAAAGAGAAAGGAAAAGAAATGGAGTGCTCTTGTAGCCCTCACAGATGGGGATGGGCTTCCCCATGCCCACACCGTCCCCACTGGGGCTCTATCAGAGGCAAAAATTCACTATCAATCTCACTTGAAGGAGGAAAAGCTTATTTGTTCCAGGTACAGGCTTGTGCCTTGGGCAGAAACGCCAATCTGGTGGATAGATTCCCACCAGCCAGGCAAGAAGAGGCCAAGCAATTTGGAGGTCTTTTGTCCTGGCAAATCAAGGTTCTAGTTTCTACAATGATTATTTTCCTTTCTCCTCCAAGTACGTGAATATTTGCCCCAAGTCATGCTTGGCTTCAAATGCACAATAAAAAGAGCCCCAGGAACTCAGCAGCGATGCAAATCATCCAGCTGCCAGGAAAAAAAAAAAAAGCATTTTCCAACCTTGGGAAATAGACTCAGGTTCTCAGGGGCACAGGTTTCCTGCCTGTGAAACAGAAGCAATAGTAGCACCTATCTATGAGACTGTTGGAAAGAAAGAAAGAAAGAAAGAAAGAAAGAAAGAAAGAAAGAAAGAAAGAAAGAAAGAAAGAAAGAAGGAAGGAAGGAAGGAAGGAAGGAAGGAAGGAAGGAAGGAAGGAAGGAAGGAAGGAAAGAAAGAAAGAAAGAAAGAAAGAAAGAAAGAAAGAAAGAAATGTGCTTAAATTACAAAACCCAGTTTGCAGAAGGCCATGGATGACACTGGAAACCCAAAATCCACTGGCAGGGTCCCTGCAGGGAGGAGGCTTCCTGTGAATTCCTTCTGACCATCAGGGCAACCTAAAGTGGATGATGGTTGATATTAGCTTAGAATGAACAACGTCTCATTCGACCTCCCTTTTGACCCAATTTAAAGTTGTTTCTGTCTTAAGTGTTTTCTGTTTTCTTTTCAATCAAGGTTTTTCTATGTTTTATCTAGTTGCTGTTTCTGTTTTATATGGTTTTCTGTCTATGAGTCCAGGGTGGGTAGATCTATAGAGTAAATGGTTAGGGTCTGGTTGGGGAGGACAAGAGAAACATGGGGATCTAACAATCAGGAGTGTGAAAAAAAAAAGCAATGGAGTGTATGAGGAGAAAATGTCCTGAAATTATTGGGATTAGTGCACAAATCTTCGTAATTTGATTGCAAGATTGAATTGCATGATCTGTGAAGGCCATGCCAATATAACAATTTTAAAAGTAAATGCTAAGTGAGATAATATGCAAATCATTCCCAGTGGGTATCTGGTACAGAATATCTTTTCATGATTAGGATTATTGCTGTCATCCTGGTCATGATTGCTTCGAAGCAGAGTCTAATTTCTTCTCAGCCTACTGTGGTCTTTATTCACTTGCCTGTAGTTTTGAGTTCTATGCTACAGATCACCCCCGTGCAGCCCATCAGTTTTTCATCCTGTGGGGACTTGCATGTGGCTAAAAGACTGAGACCTAGCCCAGTGGTTACGCAAAGGCCACCAGCGTCACCTATGATGGTTCCGTCCCCGTGGACTTTCCAAAAGGCAGTACATGAGAAAGACAAGCCTGGCATTCTACTTTGGACAATCCACCAATGAAAGCTCCACGGATCCCAGCAGAACATTGTCCTGTGGAGCGCTGACTGGCACACTCCCTCCATGAGAAAGACACTCCACATCCGCAGAGGCTCTGCTGCAACCAGGGGCTCGGTTGGACACACCATGAGTGTGAAGATGGCACAGGCCCAGCAGCCTGGCCTTCTGTTCTACCTGATGTGCAGTTGGCGCTGACTAGACAGCAACAAACAACACTACTGATTTTAAATCGATGAAGACAGAGAAATAACACATTGCTCTAAATGTCTGCTGTAAATCATTCGCAGAATGATGAGCCCTGGAGGACTCTGCATTTCCTCTGGGGAGGATGAACGTCATAATTTTTCTCTCTTTAAGTGAGATGCAAGGGTGGTGAAATCATCAGAAGCATAATAAAACAAGCAAACAAACACCCTGCCATGAAGACAATGCCAACAAGTTACACATTTGCCCGTGTGAAGTTTCTCTGACTGTGATTTTTCACAGAAGCAGAAAGACTCATCATTTTCCCAGGGAGAGGATTGGTGGTGACCCACGACTGACTTGGAGGTTAGCCGCCCAGGCAGAAGCCATCAGGCCACCACCACTCTTACAGTCAGCACACATCTCAAAAGAAAAAGCAAACAAACAGGAGATTAGAAGTTCAAACTCACCAGCCACTCCATGAGGGAAAGTGGAGACTTTGTGCTCCCATAAAGATTTAGCTTTGGAAATTCTATATTGGGTCTCTGTGAATTAGCATGAACTCAATGGCGGGGAGGTCAGCAAAGGGTAAATGGACTGATAAAGGCCAGAAAGTCCAGGTATCTGAGAATTTTTATCTCAGAAGACCCAGGAGCTCAAAATTACAACAGGATAAACTATCTACCTCTTCTTGTATCTTAGGAGAGTAGGGTTCTGGCCTCAGACAGCAATCAACACCAGGTGCTGCTGAGGAAATGGAAAAAGTCATCCCTCATTTCAGCTATCATGCACCTGACTGATTCTGAAATTCAACTAGAATGGAAAGAAATTTCCACCTTGACTCCATATGATAACAAGCACATGGTCTAAAACAAGGAGGGTAGGCTTGCCTTAAAAAAAAAATTAAAATAACTGAATGTCTAAAAGGAGCCAATTCAGAGAAAGCTTCAAGCACTGTAGGCAGAGGAATAAGATACTCTTAAGTGCCAGGCCAACCTCACAGCCACCTACTACTGTCGTTTTTCAAACCAAGGACATCTCTCCCTTTGTTTACAAAATCACATATGCAAGAAACAAGGACAAAGGTGGGCCAATCACATTCACTTAGCAACCTGACCCAAAATACTGAAGCTAGTGGCTTGCAAGAGAAAGAGAAATGGGGGGCCAGGGGGTGGGGGGTGGGGGTAGGGATGGCGGGGGGAGCTCGTCTAGGAAGGAACTTAGGAGATATTTGAAATACAACTTAAGGAGGGTATCATTTAAGTCTTAAAAGAAACAAAAGTGACAGGAAGACACAGACACATCATCCAGATGAGGGAGGCTATCAGCAGGTGGTCATATAATGGTGTCAGAGGAGTCACAGTCAGCATTAAATAAGTCATGCACCAAAGGAAGCTGTCACACAGTCATGATTGGTAGCAGATCAATGCATTATAGTCACATGGGGGACTGCAGAGAGGGATGAGAACCGTAATTGGAACACAAACATGATGCCAGATAGAAGCGCTTACAACATTGATAGTGGGCCTTCCAAGCTAGCAGTCCCAGCAGGGCAGATAGGACGCGACTCCTGAGTTTTTGACTCCCAGGACTGGCTGTCAAAGACACACTCAGCAAGCCCCTAAGAGAGACGGCCTCTCTCTGGGTGGATGGATGTGATCCACTTTCCAATGCTCTTGGCTGCCCCTTTCTTTTGCCCTCATTCCTCTTCCTAACATTGAATCCACACCTCCTTTTACTCTGCCTGAGAGGAAGATCATCTACATCCTTGGTTAATGATCATAAGAAATGCAGTAGAGGTTTAATCTACCTGAGAACTCTGCTTATAGATTCAGGGTTTCTTTGTCATCCATAACCTTCAGCAAGTGAAGGGCTGAGAATTTAAGCTCTAATATAGGAGTCAAACAAGAGTCCCATATCACATGGTGTCTAACACTACATGTATGTCTAGATGAGGCACCAAGGAGGTATGATTGATTGAGAAACAGTGATTAGAGTGACTGGGATGGTCTAGATGCTTGTGTTAGACTAGATGAAAGTTTCATCTTTCAAGTTAGAATATGAAGAACAAATCAAGCCCAAAGCAAGAAAGGAAATAATAATGAGAACAAGAGAAAGCAATGAAGTATAAATAATTCATTTTAAAAGTTAACAGAAACAAAATTGATTGACTTTTATTTTTAAAGGAAAGCGAATTTTAAAACTGGAAAATCTGATCAAGAAAAAAAAGTACCTATTTAAAGTATCAGGAATGAAATAAGGCATGTCATTGCAGGTCTAATAGATATTAAAAGGATTGTAGGAAAATAAATATTATCAACATCATGCCAATTAACTTGGTATTAGATGAAATTAATTAGAGTCCTTGGTATTAGATGAAATGGACCAATTCCTTCAATAAGCAACTTACCAAGATTGACTCAAGAAAAAATAGAAAATCTAAATAGTCTATCCCTATCAATCCAGCGGTTCTTTGAGTAGGGTCCCCACACCGGTATCATTAGAATATCTGGGAAATTTTTGAAATGTTAAAAATCAGGCCTCAGTCACTTCATCTTCACCTCCAGAGCTACTGAATTAGAATCAGTAATTTGTGTTTGTTTTTAAATCATTTTGTTGGAGGCTCATACAACTCTTATCACAATCCATCCATCCATCCATTGTGCCAAGCACATTTGCATGTTTATTGCCATCATGATAGTGGCAGTCATGTACTTATGTTAATTTCATGATTGGGATGTAGGGGTGGAGTCTAACCTGTCAATCTGGAGATAGTCATTGAGTAGCCAATGAGAACACTGTGTAGGCGTGGCTTTCCCGAGACTTCTGGGAAATCTAGTGATATTTACCTCGTGGAGATGAGAGACCATCTCCCCAGCTGCTGAGAGTTAGTCTCAGAGACACACATGTGGTGGTCATGTGCTTATGTTAATTTCATGATTGGGGATGTAGGGGTGGAGTCTAACATATCAATCTGGAGATAGCCATCGAGTAGCCAATGAGGCCTCTGTGTGGGCATGGCTTTCTCCTGAGAATTCTGGGAAGTCTCACAGTATTTCCTTCGTGGAAAAGAGAGACCATTTTTCCCAGTTGTTGGGAGTTGCTCGACTGACAAGACAAGATGGCAGCATCTGAGCAACAGGAAGAGCTGGAGGAGAAGCCACATGGCCTTACCCTGATGGAACCAGACCTCTGAAGCTGGAGGAGCCACAGTGAACCCCTGCCAGTGCTGAGATGGGTACTGCTGATGGAACCTGAGGCCTGGAAACAAGGAGCCATGAGGGGACCCTAGCCAGAGCCGGGACTCTGCACCCACTGTCCTATGAATTTGTGAGTCGGAAGGAGACTTTACAGATTGGTATCAGACATATAGGCTAATATCGGACTTATAACTTTGAACTGGGTTGGAATGCTTTCTCAATGTCCCATTCCTCTTGTATATAAACCTTTTCCTTATATCCACATGTGTGTTTATGAATTTATTTCTCTAGTTTACCCAGATGAACACAATCATTCTCACAACATTTTCTTTCTACACGAGTCCTTGGAATTTATCCCTCCCTCCACTCTTCCTCCCTCACAAGCCCTTGATAATTTATAAATTATTTTTTCATGTCTTATACTATCTGATGTCTCCCTTCACCTACTTTTCTGTTGCCCATCCCCCAGGCAAAGGGTTACATGAAGATCATTGTAATTGGTTGCCCCTTCCTCTCCCACCCTGCCCTTCCCCTCCTGGTATCACTACTCTCATTATTGGTCCTGAGGGGTTTATCTGTCCTGGATTCCCTGTGCTTCCAGCTTTTATCTGTACCAGAAGACATCCTCTCGTCTAGCAGTTTTGTGATTCTAATGCCATTGGAAAACTGTGTAAACACTACCCACCCATGCAATTTATCTCACAAAAACACACAAAAAAACTAATGGATGCTATATGTCAAACATTTCGTGTGGGAAAGAGCAGTCTTACAAACTCTTTGAGAAAATAGAGGACAAGAGAAGACTTATCATCACTACACTTAATCTCTGCTCCCTTATAGAATATATGACATTCTTTGCTATCTGACTTAACTTCTGACTTTGATTAATCAGACTTAAGTGCATTGGAAGTGATTCCTGGAGTCTTCACGCTGAGCCACTCTGACAGATTGATCCCTGGTGCCCAGAAGGTCACACTGCATGCCATTAAGTAGAGAGCAGTTTTACTGGCTATCCTTCACATGCAGACCTTGAGGCAGACAGTTTGCAGGACTCAGTGATCCTCTGATACCTACACTCATTGACACCAAAGCAAAGACAGAGACTCAGAACTAATCTAATGATAAAAATCAACTCTCTTTCAATACTTCTCCCTCTAAATAAAATACTCCTACCATCTTTCCATTCCTGCTTCCCACCCATTCCTTTCCCCCCCCCCCCCCCCCCACACATACTTATTTGGGGTTAATCCCTAGCTCTAGCAGTATCTCCAAAAAGACTTTTTTTAATCCCCAGAGCAAGTAGTAGAACAACCTTCCTCTAGACTTTCCTTCCTCTGTGACAGAATGTATGCTGAAATTACCTGTATAGAATCCCTATTTGTCTCCCATTAGGTCATTGACTACTTGAGGGTAAAAGTTATATCTTTTCTTTCTTTTTTCCCCTGGTCATGGCAGGTATAATAGGTATTGAAATGGACAGTCTAGGAGTGATGTCAGACAAGTCAACATTTACGTACAGAAATGAAAATATAGTTAATGTTGTTTTACTTAGCAATTTTAGTACCATTTATTTTTAAAAGTAAATACTTTCAATTTTCTCTCCATGCTGACTCTCAGTAGAAGGGAAAACCACGTGGGCTGACTTTCATTCTCCGAATTAATCTCTGATAGACCTGTTAGCTCTCTACTCACTGACCCATGAATTGTAAGACATTCTACAGGATAAAGAGCGGAGCCGTGAACATGACCCCCAGGACCACTGGTGAGAAGTGTTGGCATCTTTTCTTTTATATTCTTTATGCAGACCTGCACTTTGTCTTCACAGCCTTGCAGTTGACCCTGAAACTCAAAATGACAATTCTTTTACTGATGCTCATAATTTGCTGTCAGCATTCTAAATAATCTGTCCAATAAGATCCAATAAGCAGAATTAGTCCCCGAGAGACTTCAAAATTTGTAGAGTTTACAAGGTCTCACTCTTGGGTAATATGAAGGATGACATTCTGTGGTCAAGAGTTTATTTGTGGGAGGACATAATTAGTTTGAATACTTATGATGTGCCTAGAACTATATGCCATACATACATTATCTCATTTAATCTTACAATTTTGTGAGTTTGCTACTATCAGAAGCCCTCACCTTGAGGATATTTGTGTTTGACTAGTTTGACTAGTTGAAAAATCACAATGTTTAGGAGAAGTAGAAATTGAAGTTTAAATTTAAATCTCTCAGATCCAAAAATCCATGCCATGAATGCCAATGGCAGCTTGCCTTATCCACAGACTTCTGGTATAATTAAGCCTCTAGAATGCTCCACAGAAACACAAACTAGAAATAAATTACTGATATCAAGGAGGGGGGCCCATCCATCCACAAGGCTATAATCCCTTTTAAAATGATTCATTCTCCACCCAAGAGACCGATTTGGGAGAAATTTCTCTCTGTTCAAAATAATGATACTAAATGGGAAGCAATTTAAGCTTTACAATGGCTTCATCAGAACCTCATCTGTCAAATCCCCAAATCAAACTCCCAGAACATATTTCTCAATACTCAAAAATCAGCAGAAGGTAAAAAAAAAAAAAGGTAGATGTAAAGCAAGCAAGTGAAAGTATGACGTTTGCGTGCTCTGATGAACATGAAGTACAGCTGGCCTGAGTAATCGAACTTATGGACCATGCCACCACTACCACTGCCACCACCACCACCGCCACCCCCAACAGCAGCTATTATTGTTAAATGCCTTCCTTCCAAAGGGGGACACTGTGGTCTTTGAAAAACAATGCTTCTCTCTACCCATCATTATACAGGTGACCTTTGCATGACAAAATGGATTCATCATCTCTCCATTTACAATGGCTCATAAATTAGCGATGGGGACTAGTAACTATACCACTATTCCTAACGAGAGAATGATGGCTATCAGCAAAATTCTGATAAAACCATGGCCAAAGTATTAAAGATTGGGAATGATGGGTTTGGCCTAGTGGTAGAAAGGGCGAATACACATCCCACTGTCTTTATTTTAGTTCAGATTGTCTATATTGTTCCTAAGCTAGTTACTGGATGTACTAACCCTCAGAAGCCCAGACTATAACCTACATGGTAAAAACACATCACAGAGATTAGGGGATCGATGACAGAAGTCCTCCATTTGGTTTTATTCCAGAAAGCAACAAGAAAATGGGGCTAACCCTGGCCTCTGGTAGTTGACCACTGCAACACACCGCCTGACAACAGAGAACCTGACCTGAGATACCTTGTACTCGAGTCACTACATTTGTACTGGACTCCCAATTATATGTGGGTCCATTTTAAGGGATATTTATTTAGACTGTCTGGGTATACTAAGAAAGAACTCATTTCAATTTCTACTATGGTTTGTTTTGTAGCTCCCCGTATTCACTGAAGTTATTATGACAATTTACTTTCACAGCACCCCTCTCCCCACTCACAGAAAGGGTGAGACTGCTTTTCCCAGGAAATTTGTTTTGCCTTTTTGCCCTCTTTGTAACGATATGTAATCATATCAAACTATTTCTCTTGAGGTGTGTGATTTTATACTTTTACAGGATAAGTAGAATATAATACCATATGGACCTAATAACTACTGATTTGTTTCAGGGTGGAGTACACTGTTTTTACATAAACCAAGTAATATTTTCCCTTCGAAACAACTTCAAAAGCTCTTTGAATGCATGACTAAAGCTACTTTTTGAAATATTCCTTTTAAAATTGCAGTGTATCTAATAGAGATGCAAAATCTTAGATGTCAACTACATAAATAGAAAGCCTAATCCATAAACCTGCTACAAGAACAATGGACTCTAAATCATAAATAACATTAACAATAATCAAAAGGTATAACACTTATGAGAAGCCAGGAAATATACTTAGTGCTTCCTTTATTTACCTGACTGAGCCTTTACAACAACGTTTACTATCAGGTAAGAATGATCATTGTTCCCTTTATACAGATGAGAAAAAGTGAGGCATGAGTCAAACATTTTCAACTGCAACACTGCTGACATCTTGGAACAGATAATTCTTTTTAGTTTTTTTTTTTGGGGGGGGGGACATATTTTGTGGTTTGTAGACTCTACCCAGGAGATGACAGTAGCAATGCCTCCTCCCCTAGTTGAAACCATCAAAAATGTACTCTGGCAACAAAATATTTTCCCACCCCAGTGTGTGCCACTGGGACACACTGTAACAAATAGATATTAAGTAACAAAATAAATGAAACAATGATACAGCCTCTAGAATGCATGCTTTTAACCACCAAAATATTATAAAGTATAAAAATGTCACCCCAAAATAGCACACTAAAAATGACTGCCATCCTGTGGAAAGATCTATCATGACCACATTAGACTGACTTGGTCCAAACTTTTATGCCTGAATTAAGATCTGTGTCCTCGTGAGTAACTTGGGTAACTTGCTCCCCAGTTTCCCTTACATGAACTACTTTGTGCCCGACAGAGATACCAGTCAATGGAGGCTAAATCCACTCTCCAGTAAATAAGACACAGCTCTTGCTTCCCACTGAGTCACCTACAGAGCAGATCTATCTCCATCCTCCTAGTCCCCTTCAAAGGCTGATCCAGGGCTCCTACTCTACACAGCTGTGTCAGTCCGGATAGACTAGAGAAACAAACTCATAGACACACACATGGATATAAGGAAAAGGTTTATATACAAGAGGAATGGGACATGGAGAAAGCATCCCAACCCAGTCCAGTTCAAAGCCATAAGTCCGGTATTAGCCCATATGCTCGATATCAGTCTATAAAGTCTCCTTCTGACTCACGAAGTCAAGGCCAATGGGTACAGAGTCCTGGCACCGGCAGGGGTCTCCCCATGGCTCCTGACTCTCAGGACTCAGGGTCCCTCAACAGCATCCAGTAGTGGTAGAAGCAACAGCGCTGGCAGGGCTCTTCACATGGCCTCTCCAGCTTCAAAGGTCTGCTTCTATCGAGGTAAGGCCATGTGGCTTCTTCTCCAGCTCCTCCAGCTCCTGGGACGCTGCCATCTTGTCTTGTCCCTAATTTGTTGTCTCTGAGACTACCTCCCAACTGGGGAGATCGCTTCTCATCTCCACGAGGGAAATATCGCGAGATTTCCCAAAAGTCTTAGGAGAAAGCCATGCCCACATGGAGGCCTCATTGGCTACTCAATGGCTATCTCCAGATTAACAGGCTAGACCCCACCCCGACATCTCAATCATGAAATTAACATAAGCCCATGACCGCCACAACAGCAGTGAGTGAATTCTGGTTTTCTCTCTCCTGAACTCTGTTCCATACCAAGTGGCAAACCTTCCCTGCACATATTTCATTCCAGGTTGACCAGGGCCCTGTAAAGCAGGCATGATTAATTACATTTGACCAAGAGGCGAGTACAAGGGAAGAGAATCTTTCTGAACACAAGGCAGAGCTTTTCCCAAGAAAAAGCTTTTACCCTCAAGTATGGGTGACTCCAAACCCCAGGTTCTTGATGCCAACAAAATATTCTTTTCATCTTATGGACTCGGCCAGACCTCTTCCACAGTGTAACGCTGGCTTAGTCTAGTCCTGCCACTCGCTTAGGAATTCCTCATTTAGATTCCTCTTTTTGACACATCAAAGTTAAGGAGATAAACAACCCCAAGCTGAGCATGACTCCACCGGTGAAAGGGCAAAGAGAAGAACTCAAGCAAGCAGCCACACGAACCCTGCAGGGGCCGCTATCGTGTGACATCAAAGGGTAGAAAAACACCCAGCAAGTTTTCACTTATCTGATTCTATTTCTGTTATTTACTTTTTATGCATGGTTATGTATTCATGTATGACTGATCACATCGTGGCAGAGCACTTTAATCTGTTAAGGTATAAAAATAACTACAAAAAATAGACAATTTTTAGAAAAAGAACCTGGTGACGGAGGTGAAGGATTTTTTTTTCCCCCTGAATCACATTACTTAAATATAGTTGTGGGATTTTTTTCCCCCCAAAGATTTCATTTAACTTCTGTGAGCGCTTCGTCTTTTGGGTTAAGACCAAATCTGGAAATTTTCAAGTATAAAATGTACTGACAAGAAAGGGAATTGGGGGGCTGAGCCCCGGTGGCGTAGTGGTTGTGCGCGGGACTGCGGCCCACTGGGACAGAGGTTCAATTCCAGCAGTGGGGCTGGGCCTCCTACTCCCATCGCCGGAGAGCAGTGATGCCCACAAAAAAAAAAGAAAGAAAGGGAATTGGGGGCATGAACAATAGAAGATGTTTCTTTCTGACCCTTTCACTCTATCCAGCCTTGTTTTGTTTCATTTGGAGGAGTGGGGATAGGGGAGAGATGGGGTTCTACAACTGTAAGAAAAATGCCGTAGCCACTGGAATGGAACAAATGCCAGAAGTTTCCACATCTGAAAGATCAGCCCATAAACCCCACCCTTATCCTTTCACTGTGTTTTGACCCAGGCCTTACTTATCTCCCTAAGTATATCAGTGTGATGGTGAAGATGAAATAAGATAATGCCTGTGTAGTGCGGGTCTCCAGCAGACACACCATAACGTCAATCACATAGCTGTGATCTCTTTTCCCACTCTGAAGTTTTCGTTTTGAAAAGTTTTCTTTCAATGCGCTTCCCATGACTAGTTCTTATTTTAGTTATAATACAGGAATCTAGCAAGGATCACTCATGATGCGAGTGGATTTCATGTTGGGATGCTAACTGCAAGGTCCGTGGTTCAAACCCACCAGCTGTTCCACAGAAGAAAGTTGAGACTTTGTGCTCCCATAAAGATATTCAGCCTTGAAACCCAAAGGGGCAGTTCTACGATACCCTACAAGGTCACTCTAAGTCAGAATCAACTCCCTGGCGGTGGGTTTGGTTTGGGAGAAGTATCTAGGGGAGTCATGGGTAACACAGATAGTTAAGTGCTTGGCTGTTAATCAAAAGGTGAGTGTTCAAATCCACTCAGATGGGCTTTGAAAGGAAGGTCTGGAGATCTATTTCAAATAAACAAACAAACAAAGCACCGCAACTGAAAATCATAATGAGTTGTTCTACCTTGAAAATGTGGGTTACCATGATTTAGAATTGGCTTAAGAACAATCGTGATTGGTAGAAGCATTTAAACCAAGGAGGATCTGGCTGGTGGTCATAGAGATCGACAACCATCTACGACCAATCCAAAATACCAAACCACAGTCAACTACCATCGAATTGAGTCCAACTCCTAACAGCCCCATAGGGCAGAGTAAAACTGTCCTTCTAGATTTCTAATGTTTATAGGATAGAGCAGACGGACTTATCTATTTCTGTAAGCCACCAGTGGGGGGTCTGAACTGCTGGTCTTCCACTTAGTAGTTTAACACATAGCCTGACATGGCACCAAGACTCTCTACCTCTGGGGTACAGACTGTCTTAAGTGGTCAGTGACCACCATGTTATAATCAGCAATGGTTGCTCCTCTCTCATGATTCTGTTACAGGATACAGCGTGCCTACCATCATGGCAAATGCTGTTTAATATCCTTAGCTTCTTTGTAAGGATCTCATTAACTAGAACCTGAGAAAACATTAGAATCAGAGCCAAATAGAATCAGCAGAAGATTGATGTTCAAACTTGTCTACTTATATATAGGCCAAAAAGAAGCAATTTCACGCAGGTAACTCAATGACAGAATCCACACCTCCTAACTTCTTAATCTTTTATCGACACCAGAGGTTTTCAATTAGGAGTAATTTTATTCCCCATACCAGGGGAGATTTTGGATTCTATCACTGGGCTTGGTGAACTAATACCAACATCTAGTAGGTAGAGACCAGAGGGAATGCCCAAATTCTTACTATGTACAAGACAGTCCACACAATGAAGAAATCTCAAGGGAAGAGCATTAATAATGCTGAAGTCGAGAGACCAAGAACTACATTATTGGTCTATCTACAGAGGCTCTAAGCACTGCTTCTTAAGTTGCTGCTGTTGCAAGTTGGCCTTGACCAACTGATTGACTGAATTAGTGATGTCAATTCTCCCTCTCTCATTGAGGGCCAAGGGGATGGGGAGTGAATTTGCATTTTGCTTCCTCAAATAACTTAAGCCCACTGCCGTGGAGTCTGTCCTGACTCACAGCAGCCCTCTGCAGGATTCTGAGGTTTTGTAAATCTTTACAGACCCAAACAGCCTCAACTTTCTCCCAGGGAACAGCTGGTGAGTTTGAACCACTGACCCTGTGATAAGCCTTCCACAATGTACAGTGGTCCTCCAGACAACTTAAAGGGCTCAACAGCTGAAGCATAACGTTAAATACAGCATTAATGCTACTGACAGTTCTAAAGGCACTTTGATTCCTATGAAAATGATCATCAAAAGCCATTTTGGCTCACCACCACAAACTAGCCAAATGCACATCCATGCAGTTATCAAATACCCATAATGAGGTATTTCAAAAATATGTTTGACACTGCACTGGACATACTCATCAGAATGGAGAAAAGAAACAATTTTCAGCATTGATCCAGAGCAAAAATGCGCTCGTGTTTTCCACAAAACGCTAAGAGTTCCAACTTAGAAGAACTAAAATAGAAAAGCAAAGTTGATGACCTAAGCAATTGCGTACTTCCTGGTTCTTACCCATGCATGCCATCTGGCATGCTGACCTCATGAGTCTCCACTCCAGCCAATGTGGCGGCCGAATCATGCAAGTCTGGGCATGAGAGGATGCAAAGGACTACAAAGTCATTTATAAGTATGAGTCATTTACCAATCTGTCCACATTTGCCCAAACTTCCATCTGGTCATTTTGACTTTAATTCCAACCAATGGTATAAATATATGAAGGATTTCATTAATTCATAAAGTTCTCCCACATTCAGTAAATGTCTGCCATGTCCAAAATACCCTGTTTTGGGTAAACATATTCTTTAGTCCCATAAATAACAGTGATTCCAAGAGGAACCACATATATGCATACAACTAGAGCAATGAGAAGAGTAAGGTCTCCATTAGGAGGGAAGATATAAGAGGGCTTCATGAAAAGATAAGGCATTAGAATTGCATCTTGAAGAAGCCATAGGTTTTTCCATTAGTAAAAATGAGAACATTCAAAAGTACACGTCTATAAAATATCTATAACTAGGCATGTATTTAGAGACCAAAGTTTATCATTGTTTCCAGGGGTAAGGGAAAGGCGAAAGTAGACCCAAGGCTTAGAGAAACAGTTTCTCTTTTGAGTGATGATTAAACAGCATGAAGAGCACACATAACGTCAATGAACTGTAAAGAACAAAAACTAGAAAGAGTAGAGAATGGGTAAAGAAAGGGTGTTAGAAAACAGAAGGCGAATTATGACAATCAGAGAAGTCCAGCTTGGCTGCAGCCTAAGGAATATAGACAGTAGGGCAGAAAAGTTGAGGTGGGGACAGACTACAGTGATCTCTATGGTCACAGGTTTTTATTTTTATACATCAACAGGAACTCGACAGAGGTTTCTTTGTTTCTATACAATCAAGGCACAACCAAAGAGCAACTGTGAAAAAATCATCAGTCATTGGTGTGTAGAATGGAGAAGACAGAGAAACCAAAATAAATAGTTAAGAGGTTATTCAACACTTCGAGAAACAGGTGGGCAATGGGAGCTGGACCAAGATTAAGAAGATGGAAACAGTAGGGTAGAAAGACTCATCACTATTAGCAATCCATGTGGCATAGGTGAAAAGGGAGAACAAAAAGTTGAAGGCAAAGAAACGCACAACAGAGAAACTTATAAAGTAGCTCAAATGTTCTGGCCCTGGATAAGGAGGAGAATGGTATGGGTTATTAGATATAAAGAAGGTAGAAAAGAAAAAAAATAATTATTTGTGCTTACATAATAATATGCACTCAGAAATGACAGTTAAGACCATTCTGCAACTCCTGCCTTAGAGTCTGAGCTAATTTCTATATATCAGTGTGCTCTCTCACCAGGACTAATTCCTGTTAGACAACTACTTTCGGTCTAAATTCTGCTTCTCTGACTCCCCCTAATGTATGAGGATGATAGCTAAGTGAGAAAGGGATGGGTGAGAGGACACCACCTGATATCACCTGAACTCTTAACGGATACTATACAACTTGACCCTCCATTGCCCCTTTTCTATATGACTATGTGTCACCAAAAATTACAGCATGTTCAGGTCCTTTTATATGCCATCTACTCTGAGCATTGTTCCTCATTGACAAACACATTTTTCACTTATGGGTCCTTTGTTGATGCAGGCTTTCTGATCTACCTTGACCTGCCATCCCTCTCAGTGAGGTTTTCCTGATTCAGTTGGCAATATTGGACCGTAATCAAGATCTGGTCTTGAGTCCAATGTTTTTGTTCTTACTATTTTGAACATTTACTAGCCATCAGAAACAAAGAAGAATATCTTTTGAACAGAGTGTGTCTCTAGGTAGATTCTCTTATGTCTGATGATACCACTACTATCAATAGAATGATTAAAGTACAAGAAAGATAGCCTTTACCAAGGTTGTCCTCTCTTTTAAATTCCCCAAAGAGTTTAGTTGGTATTTTGTAAGTTACAAGAGTAGACAGGGCTTCCTAATTCACCAATCAGACTTAATGTGTCCTTGGCAAGAGAGAGGAGCACTATTAAGTAGGAGATGCACCTGCTCACACTGGGCTGCACCTGCTTAGAAGACAGTCTTTTCTACCCATGTGCATGACAACTCACTATGAACAAAAGGTGGTATTTTGGTTTGATGACTCACTATGTGTGCTAACTCAGAAGACCAGGAAGGGGCAGACCTAAGTTAAAGAGTCATTTGCTGGATTTAATCAATTACCAAGCTCGTCAAATGTGATTACAGAGCTGCATCAAAATCCAAGTGAGAGAAAGCACTAGATTCTGGGGTGGGTGGGGAGATGCAGGGAGAATACAGCTTTGCTTTTCCTAGCCACAGACGTAGACCAGCTCTCTTATCGAATAGGCAGTGTCTATGGTATTTATGAATGATCGCTACAAATGTTTGATTTCCAACTCTAATGTCCACAATAGTTTTGACTCACTTCCCCTTTGAGACTAACCCTAAAGAATTAGCAAAGCAGCCACTTAAAAAGAACAGAAAAATAAGAAAATGCAATTGCAGAGTTAAGGAGACGTGGTTATGGATGATTATATATGCAATCCTGGATTATATATACATATCCTAGAGGCTTTCTATGTAATCCATGGAAAGCAGCATGCGTACAGACCTCCCTGCCATATTTGGATCTTCCTCCAACAGGCCTGATTCTTCCCAATGACTTTTAACACTTACACCTATTATCAATAAGATGGTAAGTTTTGCTAAGGGGTTTATGCATTCAAATGTCTATTTTAAAAATATGTTTAAACATGTTCCTGTGATCACAGGACAAGTGCAGGTAAGTTCTCTTGGGAATGCACTTACCTTACTCTCTGAGACTAACAATGCCTTCACCAAAAAAAAGAAAAAAATGTCCAGTGGCTTTCCAGGGGGACCTATTGGCCAGTTAATTCAAAGCAGAGAGGTCAGTTTTGATGATGGTGATGATTACTTCTTCTTCTTCCCTCTCCTCCTCCTTCTTATTCTTTTTTAGATTCCAAAAGAGGTGAAGACATATTTTATCAAAGGACACAGAATGATCACATGAACTCACTTGGAAGCAGGCTCAAGAAAACTGTCAATTGTATCCATTAACAGAAACAGACCAGGGAAGTTGCACGTGCACTGATGATTTTTTTTCCCCATCACAATGCATGTAGTCATTCTTTAAGGGTGGGAAAGGCGGCAAGCATTTCCTTGAAAACACTTACTGCTCCTCCATCTTGACCCAACCTCAATTTGATCTAAGCTCCAGTATTTCTTGCTGGCTCCATGACAAAAAATTTCTTCCTTGGCTTTTAAAATATTGATTTCTTTTCTTTCTTACTCTTTATTTATATTTCTATTTTCATATTATTATTATTTTATTTTTGCCATTTTATCTTGATTTTCTTTTCTTTGCTACTACTGGTGCTTCTTAGTTTGTGAAGCCCAGACAAAGTAGATGCATAGAGATAATAACTGATACGGTGGTTTATCAGGGCTGGGGTGGGGGATGGGCTAAATAGGGGGGGGGGGCTAGAGATTTGGGAAGCAAAAAAGGAATCCAGGAGAGAGGAGGAAGCATTAGAACTGGCTATAATGATGTATATACAACTCATTTTAAAAGCAATTTAACCATGGAGGTGTAGGATTTGTGAATACTCTATCAAGACCATTAAAACAAGCAAACAAAGGATGTTGCTATAATGTGAAACAATGTAGCTAATGTCATTGAACAATATGTATAGAACCTGTTTAATGGAAACTGAATTTGCTATGTAAACTCTCACCAAAACATAATCAAAGAAAGTACATAGCATTTGCCTCACTCGCTCTACAGCCCCCATCTGCCGCCTTCAGATGGATTGCTATCGAAGCTCAAAGAATATTCCAAAGGAACATGAGTTGAGTGCCACATGGGTGGCCAAGCTGTTGCTCTGATGTCACGTGCATCGAGGAGCACAGGTCCACTCCAGGAAGGGTTGGAGAGGCAGACACAGCCTTCAGCGTCAGGGCGTGTGGACAGACAACAACAACACCTTTGGGTAGAGCTGCCTAACCGAGGTTTCAATAGCTTTGGAAGAATAATCCTCGTTCCACCACATTCTATTGTGAGTGTTTGTTCACCTGTACCACTCTGATAAATGCGTCTACCCCTTGATGGAGAGTCTTCTTTATGTCGTGTTTGTGTAGCCATGGAAGAAAACAAATGGGTTTGTCTAAGTCAGGAAAAACACATATGGGTCTGGGAAGAACTCTCCCCTCGGATATGCTCAAACCTTCAACCTTTCCATCAGCAGCCAGGTGTGCTAACCATTGGTATCAGTTTGAATGCCACATGGTAGTGAAATAATTTTACTTTTAATTGAAAAAAATTGCATAATATACTTGAGTAACTATGAAGTAGCATATGATTGTCTAAAAAATTGTGAAATACCTTTGGCTAAAACTAACTGTTCACAGACATACCTAGATTTTAAAAAATGGATATTTCAGATGTAGTTAGAATCAGAAATCAAAACCCTTACTGAAACTAATTAAGTGGAGATAGAATTGTTGACAAATGCTTCCATGCTAATGAGAGTTTTGCTCTCTGGTGTGGTTTCAAGCTTCATTCTCTGGCCATCCTGAACAAATGTTTCCATAGTCTAAATCCCCTGCCACTGAGTCCATTCTGACTTAGAACAACCATATAGGACACAGGGAGGCTGCCCCTTAGTCTTTCCAAGACTGTTATTCTTTACCCAAGAGCAGACAGGCTCACCTTCGGCCACCCTGTAGTCCAGACACAGGACCACAGATGATGTGTGAGCCGAGGTACTTTGAGGTTTACGGAAATACTATTTTTGATTGATGCCGCAGTCTCTGCCTCTGAATTATGCTGACCAATCACAGTATAACATAAGTCATTGAATAACAGAGAGAGAGAGAGAGAGAGAGAAACTCAACTAGCATAGATTCCATCTCTGATAGCAAGTTCTTTATGGACAGCCCTGACATATTAGATCCCTGCTAAGCATTTGTGATTATTTTGTACGTGGTCTGGCATGCTTTCTCAGAGGTACCAACTTCCCAGAGCCAGACTTGGTAACTGGGGACCAAAATGCTATTAAAAGCGACCTGATGAGAATTTTATGGGGCAGCCAGTTTCCTGGGTAATCCTCTCTAGCTGTCAAAGAACCATTTCACCAGTTCAGCAAATCTCCCGGAAGTAATGGCCCCTCATGGATAAGATTCATTCACAAGGCAAAGGGGTGATTCTCCTTTAATCATATTGATTTCGAGTACAACCCAGTAAGATGTCCGATGCAGAGAGACACTTACCTTCTAACTATTGGTGTCCTTACTAGCCCATTAGAAAATATTTATATCACTCTCATGGTTGAAATTCTGGTCTTGGAAGAGATGAATACATTGCCATTAACACCAAAGCGAGATTCAATAGGATCAGCAGCAGCAAACTATTCTCTTCTGCTATTAAAGTCTGCCTGATACTGAAAGAAATAGTTAAAGAAAGATAACTACCTAAGTTGAGTTGCAGTACAGAATGATTTCTCTGAAAGTTGATTAACTATTTCCCTCAAGGAGGCTTTTAAAAGTAAATAACTATGTAAATGAAAGGAAATGAACTCAGCAAGAGATGCCAAGCCAAAGGCAGAGTCATACAAAGCAAAGCTATCTCTATGTACAACTTTTAATACAATGCATAGGTTATTTCATTCTCCTGCACGAAGCCACCCGATGCATTAGACTAGTCACTCAAGCCAAAGCCCTACCCTTAGAATTCAACTCGCTAACTGAACTCAAGCATTAGTATGCTTGTTGCTGAATTGAAAAAGCAATCACCATTGCTCCAGATGAAATCACCATCCAACAGGCAAATATTCAAAAAGGTCAGAATCTGACTGGGAATGTCAAGATAGAATTTTAAAGTGTCTATGACGGCGAGTTCTAAATAATGCAGCGAATGTGCATGGCTGCTAACTGAAAGGTTGCAGCCCACCCAGAGGTACCTTGGACAAAATGGCCTAGCAGCCTACTGCTGACCAACCCTACGGAGTGCAGGGCAACTCTGACACAGACAGGGTCACTGTGCATCATCTTCCTCCCAACAACAAGTGATGGCAGTAATGTGAGCTACAATTAAGCAGGTACCCCAGACCTATTTAGAAAACACATGCCATCACTTTGAACTCACCAAAACCGTACAGGACCGAGAAGAACAACCCCTTGGAGTTTATGAGACCGTAAATCATTGCAAGAGCAGAGAGCATCATTGTTGTCTCACTGAGCAGCTTGTGGATTCGAACTGCTAACGTGGTGATTAGCAGTCAATACATAGCCCACTATGCCACAAGGACCTCATCAATATTCTGAAAAGGGTTGACAGAGAAGTTTCCTAGGTAAAGATGGTTACTTACAAATCCTTTAGCATCCTTTCCATCAGTGGTGCAAGCTACTTCCCCATTTCTTAAATCTGGACTCTGTAGTAGCTCAAATAATAGGATTAGGAGAAGTGACTCTTTCTGGGCTCAAGACATAATTTAAAGACTCTTGGAATCCAGATAGCAGGATAAGTACACCTATGACAGACACCATGATTGATGAGAACCATGTGAAGAGACCGAGACAAAGGCATGTCAAGGGTCCTGACTTTCAAGTGAAGAAGTCACCTTGGAAGTTCCTTCTCCATCCCCAGTCACCCCAGCTGGCAACTGATGGATCACATTGAAAGCACCCAGGCAAGCCCTTCCTTAATTCTTGACCTGCAATCACGAGCAAAAAAAAAAAAAGTTGTTGCTCAAGACACTAAGTTTGGGAATAGTTTTTACTTACTGGTAGATAAGTGAAACATGGAATATTTTACATAAAAATAAGTGTCTGGTTAAAAGTTGGAGAGCTCAAACCAGTCCTCTATTAGCCTGCACTTCACATAAGGTCAACAAAATTGGTATAAGACTACCTCATTTTTATTCCAATGACATAATAAAAAATGCAACAGTATCCACATTCAATATGCAAAGAATACACTTTGGGAAAAATTGACATAGTAATTTAAAACTTGACAGGTTTGAGCAGTTCTCTTGTAAAATTCTCTCTCACTTGCCGATTTATCTCTCCTTAAAATAAAATTGAGGCAACTTTGAGGTATCTCATATCCTAGGTTAACTACATGTGAAAATGATAAATTACCTTTTACTACCAGAGGCTATTATGCCCTCTCATCAGAGTGACTAATTTACATACTGCTCAGTGGTTTATATGCAATTACTGGCAGGAGCCCAAGGAAGCAGAGCAAGACAGGAGGGCTTAGCCTTCTGTATAAGCTCAATTTAGAAAAGTATATCATTCATTCTTCTAGAAGCTTTAAAAGTCTCCACTCTTTGTTCCCCTCAATGATGCATGCAACCCTATGGAGCCCTGGTGGCTTAGCAAGTGAGTGAGTGAGGTACACTACGAATCACGAGGACATAAGTTGGAAACCATCCGCTGCTTTCAGAATTTCTGCTCCTGTGGTAACAATCTACAATCTCAAAAACAAAAGGGGCCATTCTACCTTGCACTATGGGGTCACAATGAGCCAGAATCGACAATTGCCGGAAATTTGTTTTTGTTTTAGTCATGTTACCTCTATATTGAATATAATCTTCTACTACCACTACTTTGGGTTGCTGGCATTATTTGGGAACAGTGAGTGAGGCCTAGTTGTCTCTGCTATGAGATAATGCTCGTTAGGAAAAATGAGATTAAGGTGGCCTTTATCTGAAAATATGTGAAGGGGACCTGGTGATGTTGTGGTTATGCATTGGGCTGTGATCCACTTGGTCAGCAGTTCAAAACTCCTAATAGCTCCACAGGAGAAAGACTGGGCTTTCTATCCTGCAACAACTACAGTGTCAAAAATCCATAGGAACTCACTATGAGTCAGCCTTGACTCTGACTCAATCGCCGTGAGTTTGTTTTTGTTGTTGTTGCTGTCATTTTACTAGAAATATTCATTGTTCAAACTTCTTGGCAGACTTCAACTGAATTAGTGATGTTTACTCAAAATGCAATCTAAGGGAACAGACATCAGATGTTACCAAAGGAGGCAGGGATGATGAAAGCAAGAGGGTTAGCTGTTATTAACTCCTCACAAGGGGAAGATAATACATGTCTAGAGCAGCAGTTCTTGACCTGTGGGTCACGACCCCTGTGGGAGTCAAATGACCTTTTCACGGGGGTCTCCTGATTCATAACAGTAGCAAAATTACAGTTATAAAGTATCAACAAAAATAATTTTATGATTGAGGAGTCACCACAACATGAGAAACTGCACGAGAGGAAGAAGAGAACTCTAAAGAGGGGGACAGGATAAGCTACTAGGGGGTGGGGGACAGCTAACAAGTAATTTGAATACAAATTTATGGTCTGAAATGTAAAGCCTCCACGGAACTCACAATTTTTTAAATGTTAAATGAAAAGAAATGCAGTGTGTTTAAATCTACAATACAACTAGACTCACTACACTAGACTGTGATGTGGGTTCAGGGCCGGGAGAAGGGGCATCATGTAAAAAGACATAAAAGATTGAGTCAGCAATACTTTGATGGGCAATACTTGCCCACCCTCTAGGGGCTAGCAACTTTTGGGTACCACTGAAACACACTTTGTCCCACCTAATTCCTGGCACACAGGACTTTTGCCTTCTTAGATGGTACTGAGACAAATCTATCTCCTGAAAGTCTATCCCAGACCTTCCTCAGACAGCATCCATAATCAGCTAAACTGGAAGGGTCACATCTTTGATGAACACAGCTGCTAACATTGAGAGAGTAGAAAGGGAGGTTGGAGGAAACAGGAAATGAGGCTGGAGAAATTAGGAGGTCCATGGGTGCCTTTATGTGCCATTAATTTCCAATTACATTTGTGAAAACGAATGAAAGTTTTTAAAGTATGTGCTAGATTAACTAATAAATGAATTCCACCATGAAGTACATGGCCTTCTCATTAGCCTATTATATGGAGAATCCACCTTCCTCCCACATCATCACAACTTGCTGAGATACCCACAAAAACATTCATACCCAACTACTCTTACAAATAAGCAAATGACATCTGTCAAAAAAGCTCTTTATAAAATGAAATAGATGAAAGAACTAGGAGGCAAAGGGAATTAATAGAGGTCTAAATACAGGTATGTACATATATATCTCTATATGATGATAGGCAAATATATATATGTACATATATTTATAGGTTTAATATTAAAGTAGCAGCTAGACACTAAGCCTCCACTCAAGTAGCCCCTGAATGCAAGAATACTTTGTTCTATTAAACTTGCATTCCATGATGCTCACCTTCCCAACATGATCACTGAAGACAAGGCAGTGCATAAGTAATTGTGGTGAAGACAGCTGATGGTGCCCGGCTATCAAAAGATATAGAATCTGGGGTCTTAAAGGCTTGAAGGTAAACAATCAGCCATCTCGTTGAGAAGCAACAAAACCCACATGGAAGAAGCGCACTAGCCTCTGTCATCATAAGGTGTCCAAGAGATCAGGTATCAGGGATCAAAGAATAAAAAGTCATATCATTGTGAATGAGGAGGAGTGTGGAGTGGAGACCCAAAGGCCATCCATAAGCAACTGAACATCCCCTTACAGAAGGGCCTCAGGGAGGAGAGGAGTCAGTCAGGGTGCAGTATAGCAACAATGAAACATGCAACTTTCCTTTAATTTTTTAATGCTTCCTCCCCCAGCCCCACTGCCATGATCCTAAATCTACCTTACAAATCCAGCTAGATCAGAGGATATACACTGGTACAGATTAGAACTGGAAATACAGGGAACCCAGGACAGATAAACTCCTCAAGACCAACAATGAGAGTGGTGATACTGGGAGGGTGGAGGGAAGCTGGGATAGAAAGGGGGAATTGATCACAAGGACCTCCATATAACCCCCTCCCTGAGGAATGGACAACAGAAAAGTGGGTGAAGGAGGATGTCAAACAATATAAGACATAACAAAATAATAAAAATTTATAAATTATCAATGGTTCATGAGGGGTGAGGGAGGGGAAAAAAAGGAGCTGATACCAAGGACTCAAGTAGAAAGAAAATGTTTTAAGAATGATGATGGCAACAAATGTACAAATGTGCTTGACATAATGGATGTTTGTACGGATTGTGATGAGTTGTACGAGCTCCCAATAAAATGATTTTTAAAAGAAAAAAAAGCACTTTAATGCATAATTAAAACCCCATAAGGCATTTCTGAGCTAGAAAAACAGAGTATATATTTCCATTATTTAATAAACACCCATGTCAAGGGCAATGCCAATCTGCACCTGCCAAGGCTCCTCACCCCAAAGGGACTACCAAACACCATTCATAGCCCCATAGAGACTTTACTGCTACTGTCTTATTTTCACAAGCAATGAGTACATTTGGGGTGATGACAAATCATATTTTACTTTAAATTACCTTTTCCAGAGTCAAATTCAAGAGACACTGATCTCTAAAGGGCATCTTGTGTGGTTGAGTAGAAAGTTCGAAGAAAGGGGGGAATCCCTCCAGGAAATGGTCCAGCACCACAGCCACAGCAATGGGCTCAAATACCCTAGAGATCATGAAGACGGCGGCAGAACACAAAGCAGCATTTCGTCTGCTGCACACACAATCATCGCAAAGTGAAGTCAGCCTACTTGACGAGGACTAACCAGAACCGCACCCAAGTATCCGCACCTACACTCTGAGCCCAATAGCATGCATTTAAAGACCCCTTTGATTTCCCTTCTATAAACCTTTGGACCCGGGCAGCCCATTGCTTCATTGGTAAAAGTTTTTAGCAAAAATCACTCAACAGCTCATCAATAACAAACTTCTTAATCCCCAGGATCCACTCTCTGGTGGAGGCATACACCTACTGTGACACACAAAGTACCTACAATCAATTTTTAATTACAGCAGCAATCCCTACGAGAAAATAAAGCAGGCAACTCATTGGGAAGTTACCAAGAGATCATTTATGTCCACCAGGGTGCCACACTTGTGAGGGTCTGAGCCACAAATGACTCAAGCAGCCGCAGCCTGGGAGGCAACCCTGGCTCTGGAAGATGTTCTTACCTCTGGGATGTTTTCTTGTATTTCCTCCTGTAGGAAAAGAAGCAGAAACACAGATCAGATCATAGTTTGTGGCAGGTCATGGTTTAGAAAAGGATGAGTTAATGGGGATGGGCACGTGTGAATGTTTCCTAGAGAGTGCCATCTGTGAAATGCTTTGGATTACCGTAGAGGATTGTGGTCAGATTTATACAGCCATGGACATAACAGTTAAAAATAGCTGTGGCTATGCCTTCTACTTTATACCCTTTCCTTTTTACGGGTGCTTCCATGAGTTCACTGGGATTCAGCTTTAAATGCTGTTGAGATCCAAGTTCAAAACTCAGCCCTTCCATTTACTGGATTTTGAAGGGGCGGGGGCCGGGGGAGCTGTGTAGATTCAATGGAAGGAGGCTGTTAGAGGACTTTTGGGTCTGGGACATATCCAATGGTGAATAACTATTAGCTATTTGTAATGTTACTAATATCCCTGTTGTACTCATCATGAATCATTAAGGCCTTTTAAGAGTGTACTTTTGAAAATGTGAGTGTGTGACTGTGCAGCTGAGCCCTGATAAGATCAGACAGAAGGATCAGACAGAGGTCTTCAAAAAATACAGGGAGTGGTGAGGCAATGAGAAAGTCCAGGAACCAACATGGTGAGAGCAACGTGAAGAACTACCGGGTTGTGGGTTCAGGTACAATCTCTCAAGTCTCCTGGAAGAATGTTCTCTAAAGAAGCAGAAGAGGTTTGATTTCTAAACTGGCTCCACTATTCACAGTTATCAGTGGGCCTTGGGTAAATCTCCTGGGTTTGAGGCTTCTTAATTTATAATATGGAGATAACAGAACTGCGCTAACTGCCTCACATAAGTCTTAATTTATGATGAAAATGGTCACATTTGGAAGTGTGTTGTCTCCATACTGTCATTTTCTTCAGGCTCGTGTCAGTTTTTGAAGACTCTGGAAATTCACAAAAGACTTTTATCAGACTGCCTAGTGGGGGGAATTGGAGGAAAGGTGGTGTGGGAAGAGGGAAGTTCATCCCCTGTGACATTTCCAGGAAACACAATGTTGCCCAGTTCTTGATCGTTCCACACCTGCATGCCCATTACAGTCACTGAGCCCAGGAAATCGGAGCCATGCGTTTTCTAATCACATGCATGTTGCCTGTTATTTTTGGTTTTTTCTTCTGAAAAGATGATCCTTGGAGAAGAAGGAACCCCTGTGGGAAGTGGCGCTATATCCTTCCGCCTGCGACATGACAGGACGCCCAAACCCATCATCCCCCATCGCCTACTGCATTGGGTCTTCTCAGCCCTAGAGATACATTGGGCAAAGATCTGGCTCTACCGTGTCCACTGGAGGGAAGAAGCACAACCAGAGTTTCCAACACACAGAGAAGGATAGTGAGAGAAGAATGGAGAGGCCACAAAGGCTGAGCCTTTCCCCTCCATCGCCTTTAGCCAGCTTCACTCACTTCATCCTCCCAAGAACCCGGGAGGTTGACTCTACTTGGGACTGTTCAGCAAAGATGCTCAAAGAGGCGAAGAAGTAATTCCCCTAAGGATATACTACCCCAAAGTGGCTGGACAAAAGCAAATCATGTTGTCTGCAAAGACAATGGATAAGATGATTGCAGATGAACTCAATGAGAGGAAAACAAATGAAAGTAACAACCGGAGAGCATGCTGGGAGGTTCTTTCCACGCAGAGGAAACGAGCTGGAAAGGAAGCCCCCGTTGCTTCGTGGTCTTTTGTTATAAAGAACTCTCTCGCGCAGGGGACTTACCCCTCATTTTCAACCTGGAGGTTAGCAGGACTCTCTTCAACACTTTATTTTTTTTTTTGTCCTATTAACTTCAATTTAGGATTTTCTAAAAGTTTGCAACAATAAATCACAAGTCTCAATGTGCTAGAAGGTAGATTGAGCTGACCTAGAAAGCAAAGGGCTGACCTGAGAATGGCCAAAACAGTTGGTCCCAAGGATCTGACAAGATTGGTATTGTGGGAACTCAGGCACGTCTTCAAGAGGCCATGCTTTGGAAACTTTTCTGAGCAACAATTTTCAAGCTCTGTGATCCAGGATGCAAGTGACCCTTTGCAAGCACGCACACACACACACACACACACACACACACACACAGGTGCATGGCTTCCTTTGTTTTTTAAGCAAAGGTATTAGAACACTGAAATATATTGATTTAGTATACATAAAAGTATGTATACATACTTATAATACACATGCATATTTACTCCAAGCACTTCAATTAAATATGCATATGTGTATGTTCTAAGTCACATATGTATATGTGATTTTAATCGGCATACTTATAAGGAACCTTGATGGCATAGAAGCTTACAAGGTCAGCAGTTCAAAACCACCAGAGAAAGATGAAGCTACTCCTGTAGAGAATTCTATCCCTGTGCAATCCTGAAAACCCACAGCATGAGTTCTGTCCTGTCCCACAGGGTCGCTGTGAGTCAGAATCGACTCTATGGCAGATGAGTATATATATTGTTAAACATGACATTGTTAAACATGACACCTATTGGTGTCAGACCTATGTTTTCAGCTATAAAACATACATACATACCTATAGTTTTTTATTGTTGCTGTTGCCCTTTGAGATAGTTAAGGTTTATTGTGCCAACCTGGCCACTAAGGAATGTGGGATTAACTTAAGGGCAGAGAGATAAATGGCTCGGAGAGCTTGCCTCCCTAGTTCTTGGGTGTCTTGCTTTCTGACGGTAGGACCAGGGTGCAGCTGCCTGAGCCGGTTCCCTGCTCCAGCTGGCAAGACTCACTTCCTGTGAGACATTCCTGAGGTGAAGCCACATGGACCTACCCTGATGCAGCCCTGGGTGCTGGGACAACCACGTGTAGACCCCTGCCAGTGCTGAGATACTGACACACTCACTGACTCGGCTTTCCTCCTGCAGTAGACATCATTGTGTGTGTTTTGTGAGATGGGGAGGGCTTTGTAGATTGGTGTCAGACCTATGGACTAATGTTGGACTTATGGGCTTGGACAGCACTGGCTTAGAATGCTTTCTTGATGTACACTTAGCCTTTATTAAAAAAAAAATTCTCTTTTATCCATATGAGTTTCTGTGGATTTGCTTCCCAAATTTACCCAGACTAGCACACCCTCTAAGTGGCCAACAAGTCTAATCCACTTCAGGGCAACCCCATGGTATAGAGGCGAACTGCCTCATAAGGTTTGTGAGGCTGTCATCTACAAAATCTGACTGTCACTCCTTTCTTACTAAGAGCAGCTGCTGGGTTCAAACTTCCAACTGAGCACAAAACCACTAGGGCTCCTTATATGGGGAAGTGGGGGTTAAAAACTTTGTGGGAAAAACAGAATTGTGATGGAAAGTTTCCACAAATCTTTGAAACTCACTCATGCATGGGTACAATATGTGTATGTCTATACATACATCATGTGTGTGTGTGAGAGAGAAAGTGAGTGTGAGAGAGAGTGAGTGTGTGTGTGTGTGTGTGTGTGTAAAAAGAGAGAAGATTTGTCAGAGCTATGCCTGGGTCATATAAAGAACTAAGCATTTTGCAGAAGAGATTGGAATTTCAAGTTCATTCAGAAGCACAATAATGCACTCAGCTGTTAAAAACCTCAGGGGACACAATTGCAGCAAAACACACACAGGGTCACCAGGCATCAGGGTCAGCTCAACGACAAAAATAGTAAAGCTGTTCCACACACTGGTGAAGCCCCCTCATCTGTATAATCGGTAATGGATCCTGCTCCAGATCACTTGACTGAGCGCAAGTTCCTTCCTTGCCGCTCGCGGCCTGTGTAATCTTTAGCAGTTAACATCACTTTCCCAACCACATGGGCCCTCTGGGGAAAACAAATGTATGCCACAGTGCCTGCCTCACAGAGCTCTGCGAGCCTGACATGCAGGGCACTGAGCACAGGGTGGCTCTGCTGGACGCGTGCAGCGGCAAGGTAGACATCGGGATCTCTTGCTGCTGGATCGATTCGGAGGCACAGAGATACTGTGCATTGGAGTGAACCTGCTCCAAAGGATTTTCTTGGCTTTACTTTTTACAGAGCAGCTGGCCAGGATTTTTCCCCTCAATGGCTCCCCTAGGTGGGTTTAAACTGCCAACCTGTAGGCTAGTAATCAAGGGCAGGCTGTGATTCTCAGGGACCTAGTAATAGCAGAAACAAACAAGCACTGCCATCAAATCGATTGATTCATGGCAGACCTACAAGACAGGGCAGAACTGCCCCTGTGAGTCTCCAACACGCTAACTCTTTATGGGAGGAGACAGCCTTATTGTTCTCCTGTGGAATGGCCGTGGGTGGCTTCTAACTATTCACCTTGTGGTTTGTGGCTCCTGTAATCATTCAAAAGGGTTACAAAATCTATTTGGGCTTTCTTGAAGGCATTCTGCTGATTTAAAATATCATTCAAGCTGGGGGGAAGGTTGAAATTACTTGTCAAAATGGAGCAGCTCACTATTTCCAAGTCTCTTCATCTTGGAATAGCTGGAACACAGGGAAAACAGGTGCTAATCCCAGTCCCACTAACAGGAGGATCTGCCTGTCTAAGCCCACCCAGAACTCCCAAGGCCCAAGGGAGGGACAGGGCAGGCTGGTTGCCCTACCCCCACTCAGCAATGTTCCTATGACTCTGCCAGAGGCACACACTCTCCTCCAATGCCACAGGTGGGCTCAGAGAAGGGAGAAAAAGAACTGAAATAGATAACAATTCTTAGAAATATGGTGTGAGGTTAACTACAACGATCTCTTCTCAAGCACTCTTTCTAGCAGTAACTCCCTAATCATTGAAGTCAAGTTAGCTGCTTACACAGCTTCCCTAAGCATCCTTGGGAAGTTCTCATGCAGTGCAAAGACATCCTGGGCTATAACTAGCATCATTGATTAGCCCATGCTCACTTACATCTTACACAAATTAAAAGATGACTGGTCTGCACTGAAAATCAATGTCTATTTAACTCCTGGTTGTTTTGATGGAAAAGAAGACTGCCCAAGAAGTGCCAAATGGCAAGTGTGTGTGTGTGTGTGTGTGTGTGTGTGTGTTTTGTGTGTGTCCATACATTGTTGGGTGAAGACAGAACTTCTCCACAATTATTATGCTCCAGAGATTAACCAGACTATTTACCAGCATTTGTTATGGAAGTCTCAGTTACTTAAGGCCTTTTGTGTTGTCTAACTAGAGCTAACTCCCCTGCTGTAAGAAAGATGGTTCCCTTCCTTTGAAGCCTGTGGGCGGATTCACATGCTGATATTAATGATCTCTAGCCTAACCTGTTTAGCCATCAGGGAGTCTGGGGTCTTGTCACATGGGACCCTGATAGCCTAATTTTCCTATAATGTGTGCACATGGCACAACCCCTTCCTGTGACGTATACGTATATCCTTACCTGTAATTGGGGGCCTGGCTTGGCTTCAGAGGGTATATAGGGATGGGACATAAGATAGAGGATCTCTCTCTCTCTCTCTCTCTCTCTCTCTCTCTCTCTCTCTCTCTCTGCCTATCTCTCCCAAGCCTGCTTCGTACCAGCCTGTCTCCCTCTCCACATGGACCATCTAGTGGGGTAAAGGTGAGCATGCATCATGAAAGGATATATATGTAACTTGTAATTCTCTTTTCTCTCTCGTGACCTGTATATCAGTGTTACAATAAATAATAATTATCACTACGCAACTGCCTGTTGAACTCTTACTGTGAGTATATCAGAGGCCTGATCACCCCCTGATAACACATAAGATGAGGAGTGAGGCACTGAAAGTTACTCCCCAGCAGGTCATTTTTATTTTTGACCATTTTTATCCACGCTGATCACATTCTGAGAAGTGGAAAAATAGACAAGGAAAATTGAGCCCAACAGTTCAAAAGCGTCCCCAAAGATCGCCATGACTGGTAGGGGCTTCTCAACCCTGACCTCCATGTTACTTCTCCTAGCCCCAAACACAGGAGCCCTGGTAGCATGGCAGATTCCTCAGTGGGCTGCCAACCAACAGGTCAGCAGTTTGAAACCACCAACCGCTCCAAAGGAGAAAGAGGAGGCTGCCTACTCTCTTAAAGATCAACAGGCTTAGAAACCTCCAGAGGCCGTTCTACCCGGAGCCCTAGCGGGTCGCGGCGCAGGGAGTCAGAAGTGGCTCCATGGCTTTGTACGTGGTTCCTTTTTATTCGTGTTTATTTTGGCACCACAGGCGGCGTGTTACCGGTTAGAACTGCCCGGTGGTTGTACTTATTATGGAAACAACCTCCGGGTTCGACCACCAGCTTTTACGTTCTGTTTATACCACCCAGGAATCACCTGGACAGCAACGGTTTGGTTTGCTGTTTGACCTCCGTCAAGGAGAGAAAGGGTAGAAATTAGTACACATAGGGCGCAAGCCTGTTCACAGCAAGCAAAGACCTGCCTGGGGGCCTAGCAGAAACGAGCGGAAACAACAGGGAAATGTGGCCACCAGACTGTTTCCTAATGCTTTATTTCCTGTGCCGTGTTCAGGGTTCCCAAAGAACGGGGTAGAGCTGCATTCTAAGGTAACCATCGCACACCCCAAAGCCAGGCACTTGGAGGGCCGCTGCCCCCAGCGGTGGCAAGGGTGCTGTGAGTTAGGCTGGGGACTGCTACCAGTAAGGATGTCCACTCTCATGTAACTTATAATCTTGCAGATCCTATATAGCCAAGGCTCCCAAATTTCTTTACCTTAAAGTTCCCTTGTGAGATGAAAGAAAGAAAGAAAGAAAGAAAGAAAGAAAGAAAGAAAGAAAGAAAGAAAGAAAGAAAGAAAGAAAGATATTTAACTTGGAAATGCATTTTGAACTTTTGAACTAGTGTCCATAATCCAACATCAAGTGTAGGTATCTGCTTTGGTAGCACCCCTCTGGGATCCAGGACCTTTCCTGCATTCCCAGAGGGTAGGTTCACCCACTCTTGGGAAAGACAGTTGTCTTTGAATCAACGGATGGCTATGAATCAGAATCGATGTGATAGCACTGGTTATTTCGTTAGTTTATTTTTTGTGGGGGTGAGGGGAGAAGAAGGGGAGCAAGTAAGGCTATAAAAGATTAGCATTAAACTATGAAGTGGCTGGCAGTTTTTCACATTTTATAAATGACCTTCCTTGAATAAGAGCCATATGGGTGCTACAATAATGAGGTTATAAATAGGCTTAATATTCTAATGAGCTGACTTTGAAAACCCAAAACGTATGCCCCCTTTCTAAGTTAACAGCAAGAGCACTCCCAGTTGGACAGGGAGGGTGTCTGGGTTGGGAAGTTCAATATTCAGCAGTACACACATCCAGTGAGAATTCCAAATCTGCCTTCAGTGTTTGCATGGACTTCTGGATAAGGATGACTCCCCCCTGCTCCAGACCCCATCACCTCCTGTCTCCATACACCCTGACAGAGGGCAGACTGCTGCCAGCATCAGTCCAGTGCAAGGAGTTGGGGGACCTGGTCTCAGCAGTTTCCTCCATGGAGAGGAGACCCTGAGAAGACTGGGGGGAGCAGAGCAACTAACGTGCATACAGCTGCCGGCACATTCCCACGAGGACACATCCCGTGCGGCTCACTTGTGGGAAAGTGAACTGCAAGAAAATCCCACAAAGACCCATGAAATGAGCACGGATATGTACGTCCATCTGATCCTCCAGTATTGTTTTTCATTGGTATGTGGGATGGAGACCCAATGGCACCGGCTCACTGTAACAAATGTCTGCTACCTGCCTTAACTCATGGGTGGGAACATCTTTCTGGTTGAGGGTGGCAGGTCCAAGGGCTGATTTCATTTCCCTGCAAATCTGGATTGGCAAAGTGAGGCCCCTGGGTGACTAGCCAGTCTCTTCCATTGTTTGAAACAAGCACATGCCCATGGGAAAAGCTGGGAGGGCTTGAAAATGTCAGTGGGAAAATCCAGTTGTGTTTTTAATCCCATGTTTCCATGGACATTTCAAGCCCCTCCTATACACCAACTTCAGATCTCCTGGGACTTTCTGTCGGACTCTTTTTGGGAGGGGTGGGGGTGGGTGAATAGTAGAGAAAGTGAGGGAGTGGCTCCAGTTGCTGTCTTAAATCTATTATCTTAAGGGTCAAGAGGCCAAGAAAATCCTCATTGATCAAAGGATCTGAAACAGTCAAATACTACTGCTAATAATAATAGAAATAACCCTCTGTCATCCATCCAGTTGACTTCAACTCAGAGTAACTCTAGAATATAGAGTAGAACTGCTCTGTAGAAAATTCTAAACCCTACATCTTTAAGGGAGCATACAGCTTTAACATTCTCCTGAGGAGTGGCTGGTGGGTTTGAACTGCCACCCTTTCAGTAAGCAGCCCAACACGTAACCCACGGTTCCACCAGTGCTTGTTAAAAGACCCAAGGCAAGGCAACGAATAATAAAATCCCATGTGTAACCCAAGAACGAGGAAGAATCCTTTCTGTTTGGGAGTCCTTGAATGGTTCAAACAGATAAGGAAGAGCTCAGCGATAACCAAATGGTTGGAAGTTCAAGCCCACGCAGAGGTACCAGGGATCTGCTTCCAAAAGGTCATAGACAGGAGCAGACTAGGAGCCTCTCCTCTGCAAACAGGAAGCTGCCATGTTTGTCCCTGTTTACGTTTCCTACTAATACTGGAGGAAATGGACCCACAAACTCCCGCTTTCTTATTTAGCATCCTAGAAGAGGAATCAACTTCTCCCAAGGGTGCGACACTCCACTAAGAGTAGCCCACAGGGATGACTAAGATTGGGCCTGAGAAAGGGTGGGGCTTAGAGATGGGGGTGGGGTGATGAACCTGAAACATGGGAGAATTCTTCTCTGAAACGGAGCCATAAACAGGAAGATCCGCTTTTGATTTACTCCTGGAAACAAGTGTATTTGTTTGCAAATGTCATCTCGCTCCGACTGGGCCGTGGAATGAGGGAAAACCTTCGAGGGGATGGTCCAACAGCCCCACAGGAGACCCTCCTTACCCAGCAAATCCACCCTGCACTCCGCTCTCACTCTGGCACTGGCCTGGCTCCTCTTTGTGCCTTCTCCTCCCTTCCCCGCAGGCCCTGGACTCTGCCTGGCAGACAGCTGGACAGACCCAAGAAGCCAAAACTGCTCTTCAGGCTGCTTCTCTCCTGGGCCTCAGCTCAAATCCCAGCACTCTGATTAGCCTCAGACAGGCCCTGTGAGCTAAC
>PVJH01000670.1:0-277704 GCA_004026705.1 Nesogale talazaci
AAGATAGACTGGACAAAGAGTTTGGAGGCAAAAATTACAGGACTGATGGCTCCAGGGTAGGGGACACTGAAGAGGGGGAGGAAGGGGAAAGGTGGTGATGTCGACCAGCCCAGGAAAAAGGGAATAACAATTGATACAAATGCAGGGACAAGGTGGGTGAGAGGAGGCCAATAGGGATTGATTAAGACTAATGTAACAGAGAAAAAAATACTGAAACCCAAATGGAGAGTGAGCATGATAGTGGGACAAGAGGGAAGCAAATGGAAATAGAGGAAGGAACTGGGGGATAATGAACATTTATAGAGGTTCAAATACAGGGATGTACATAGGGGCATATATTTATAAGTGAGGATGGGGAAAGAGATTAGTGTGTATACTTATAGGGTTAGTAGTAGGACAACAGATGGGCATTGAACCTCCACTGAAGTATCTTCTCAATTCAAGAACACTTTGTTCTATTAAATTGGCATTCCAAGATGCTCACCTCTCTGACATGATCACTAAAGACAAATGTGTGCATAAGCAAAGGTGGTGAAGAAAGCTGATGGTGCCTGGCTACCAAAAGATATAGCGTCTGGGGACTTAAAGTCTTGAGTAAACATGCGGCCATTCAGCTCAGAAGCAATAAAGCCCACATGGAAGAAGCAAACCAGGCTGAGCCCCGGTGGTGTAGTGGTTGTGCACAGGACTGCGGCCCACTGGGATGGAGATTAGATTCCAGCTCCACAGAGCAAAGGCTGGGCCTCCTACTCCCACCACCTGAAGGCAGTGATTGCCCGCCCCCCCAAAAAAGAAGCACACCAGTCTGTGTGATCATGAGGGGGTGAAGGGATCCAGAGTCAGGCATCAATGAGCTAAATTTATATTATTATTAATGAGGGGGAGTACAGATTGGGGACCCAAAACCCATCAATAGGTGAGGTGACATCCTTTCACAGAGGGGTTACAAGGAGGAGATGAGTCAATTAAGATACAGGATAGGAGCTATGAAATATGCAACCTTCCTCTAGTTCACATGCTGCCTCCCACCCACTTTCATGACCCCAATTTTACCACATAAATCCAGCTAGACCAGGAGATATACAGTGAAGTTTGAAACATGGGAAACTTAGGATAGATGATCCATCAAGACTAGTAATAGGAGTGATAATACCAGGAGGGTGGAGGGATGGAAGAATAGAAAGGGAGAACCAACTTCAGGGATCTACATGTAGCCTCTTCTCTGGGGTATGGACAACAGGGAAGTGAGTGGTGGGACACATTGTACAGTGTACAGGATGAAAAAATAATTTGTAAATTACTAAGGGTTCAAGGGGAAGGAGGGGAGGAAGGGTAATATAGGGAGCTGATAATGGGGGCCTGGAGGGAAGGAGAATGTTTTGAGAGTGATGATGGCAGGCAAAGTGGCCTGCATAAAACAGATGTTGTTAGGAATTGTGATGGGAGTTGTATGCCCCCCCCAAATAAAATGATTCATTTAAAAGAAAGGGGGGAGGGGAAGGGGGACGTTTTTGTTTGGTTTTGTTTTAAAGAGGAGCTTGTACCAAGGGCTCAAGTGGAAAATGTTGGGAAATGTATGTGGAAACATGTGCGCAAATGTGCTTGATCCAAATGATGTACTGAATGTTGTAGTAGCTGTAAGAGCCCCCAATTAAAAAAAAAAAACAGGAGAGATATGTACTGGGTTTTATCTTCTCAATGTACTTATTCCATTTGTATGCTGTGCATATCATTAGTGAAGTTGGAATATATAAAGACAAATATGCAGGAAGGCTTACAACAACCTGTTATATTCAGATGGAAAACAAGAGGTGGACTTGAAGATGAAGGATTATCACCTTCAGTGTGGATTAAAGCTCATTGTAAAGAAAATAAATCTCTTCACAACTGAACCAGTAGATGAATAGCATCACAATAAATGGAGAGAAGATTGAAGTTGTCAAGAGTTTCCTCTTGGATTCACAAGGAATACATTTTTGGAAATCTGCTGCGCAAGTGTGGAAGAGCAAAGATGGTCCTTTGAGGACACAAGTGCAACTGAGCCAGCCCATGGCATCTAAAGTCAACTCACATGCATGTGAAAGTGGGATATTGCACAAGGAAGACCAAAGAAAGGTCACTGTATTTGAAGTGTGGTCCTGGCGAATAATACTGCAGGTACCATGTCCTACCAAAAGAATAGTACATCTGTCTTGGAAGATGTACAACTAGAATGCTCCTTGGAACGAAATATGGTGACCCTTTCTTCTCACATGCTTTAGACATGTTTTCAGGACAGAAAGTCTCTGGAGAAAGACACTTTGCTTGGTAAAGTACAAAAACATCAAAATCTGGAGAAGCTTCAATGAGATGGATTAACTCTGAGGGTTTCAAGGAGAACATCACTTGTGAAGATGGCTCAGGAGTGGACAGGGTGTGACCCTGCTGTCCATATGAGCCCTGTGGCTCTGAACAAACTCAATGGCAGGTAGCAACAAGTTTCCTACACACTTCGTCCATTCCACTTTCGGATTTTTCATGGATATTTGCTATTCCATCTTCTCATTTTGAGTAGTGCCTCATGAGCAAATGAAGGGCCTGAAAGCTTTAGTCTTTTCAAGGCATCAAGGTCAACTCTGCTTGGAGGAGACAGCTCTCTCCTTGTAGCATTTTGAGTGCTGTCCAATGAGGGGTTCATCTTCTAGCACTGCCTTTGACCATCTTCCACTGCTATGTATCAGGTTTTTCAGGTGGCCATCCCTTTGTCTTAGTGTGTAAGCTCCACTGAATCCTATCTACTATGAAGAGCCCTGCATAACTTCACACATCATAGCAAGGCACAAGTCACTGCAAATGCCTATGGGAAATCTTAGTCATGAAAAGGTGTCAGTTCTCCCCAGATTGATTTATAAAATGCAACTCTGATTAAAACACCAGCAAAATCTTTTTTAATTAAAATTATTTAAACATTTACCTGAAAGACAAAACACTCAACTATTGTAAGAGTGATTACAGAAGGAATTAAAAAAAGAAAAGAAAGAAACTGCAAAAAGTAGTAACAAATGGAAATTATAGAAATGAAAAATAAATAGAAAAAATTAAAAACTCATTATATGGGCTCAAAAAGTAGCCTAGAAATGCCTGTCAGTTGGCTTAAATTGAAATCAAAATAATTTTCTTAATGAAAACAGCAGAGATAAAATACACTAAACACAGACAAAAAGAAGTAGAATGTCATTTTTATGGACTGTGGTACCAAAAAAAGAAAAAAAATCAAAATTTGACTCATAAGAGAAATAGAAAGCGTGTGAAGTTTTAAGATTTCTGAATAAATAACAACTTTTAAATCACCAAATTTAGTGAGCTATAAACTTACAGTTTAAAGAAGCTGATTGAATCACAATCAGGATTAATTCATTGAAATTCATGCTAAGATATAATAATTTTCTAAAAACTGTAGACTAGAGGGGGGGAGATCTTAAAAGAAGCATAGAGAACTGAAGCATTACCTATAGGAGAACGTCGATCTGCATTAAAGGAGGTAACTAAAACTATAGATTCAAATCACTCATGGAGGCTAGAAGTATTTTGCAAGTGCTAAAATACTATCAATAGAAAGCTCTACTTCTAGTGTAACATAAGAAAACTAAGCGAGTGTATCGCTAGAAGACCTCTACTTAATAACCAAATGAAACTATTCAAACAAAAAGTGCAAAGAAGGTGCAAAGCCCCAGGAAGACCCACAGGTGGGTAAATGCACCGACTGCAGTGGAGTGTGTTCCCAGTCAGGATGACCTTATAGGGCTCATCCAAGGGTCGTTAGATCAAGTGCAACATGGAAATCATCTGAAGAGATTGTTGATACCACACAGTCGTAGCATGTTGCTGAGGATACTTTTTAAATGACTGCAGATGCACATCCACAGGGAGGTGGTTGAGGTCCAGCTTGATTCAGAAGAGGACATGAAACCAGGCATATCTGGGCTGTTTTCAGGTGGATCTTGACCGAATGCAGAGAATACCAGGAATGATGTGTTTTACATGTGCTTTATCAACTGCATTAAAGTCTTTGATTGCGTGATACTTCACAAATGATGGATAATTAATGAAGAATTGGAATTTTATAATATCTTATTGTGCTCATGAAGAACAAGTGCATGAGAAAACAATAATCATTTATAATTTATCAAGGAGTCACGAGGGAGGAGGAGTCAATACTGTGAGATTCCTCGAGTGAGAAATACCTCTGTCCTTCACACGAGGAAGAATTCACTCTGAAGCTTAGTTTGTGATCCAGGCGGGTTTTCATAAAGGGTGGAAGAAGTTTCCGGTGTTACAGTAAACAAAATACAAGCATCCTCATGGCACTGCATGCCCACACGTGGCGGCCCGGGTTCCAAGAGAGAGGGAGGCACAGGCCAGCGCAAGGCAGAGGAGCAGCTGGCCAAAGAGAACAGCAGTCTCTAGGTTATGGCTCTTTCAGGCTTTCTGCTGGGAGGTGGGGTTGACCCATTGACTTAATGAAGACCACCTGGCCTACATTGGTGTCCACCCAGGGGTACCACTCCGCTGGCCCAGGGCCTGCATTGGTGCATGTTGGCTTCCAACTTCCTGTAGGAGGACCTTCACCCTGGAGATGAACAACCCCTTCTCTGGCTACCCAATAATGCAAGGGCTCAACTAGGAAGTAAATATTTAGAAAATGGTGGTAGCATATCTATAAATATGATTGATATAATTGATGTCTGGAATGTTATAAGAGCTGTAAGACCACCCCCCCAATAAAATTGTCTTTTTTTTCCCCCAAAAGAACAAGTACATGAGTTATATGTGAGGATTGTATCTTACTTTATGTATTTTATATGCGTGATGAACAGGTAATCTGTGAGGCTGAATTATATGAAGAAGAATGTCTCATTAATAACCTGCAGTGGCCAGAAGACACAACTTTGCCCAAAATGAACATGATTTGGAGCATTTGCTGATGAAAAGTCCTTAGCATGTTTTACACATAGAACCTGAAAAAAAAGTGAAAACCCTAACCAACAAACCACGGCATGATGAATTGGAGAAATTTTTCATTGTCAAGGGTTGCATTCTGCTTGGATCAATAGTCAATATCCATGGAAGCAGCAGTCAAGAAGTCAAATGATGTATTGCATTAGGCAAATTCTGCAAAGACCTCTTTGAAAGTGTGTGTGTGCAAGGATGCATGTTTGCTGAGTAAGGAGAACTTGAACGAGTCATGCTCTTTTCAGTGACCTCAAATGCATGTGAAAACTGGACAATGAAAAAGGAAGACCAAAGAACCGATGTGCTTGAATTGTGGAGTAGATGAAGAATACGGAGTACTACAAAAAGAATGAACAGATCAACCTTATCATAGAATCGGATTGTCCCTCAGAGGGAAGGCTGACAAGAATTTGGCTCACTTGCTTAAGATGCATAATAAAAAAAAACAATCTAGAAAAGAAGATAATGCTTGGTGACGTGGAGGGAGAGAAAACAGGAAAATCATCAATGAGATGGACAGACCCAGAATCCGGACAATGAACTGAAACATGTAAAGAACCACTGAGATTCCAGATGAGAAAAAAATGAGACAACATTTCACTCAATGTATGCTGTCCCCTTGAGTCAGAAGGCTTTTGAAGACAACTAACAATCATGAATTACAAGAGTTTTCTAGCTCATAAATATTTTTAAATGTCAGTTATGTTATGAGCTGCCATTTGTAGCATTGGCAAATCATTTGCAACCAACCCTCAATACAGCAGAACGAAGCACTACTGTCCCTATGGCAACCTCACAAATTCTAGAGGGTAGAGGACCCATCTATTTGGTAGACTGGATCAAAGATTTTTCATGACATTTGGCTCTAGAAAGCAAACTTATTGTTGTCCATTTTCTGTTTGTGAGGCAAATCAGCACCAACTTATAGGTTTTAAGCAACACTAATTTATTATCTTACATTTTAGTCATTCAATAGTCTAACATGGATCTCCCAGGACTGAAATCTATGCTTCTTTCTGAAGGCTCTAAGAGTGTATCCATATGCTTCCCTTTCCCCTGTAAAAGTTCTTGGCCCCATCTTTGATCTTGCAATTCAGCAGCATGACATCGCTTTGATTTTGCTTGTTCTGGCATGACTCTTTCTCTGATGTTGCTTTTCTTCTACCTCACCCATTCTTCATCATCCTTGGGACTAGACTACTCATGGTACATTACACAATTAATCGACCTATATTAAGGTCATATAATTAACCATTAATTTCCCTTTACCATGTAGCTCAACATGTTTCAAAATCTGGGGGTCAGAGTTTTATTCACCTTTGGAAGATCATTGACAAGTTCTTGGCAAGTAAAATGTCCATGCAAATAACGTGCATGCATTTACAGCATGCATAGTGTGTATAGAAAAATAAATACCAGGAGGTTGAGTGGTTTGCAAAATAACTGATCACATGCACATTGTTTATGTAAAGCTAAGGCATTCTGCTGATCACACTGGGCGTCATGATTGAAGGAGCAAGTGCTCTAGTTTTAAATCTAGTCTTACATTAGCTATAGTAGTAGTTGCAAACTAATTAGTTGCTTAATAAAAATAATGTTTAGACATTTGCATGTCATTATAGCCTCCAGACAACTCTACCACAGGTGTGTGGGCTAAATGTGCAATAGGAATTCCAAATCTCACCAGTACCAGAGAAATAATTCCGGGGGATGTTTCTTACCAGTTTGGACTTTTGACAGAATAGTGCTAGAAAAATGTGGACGACTACAGTAGCTCCAACACTGACCTTCTTGCACATGCATCCCTGCAATAGGACTACCTCATCACCTATAAGGCAGAGGAAGCCGTCTAGGAAGATACTCTGAACCCAACATCTCAGGCCTGAACTACTTTACATGCTCCTTTTGGAGACTCATTCAGACCAGCAGACACCAACATACTGCTTACATATAGCTCATTATATTTGGTACAAAGCCTAGATAATCAGGTCAGATTTTGGTTGCTTCACTGAATGATGAGTAAGCGTGAAAACTTAAAAAGAGGATAAGAAATAATAATTTAATCTTTTTCTTATCTATTAAGGTTTTTCTCTGTTCTATTTTGTTATTGTTGTCAGTATTTTGTAAATATTTTCTGTATATGAAATTCAGGATAATTCAATCTATGTAAGCAGCAAGTAGAATAACGGGTTCTTGGGTAGGTCTGGCAGGGGAGGTTGGGGAGAAATGGGGAGCTAATAACAATGAGTATGAGAAAGAAGAAAATGTTCTAAAATTGTTTGTGGTAATGATTGTACAATTCATCAATAGTACTGAACTATTGACTTGTATGAAATGTGAATTATATCCCAATAAAGCTATTTAAATTAAAAAAGAAATAATTAAACATACTTTAACCTGTTCATTTCTACATTTATTACTACAATTTTCTCTATTGATGATACTCATATTTTATAGTATTCCTTATAAATCTATAAATATAAACTAGTGGTGCATCATATTAATATTATACATAATGATGGGTATCATCAGCACAACATTCTTAACCCTTTTCTTACCAATGCAGTTTTCAATTTTCTTAAAACTTCTTTGTAATAAACTCCTGCTTTCTTCCTAACCCTTTCAAACAAATCTATGATCAAGTTCTACAACACAAGTCATTAAATTAAGGCCTGTATTTACTGCACTCAGTGAGTGCCCTTGGCTCACTCTGGGGAGTATGGCGATGTTAACCACAGGCAGGCAGTTTGAACCCAGAAGCAGATCCACAGGAGAGATTTGCTATCTCGGAAATCCAACATGCGGTCACGGAGGCAGAATCCACTCAGCAGCAGGGTGACTTTTCATGTTTGTTTGTTGAGTATATATAGACAATGGCAATTCATAAAGTGTTGCCATTTGGGTTTCAGTTCATATGAGTTGACAATTTCAAGCTAGCTATATTTAAACATGTCTCTCTTGTCAGTGGATGACTGTGGGAAAGGTCACTAAGACACTTGTTCCAGAGTCATGAGAGTGACATTAAAAAGGGATACTTTGGGGGCCATAAACAAATGACATTGTCAGGTCAAGATGAATCTAAAATTCCTTTTCTGTGTATTACCTTCCCATTCATTCAAGTGAACATCTTCTCAAATAATCAAAGCTTTGCTTTAAGATGATAGGCATGCTGTTCCACATAAAACAACAAGTCCTCTCTCTTTTGCTGAGTCATTGCTACCATATTTTTTGTTTGTTCGATTTCTGTATATGAAAGACATGACAAATAAATCTATAGAGATAATAATTGGATTTATAATTACTAAGAGGAAGGGCAGGAGAGGCTTGGGGGAAAATGTAGAGCAAATAATGTGTATGAAAACAAAATGCTATGAAATCAATAGCTATGTTCATTACACAACTCTTCTTAATATGAAGCATATGGCAATAAGACTATCATTTTAAGGAAGGTCAAGAAGATCTTAACGATGAGTCAAGAGATGGAAGACCATCAACCTTGATGAATGGGGAAATTCCTAAGTCCAGGAAATGGAAAAAGAAGTCACTAGAATTAGCATTAATGCAAAGTTTCTGAGATTAGGTCACACATGCATGGTTCCACATTTCCTATTTTAATTGAACATGATCATTTCAGTAAGCTTCCAACTCTCTGGTGCCAAAAAATGTCGCCCAAAAAGATCAGTTAGTTAAAAACAGTTAATCTTTTCATTATTCTTTTACTCAATATTTAATTTATTATAAGTGACTTTAAGGTGCATATGTTGAATTTATCAATATGATCTAGAGAACAATGTCTCTTCATTACAGAGGTTTCTGATGAAATCTTTTGGGCCAGCTAAATTCAAATCAGAGCGATTAGCCTAGAAGATTTGGAAGATTATTTCTAGGGATTTCAAAGGAATAATGAAAAAGGGAAAGTCCAGTTATTAACAGATACAGTGTCTGGGGTCTTAAAGGCTTGAAGTTAAACAAGCAACCACCAAGCAAGGAAGCAACAAAACTCACATGGAAGAAGCACATCAGCCTGTGTGATCATTAAGTGTCAATGAGAATGGCTAACAGGAGTCCAAAAGCAAGCTATCAAATTGAAGTGAAGGAGCACGCATGAAGATAATTGGACATTCCCTCACAATAGGGTCACCAAGAGGGAGACTATATCCTGGGTGCCGTATAGCACTGTTGAAACACAAAACTATTCTCTAGTTCTTTAATATTTCCTCCTCTTATTATTATGTTCTTGGATTTATCTCATTACTCTTGTATTATCTACCTATGTTCATTTGTATAATTAAGATCATTCCTTGTATGAAAATCAAGATAGATTACCTTTCAGAAACAGTAATGGGAGTGATAATTCCTTGAGGATATGGGAAGAAGAGGGGAGAGGAGAAATGTGGAGCAATGATGTCAGTGTAACCCCACTTGAGAGGAATGAATAATAGAACTATAGGTGAATGGAATCACTAGTTGGTGTGAGATATGGTCAAATACATATATTTAATAATGAAGGATTTATATTAAATATATAAACATGTAATAATAAGGGATCTTCAGGGTAAGACGGGAGAGGGAGGTGATAGATACATAAAAGCTGATATCAAGAAGCTCAAGAAGAAAGAAAATGTGTTGCAAATGATGGTGGCAGCACTAGTACAATTATACTTGTTGCAATTGAATTATAGATTGTTCAAATATCTGTAAGCACTGCAAATAAAATGATAAAAATAGGAAGAAAAGGGAAAGACATTTGTGACTAGAATTTTCTCCCCATCATGGCGAGCCCCTGCTCATTCTTCAAGACTGTCATCTAAGAATTTCATGGGGAAACGTCACCCCATCAAACCTGACCTTGGCCCTTAAGAGATATTCTTATTCCTTAAACTCAAGAAACATTGAAAAGGAACGTTATTTCAGTCATGTGAGGGTACCAACACTGCTTTTTCTCCAGTAGTATATATCAAACTCTCAAATTCTTCACTGAAAGTTTAAAAAAATTTGAAATTCTAAGAAATAGTAGTTTCATGTTTTAATATTTTTTCTTTGAGATGGGTTTCGATGGTTTTGCAGCAGTGCTTTTTTACTTTTCCTCATATATGCAATATAATATTATATGGACAACATTTTTCTGTCACTAAGAATGCTTATAAATATTTAGTAACATTTTCCATGAGATTGTACAAATAATATAATTTTCATTTAGAATCAAAACAAACAAGCAAAATTAAGCTACCAAAATTTTTTCTTACAATACATTGCTATGCTTTCTGCCAAATAAACAGAAAAAGTCTTAGACTGCTAGGCATTTAGGCAGTCACATTATTTCCCTAACTTCATCCACCTCTTCCTGAAAGTGAATTAAAAGCTCACAGGCCTGGATTCATTGTTGATTTGCTGACTTTGGCAAGCTCCGTTAAAAAAAAAATGGCGTGGGCTATGAAAGCATCCTTATTGAACAAAGGCAATACATTTTTATGTATTGATGTCTGTGTAATTCAATTTGCAGTAAGTATCAGAGTAACTTTTATAAACTCCCCTATGAATGTAAAAGCAACTTTGCATTTTTGCGTTAGCTTTGCTATGATTGTATAACTTCTAAACTGATGACCCAGCAGTTTTGGGCTCTTGAAACCTTTTAGAAGAATAATGAAAATAAATTATTTCCAAAATACTTAGAGTCATAATCTAAAAACTGTCTATACATTTTTGGAAGACAAACCCAATTAGTTTATAGTTGTAATAATTTTGTAAGATAAAACATAAACTGTACATTGTTTAGCTAAAATAGCGATGGGTGTTTAACTCTAAAATCTCCCATTATAAACTCACTGTAAGTATATTTTCACAATAAATACATGTTTTATATGAAATGTGTATATGAGTCAATCAAAATATTATTCAGTTGTTTCATTTTCTCTTTGGTGATTATGATAGTTAGGGATTATGTCAACTAGACAACTCTGAATATTGGTAGAGGCAGAGTTAAACTTGTTAATTGTATAGCAGCCTGAGGGCACCGCCTCGATAAAAGAAGTCTGTTGGTATAAGAGAGAGAGGCCAAGCAGGGTTGAATCTTTTTTGGCCCTTTGGCTACTGCTGGAGTTGGATTGTGCACCTGGCTCCCGGATCTCCTGTTGCATTGTCTGCCGATCCCAGGAACCATTGGCAGACAACATAGCATGACTTCATTCAACCGAATTCAGATCTCTGCCTCCCTCTGCCTGTGCACCCTGTGTCTCTGCTACACCATCCTGCTTCCTGTTTATCAGTTTCCATTAGTCAGGAAAAGCTTGATTTGACATAGAATGGACTTAGCTATTTCTGCAACCGTGTGAGTCATTTCTTGGTATAAGTCTCTTTCTACATACAATACATACAACTGACAGTGCTTTTGCTCCTTTAGAGAATGCAACCTAACCTATTTGGTGATAAGGAGTGGTTTCAGAGAAACAAAATTGCATGATGAGTTTTTGAAACTGGTTCTCTAATTAAACTCAAGGCGCTGAGAACTCCGTCTCTGAGGCTGTGGTGTAGCGTGTCACTACATACTGAGAGGGCACAGTTATTTTACATTCAATAGATGAAGCATGGGTCAAAAGTGAAGCTTTGGGTAATCATGTGTTTGATAGCACTTTACAATTTTGTCAGGAATGAGTATAGGGAGACAGGTTGTTTGGCATTTCTTGCAATGAACAGAAGTGTAAAAGGAAATAGCTTAATTGGGAACTTGAGAAGCATGAAGTGGCTGTCTTTCACACTTCATAGGTATCTTTAGCATCAAATGAGTAGAACAAGGGAGGATTTTCACTAGTTTTCTCTTTCCTAGCAGATTTAGGGAAGAGAGAATAGTAGGGTGGGTGATTGCTCACAGGACTGCAATTGTTAGGCATCTGATATTTTGGGGGGCTTCACTTATATAAGATATAAATGGGTTGCTGTATTTTCACATGTACATGTGTTCATTGTATCATATTAGACACAGATATGGTTTTGTTATATTTGACTCCTAATTTTCTGCCAAACCTGGATCTTCCTAACATTGAGGGATAAAAAGCATGACGAATTAAATTTTTATGATTATTCTTTACAATTTGAAAGTTTAAGGTGATTTTTAAAAGGTAAGTAGTAAAATTTTTCATCCTTCTCTGAAATTTTGGCTTATCGAGATTATTTGGTGGAGATTAAATAATGCAAGAAGTTAAATTAAGAATCAGAGGTGAATCTAATCTGTTTTCATAAGCATAGTTAATTGCTGGTTTTACATTATCTGAGCTTAAAATGGTTAACTATGTACTGTATAAACATATTGTTATACAATCTTACTTTTTAAAAAAAATGTGCTAATTCCATAAGAACTGGAAACAAAATGTTATTAAGACTAGTTTGTACTCATTCTGTAAGAATTGGAAACCAAATATTATAAAGACTAGTCAAGGGCTGAGCCCCGGTGGTGTAGTGGTTGTGCGCGGAACTGCGACCCACTGGGTTGGAGGTTCAATTCCAGCTCCCAGGAGCAAAGGCTGGGCCTCCTACTCCCACCCCCCTATGTGTGGCTGTAAGCAAAAGTCTACTTCTGGACAATTTCAAACTCCTCCTTAGCAAACTCAGGCTAAATTCAGGCTTATGCTCTCTCTAATCAGTTTCCAATATTCATTTCTATCAAAGATTATGTTTATAACACTAGGTAGGAGAACTCAGTCTATACAGCTGAATAAATAATTTTAAACACAATTCTTTTTAAACATTCAAATTCAGTGTACTCTTCTCTAAATTATCTTCATTCATATGCTCATGTCCTTGGTCCACACATAGGGTGAATCCAGCACCCATCCTTCCATGGCATCTTGCTTAAATAGCCTATAGTTTTTATCACAGAGAGCTCCAAAAACATCAGGTTCTTTCTTCAGCTGCATTTTAAGCTATCTAAGAATCAAAGTCTGTACCTACTGGAACAACTTCACTGAAACCTGTTCCCTTGAAGTCATCCTATCTGTATTTGAAATACATAGTTCCCAGCATCATAAGTCAATACAGTGTGACCAACTGACAGACAAGACTAGCACACACCATGAAGAACTGAGGAACGAGTCACTGAAAACCTAGTGTATAGTACCAAAGCATGGTCAGATCCTGAAAATCTCAGAAAAATAAAGAACACTGTCAGAGATAGTGCCAGAAGGTGAGATTTCCAGGTCAGAAGACACTCAAAATATGACAGTAGAAGAGCTGCATTCTCAAAGTAGAGTCAACCATAATTCAGATTAAATAAAGACATTTGCTGATGGAGTAACTCGAAATAAGGAAAAGCATCTGCAAACATCAATTAATACCTGAAACTTGAAATGCATAAAGTATGATTCTTAGAGAATTAGCAATTTCCAAAAATAAAGCAGAATGCATACAGATCACTATTCTATGTGTTATTGATCTGAAATGGACTGGTATTAATCCCATTGAATCAGAAAATCAAAAGGTTTACTATGCTGGGAATGTCAGTAAAAAGAGTCAAAAGTCATCTTTAAAGCATTGGACTTACTTTTGTCCTAAATCTAAATTTAAGATAAACTCAAAGAAATAAGAGATTAGAGGCTTACCATGATTAAGATTAAGCTGGCTACCTTGAACAAAGGAGGCCTATGAGCCCACTACATGTTTTTTTAAGCCAACAATAGCCCCACCCAGCTTTGGTCATAATGAATTATGTGCTTTGTGATTGTGAGCCTTAAATGAACCTGAAAACTGCTGAGATTTTGACAGGCCCATAAGTCATCATATCCACTTGTTTTTGCTACTCACTAGGTCATCAGCTCGGATTTAAGTATTGGTTTTGTTCTCCATTTTATTGAGCTAAACTAAAAAAAAATCCTTCTTTTTATTACAGGTTATTGCTCCTAAAACCTGGAATCATTTAATGATATAATGGTTCTTACACAGTGACGTCCTCCTGGCTATTTGATCTTTATGGTCCAATAAGTTGTAACATTAATCATTTACAGAAAAACTCATTGTCATTGAGTTGATTCTGGCACATTGCTAACCCCTCAGAAAATTGGAACTAGTCCTATGAATTTCCACGACTAGAACTCTATAAGAGAGTAAAAAGCCTCATGTTTCCCCCGTGGAGCCACCGCTGACCTTGTGGTTAGCACCCTCATGTTAACCTACTACAGCACAAGGGCTCCTTGTTGTAACGTTAGAGTCTATGTTTATGTTCCTTGATTCTATACATTGTATTACAATAGGTAAGGCATCTCCTTTACCTTTCATTATCCGCCTATAGAAACAGGTGAGGTCTACAAATCAAGAAAAAAAGAAAGACCCATTCCCACAAAAAGGGACTTCCTTTTAATTTGTTCAGTTGTCTGAAAATTCACAAAGCTATCCCTGTTGGAAGTCCAGAATACATATTGGGTTCATGGATCAAGAGTTAATTATGTGACAGAACAAGGGAATATTGCATGGTATGAAATTCAAGAAAGGTGTGAGTTGGTGTGGCATACAGAAGTACGCCATATATATCCAATCTTTAGGCCAGTGGTTCTCAACCTGTAGGTTGTGACACTTTTGGGGGTCAAATGATCCTTTCGCAGGGTCACCCAATTCATAACAGTAGCAAAATCACAGTTGTGAAGAAGGAATGAAAATAATTTTATGGTTGGGAGATCACCACAACATGAGGAACTGTATTAAAGGGTCATGGTATTAGGAAGGTTGAGAACCACTGCTCTATTCTGAGCCAATAATCTGAGATTCTTCTTATAGAAAGCTATATGAAGAAAAATAAGGTATCAGGATTGGAGGAGTACTCATTATACACCTTCCCTATGCAATAGGTACAAACTTCCATGCTGAAATTGAAGAGCATTTGAAGCTCTTGGTGATGAAGATCAAGAATTGCAGCCTTCAATATGGATTACCATTTAAGGTAAAGAAAATAACATCCGCACAACTAGATTAATAGGCAAGATCATGATAAATGGAGAAAATATTGAAGCTGTCAAGAATTTTGTCTTTCTTGTATCCATTCACAAACACTGCGTATGGAAGCAGCAGTTAGAGATTAAACGACACTTTGCATTGGGTGAATATGTTGCAACGACCTTTTTTGCACCCACCTCTCTGCCATGAGTTGATTCAGACTCACAGGGATCCCTTAAGACAATGTAGAACTACCCTGCGGGTGTCTGAGACTCCATTTCATTAAGGAGTAGGAGACCTCATCTTTCTCTCACGGAGGTGCTGGTGATTTCAAGGTATATCCCTAACTTGTAGCTGCACAAGACCACTTCAAAGTATGGAAAAGTAAGAATGTCCCTTGGAGCACGAAGGCTTGACTCAAACCATGGTATTTCCAATTATTTCTTATGCCTGTGAATTTCAACATTGAATAAGGAAGATAGAAGAAGAACTGATGCATTTGAATTTTGGTGCTGGGGAAATAGACTCCTGGCCATCAGTACTGCAGAACATCTAGTGCTTTTCAAGTGCTGTTCTTGTGGTTAGCATCCAAACTCCTAATCACTACACCACCATGGGGCAGTGAAAGAGAGGAAGAATCTGGACAGAACAGATTGGCACAGTGTCCACAACAATGGGCTTAAGCATCAGAATGACTGTGAGGATGGTGTGGGACTTGGCAGCGTTTTCTTTTTCTGTCTGGGCATCAGGCTGAGAAATACCTGTCCCTGTGCAGGTTGACTCTGCTCTAAAAGTGTGCTTCTGACTTCTGCTGGCACCGAGTTGTGTACATTAGTTGGCCACAAATATGAAGGAGCTGGCTCAGTGGTGTGTGTGTGTGTGTGTATGTAAGGCATCCAGGAGTACCCCAGTCAGTGAAATTAATTATATGTTCTTATGTTCTGTCCAAAACTGTATCCAGACCCCTATGCTATGGTAGGGGAAGTAATTCTGAAAGGGATCAGATTGAAGCAGCACAGAAGGAGCTGGATTTCATCAAGTATATATTTCCTTCCATTTGTTGTGGGCCAATTTAGCACAAAAAATCTTTTATCGTTCCTATATTCCAAAGTCCTAAACAAATATTACTGTATGTCCCTGACACTGAGGCATTTCACCAACTACCTTGCTATTGTGTAACAGGGACTGGTATCCTCTCATGATATTGCACTTCACTTTTCCTAAGCCAGTTGTGTGTGTTATTCTTAATGGCAAAGCCCACTACTATGAGAAGAAATCACTGAATCAGTTTTTCTGAGACTTTGATTAAGAGTATTGGTTAATCGGTGTCAGAAGAAAGTGTAATGAAGGCAAAAATACTAGCGCATATGAAGATGGCACAGATTTGGGTCACATTGTATTCTTTAAACCTCTTTTAATCCCTGCGTGAGTTACCCCTAAGACAGAGAGAAGTGAATCTCTTTCCCTAACACTGAGAAAAGTGAGCCTCTTTTGCCTTTCATAGGGTGTTATTCCTGAGCCTTCTTAAGAGGCATCTGATAACAGCCAGCTGCAATTACTCTTGCTTCCCCAAGACGGCTCTCCTGGGTATTGTCTGACACTGATTCTCCCCCTCTCTTTGTTGTTCACATCTCAGCTTACATCACATTTCACATCTCAGTTCACATCACATTTCTTACTCCCCTCCTAATTTTGCACATACCTATTAGTATCTCCACTGCAGCCTCAAACATAAAGGAAAGTAGTTATGATATCTATTTATCATGACACTTTGCCACTTGGTTTCATAAATCTTCCCTTTGATTGAGTGCCTACCATTTTAGTCATCTGGAGAGCAAATGACACATTGAATTAGGTTAAATCTGCTGTACATGACATCTTTAAGTATTGAAAAGCAAGGATGCTACTTTCAGCAATAAGGTATGCCTGAATAAATTGCCTCATATGCATGTGAAAATTGGACATTAGCTAGGGAATACCAAAGAAACACAGACACATTGGAATCGTGGTGCTGTCAAAGAATATTGAAAGTTCTATGGACTGCTAAAAGGTCAAGAAGTTGTGTGTTGTATTGAATTGTGCACAGATGCTGTAAAAGACCTCTTTGATGAGTTTTCCCATACTCAGGGAATGATCATGTGTCTCACCTGCAGAAAGGTACTTATCTCCTTAACACCTCCAAATGAGGTCATTGAATTACTATCTGATTGATAGGCTAGACTCATCCCTTCACTCTGAATCCTCAAATTGACACCAGATTATGTAACTGCCACAGATTTTTTTTTCAGGCATCACTGCCCACTGGTGGTGGGAGTAGGAGACCCAGCCTTTGCTCCTGTGAGCTGGAATTGAACCTCCATCCCAGTGGGCCACAGTCCCACGCACAACCGCTATGCCACTGGGACTCAGCCCCCTACCACAGACTTTGTTGTGCTTATTAACACAAAACTTTTCACTTATTCTGGTTTTCTAGTTATTAGACTTGCTTAAGGAGCCTAGTGAGGACGGTTAGGCATTGGGATACTAAGTACAAAGCTGGTGGTTCGAACTCACAAGTTTCTCAGCAGAAGAAAAACTAAGAGGTCTGCTTTCATAAATAGTTTTGGTCTTAAAAACACTGTATCAGATTGCTCTGAGAGCAAATCGACCTGGTACTTGTGAAATAAAAATCTTGCCTGGTGATTCCAGGAGCCACTGCCTCACCTGTACACTGAGAAGTTTATCATGGTATATGTTTTTAGGAAAACACATTATCGCATGATAGCTCTCTTTAACTTTGCTCAGCTATACCTAATTTCCTGATGCTTTTTTTTTTTTTTTTTGCAGAAGCAGGGGGCTATGGTGTCCTGGGTCAAATGGAACCACTTCAATTGGTTATCCTGTGAGTTGTCAAAGTCATCCCAGAATTTATCATGTGGTACAGTATGAAAAACACAAACATTCCAAAAAACACATAATATAATTAACATGGGCTAGGCAGAAACTTGCCAGGATAATTTTGGGGTCCAGGTTTCAAATATAATTTTCTTAAACCAGTATCTGTATTATGCTTACAGACACCTAAAACAGCACATGGAAGGAATTTATTCATTGTTGGGGGGTCCTATATCTTCCCATTGTTGGTAATATGATTACAGTGGAATTATCATTTCACATTTTATATACTATATGATGTCAACCACAAGAAAAATAACCAAGGTGGTTGACTTCCTTTGTTTTGAAAGCCATTTTGTATCTTGTCTATAAGCAGAGTAAATTGGCTTAGGTAAGGTTCACCTTATAAAATACCCATAGAAAGTAGACTTAGGATATCAATGATTGATGTTGAAACTTTAAATAGATTGAGTAGAGCTACGGAAAATATTTGGCATCCTAAGGATGTTTTCCAGTGCACTTCCTCTCCTCCAAAGCTTCACATCTCTCTTTAGACCAGTCACTCACTAAAACGTCTTAATATCTCGAAGGTCTATGGGGAATAGAAGCAGGGCCAAGAGGTGGGGAGTCTGAGACGCTAGAACCAATGTGTGGCCAACAATGCCTCTGGAATGAATGCTATTGCCTAGTGAATGACAATGGGGAGGAGGCAGTCAACCATCGAAAAAGAGGGTGGCCCTCCCACCTCAGGAGAGGTGGACATAGCAAAGAAAAAGACTGTTCTCTGTGTGGAAGTTGAAAGAGTTCAATGTGGATGCATATTGTTTGCTCAAATTTTTATCTATTCGATGATTTTGTTCTTTGGTTTCCAGGATTATTTTTTTCTTTGCTCTCGTTTTCATGGTACATCCCCAGTTGTTTTTGTCTGCACTGAATTTGAACGTGATCCTGAGAGCTGTGAATTGGGGATAGAAAGTGAAGAGGAGAGAGGGGAAGGGGAATGGGGGAGGAAAGGGAAATATGGGGAGTTGGTACTGGGAGCCTAAGTGGAGGGAGGATGTTTTGAGAGTGATGATGGCAACAAGTGTGCAAATGTGGCTCGCATACAATTGATGTATGGATGGATGGTGATGAGTGTGTTTTCAGTCCTTAATAAAATGATTTATAAAAAACAGGAGGGGTAAAGAGGAGCTTATACCAAGGACTCAAGTAGAAAGCATTTGGAAATTAATATGGCAACATGTGCACAAATATGCTTGATACAAGTGATGTATTGACTGTTATAAGAGCTGTAAGAGCCCCAATAATATTATTGGCAAAAAAAAAGTGAAGAGGAAAGGTAAAATATGGATAATCATGTAAGCAGTTTATAGCAAAAAGACTTACTTTTATATTCATTTGAAATTACAATGAATGTCATATTGGTTTAATATACTGTTTTCACTCTCATTTAATTCTTTCTCTTTTCTTTTGAAAAAACAAAGAGAAAGAAAATAGCTTGCCTGTCTTCATTGCCTACAGTAACCCACAATACAATTACAAAACTGTAGAGCTATGTTGTTACATACAATAACCTAGGCAATTACCAAACCAAAATGATAGGTGTGCATCAAACTTTGCAGTCACTAAATTGTGACTTATAAAACCTCCTAAAAGAATTTTAACTTTAGAACATTTTGAAATTGAAAATCTGGAAAAGTTTCTTTTAGCCGTGAATAAGATTGATGAAAACCCTTGTAAAACAAGGACCTTCCATTTTACATTTTCTTCTAGTTCTTATGTTTGAACTTGTCGATGAAGCCACCATGTCGATCTATTTTTTCCGAGGTCTTCTTTTTCTGCTGCCCCAAACTAAGCATGGTGCCTGTCTTTTCAGACGTGTCTGAGGCAGTTAAATACACTAGGGTTAGCGGTTTGAGTCTGATAGTGGGGTGATGGTGTGTGTGTGTGTGTGTGTGTGTGTGTGTGAAAGATTTAGCTTGTTGTTAATCAAATACTAGAAAGGCAATATCCTTTTAGATTTAGTCTGTTAAGATTTAGTTTGTTAAGACAAAATGTAAAGGGCCCCTTTCTTGCAGTAAAAACGCCTTTTAAACTAAACCAGTAAGTATAGGGGCGGGCTGCATCATTTAGATAAGCAATGGAGGCTTAAACCTTAGGGATTTCTGATAGCCCCCGGAGTAAGGAAGATATCAGATGATAGTCTGATGCTACTAAATGCCTTGGGTAAATGTAGACTGATTGCCTGTGAACCTTGCACCCTTGTTACACTGTTGGAAGGTTCTCTGAACATTGTACTACCTGCTCCTTATCACCTGGTATAATAGCAAAGCTTGTTTCTTGTCGAGATATATATAGTTTAAGGTATATACCTTGCTTGATTTTTCACTAAATCATTGAAGTCGTTTTGAGGTAGCAATTTCCACTGTTTGTTTCAGTCATGTACTTGTAGAAATAAACTTAAGAGTTTCCAAAATCATTCTGGGGCTGAGCCCCGGTGGCGTTAAGTGGTTGAGTGTGGGACTGCGGCTCGCAGGCTTCGCAGTTCAAATCCAGCAGCGGCTCTCAGGAGCAGCACTGGGTGGCTCCTATGACCGCCAGAGGGCAGTGAGGCCCACAAAACAACAACAACAACAATAACAACAACAAATCCTTCTGTTGTCTGTCTTTGACTGAGCCAGTGATAGGCTTTCACAAACCAGTCTCCTGGCATTAGCTCCTCAGGAGAAAGTTATGGGGGTTTCTGCTCCCATAAATATTTGTTGTTCAGTGCCATCAAGTTGGGTCCAACCCATTGTAACCTCATGTACAACATAACGAAATGTTGCCCAGTCCTGTGCCATTCTCATCATTCATCTTATGTTTCTGTCGGTTTGTGAAGCCACTGTGTTAGTCCATTCTGTCAAAGGTCATCCTCTTTTTCATTCTGTTGTGCATAGGTTTGCTGTGGGGGAGAACCGATTCAATAGTGATAACAACAGCCTCTCATGATAGCATGTCTAAAGTACATAGGACAGTGTCTCTCCATTCTTGCTTCTAAGGAGCATTCTGGCTGTGCTTCTCCTAAGACAGGTGGCTTCTTCTTTGGTAGTCCACTCCAATATCCTTTGCCAGCACTATAATTCAAATGCATTGATTCTTCTTTGGCCCTCTCTATTCAGTGTTCACCTTTGACATACACATGAGGCAACTGAAAATGTAATTGCTCATAAAAATTAAAGCCTCAGAAACCCATAACAGGCAATCCTACCAAGGATAATTTATGAGTTCATCTTCTTGCACAGAATTCAGTCAGATATGAGAACTGAGGGCCTTTCAAGCATGTAAGGTGAACAAATATTCATATACATATACCTCCCCAAACTAAATTCACTGCCATGAAGTGATTTAAAACCCTGGCAACCCTATAGGGCAAAGCAGAAATGCCAAGTAGGGTGGCCAAGTCCATAAATCTTGCTGAAGCAGACTGCTGCATTTTTGCCATGGAGTTTCTAAGGGTTTAAAATGCTGAACTTCCAATTAGGAGCCAAGTCTTTGAGTCACTGCACCACCAATTTCCTTCACTTGCATTCAGCCTTCTTGATTTCCAAAAAAATGACTAGCTTCTGTGAATAAATCTTTAAAGCCACTGTTGATTTATTTTAATGACACAAGTGTCAGAGTTTTGTTTTGTTTTGTCTTTAAACAAAGATACCAGGACTTTCTTCAGAGGTACCTATCGATACACTTTAACATCCAGCCTTTCAATTAACAGTAAAGTGTGCAAACGCTCAAACAATTGTTTACATATGCTATGTTTTTTTTCATTCTTATCTAGACACTTTAAATGGAGTAGAAGATCAACATAGCACAAAAGAGTTTCTATTATTACCTCTATTTCATAATAAGACACTGAATTTGGAGAGATTAAAAGAAACATAGCCAATAATTGGTGGGTCAAGATTCGAATGGAAGCAGTCTAACTGTAAGGCCCAGAGTCTTCACCAATGTACTTCTTTGTCCCCTCAAATACTTAGATGCTGTGAAGTTGATGCCAACTCCTCGCAGCCCAGTGCAAAACAGAACAAAAGACAGACTGGTCTGGTGCCATCCTCCAACCTGCTGTTACGTTTGAGCCCAGTGTTGCAGTTACTGACTGCTTAAATCCATCTCACTGAGGAGCCTCTTCTTTTTTGCTTACATCTACTGTACATGATGTCATTTTCCATACATGGACTGGTCTCGCCTGATATGTGCCCAGAGTGTATGTGGCAGTCATGTGCCTATGTCAATTTCATGATTGAGATGTAGGGGTGGAGTCTAGCCTGTTAATCTGGAGACAGCCTTTGAGTAGCCGATGAGGCCTCTGTGTGGGCATGGCTTTCTCCTGAGACTTCTGGGAAATCTCATGGTATTTCCCTTGTGGAGATGAGAAGCTATCCCCCTAGTTGTTGGGAGTTAGTCTCAGAGACAACGAACTACGGACAAGACAAGATGGCAGTGACCCAGGAGCTGAAGGAGCCGGAGGAGAAGCCACCGAGTTTTACCCTGATGGAACAAGACCTCTGAAGCTGGAGAGCCCTGTCAGCGATGAGTTGCTTCTATCACCGCTGAATGCTGTTGATGGACCTTGAGCCATGGAAGTGAGGAGCCATGAGGAGACCCCTGCCAGTGCCAGGACTCTGCACTCACTGACCTGTGAGTTCATGAGTCGGAAGGAGACGTTATAGACTGGTATCAGGCATATGGGCTAATATCGGACTTACAACTTTGAACTGGACTGGACTGGGATAATTTCTCAGTGTTCCATTCCTTTTGTATATAAACTCTTTCCTTATATCCATATGCACGTCTATGAGTTTGTTTCTCTAGTTTACCCAGACTGACACCGTGTATGAATTAAAGTTTTTCTATCATCATGTCTAAGAGAAGCATTCGAGTTGTATTTCTTCAAAGGCAGATTTGTTTGCTTTTCTGGCAGTGCACCATGCTTTTGATCTTCTTCATTGACACCATACTTCAAGTGCATCAATTTATCAGTGGCTTCACTTATTTTTTGCCCAAATGTCTTATGAATATTAGGTGACTGTAGAGATCATGAGCTGTGTCAGTCACTCCTAAATCCTCAAAGACAGGACACACATTTCTAGCACTTATGGGGTCTGGGAGGAGCCCTGAGTTGGGTTGTGATCCACAAAGTCCACATTTTGAAACCAAAGGAGAAAGGAGTTTTCTGCTCCCCTGAAGAATTTTAAGTTCAAAACCAGTTGATATCAGATGAGTGGCAGTAAGCAGGTTTGTTTTTGTTTTTAATGTGTCTCTCAGCCCAATAAGGCACAGTCATAAATAAATACAGATGCATGCACATATATAAACTGTAAAATAGTAATTATGTGGTATGCAGAGAAGGAGCAGGTCACTGGGAGGATAAAAAATGATATGTGAAGGTAGTGGGGAAACTACGGATTAGGTTGTTTAAAAAGTCTTCCCTGAAGAGGTGACTTAAAGCTGAAATTGAAGAATGACAGGAAGATAATTACAGTGAGTAGGAGGAAAACCTTTCAGGGAAGAGAAAGCTAGATGAGTGAAGGCTTAAAAACATAATTTGGTGTTTTCATTTGTTGAAGTAAAACCCACCTACCTAGCTACATGCCTGACATCTTTGGACAAAACCATTGTCTGTACTGAATCAATTTTAATACAGAATGCCTATATTCAAGATAGATACCTATGTTCATGGATACTCTGCACATATGTGTTGTCAAACCACATTTGAGTCACTATGAGCATATTATTTTTTTGGTAACACATTTAGCAAGGATAATCCAGCCCATAGCACAAGTCAGAATCCTGACAGAGAGAAGCCATCGACCTAACTGAAGATCACACACTGAGCTAAGAAAGGTTGAACAGTACCCGAGGAAGCTCAGGGGTACACTGAGTCAAAGGGCAGAGAAGACACAGTTAGTGATCGAACACTTTTTCTTGAGGGCCTAGAATGACACCTAGTGGGAGCAACTCGATGTGTTGATGGTGAAGTATCTTGTCTTCGTTGCATAACCCTTTTCTCCCAGAGACTAAAACATAGAAGTAGCTTTGTAAATTGATGATAGGCTTGAGACCTGTGGAGCGGAGAAAGAGTTGTTCAGCCTTCATGCTCTTAGAAGGAATTTTTGAGGATATTTATTGCACATTTTGTTTCATATGATTGGATGGCTTATGCTTTCATTTGTTTGGTGGTAGCCTGTTCATGAGTTTGGTAAAAAGAGAAGGTAAAAGGTTTTGGTGAGAAGGAGGACCTCTTCCCCCTCAAGATGCATGCTTGTGTCATGTTTGAACTTTCCTGGCAAATGGATGAAAGGGAACTCTCAGCAGAGCAGTTCTTCCTAGCACCTCACCTGCTGCCCCTTTCCCATCAGGTGCATCCCCTCCAGTTGCTCAGTCACCAGTGTCTCCTCCAGCATTGTCTTGCACTGAAGAAGCATGGCTCGTGGAAAGGTTACACGCTGGGTAACCACGGCCACTGCCTTGTGGAAAATGAGCTAAGTATTCCAGCATAGAGGCTCTCTGTGATGCAACATATATTTCAGAGGACTCCTTACAATCAAGCTGAAGCTAGGCTCTGACACAAACTCCACCATGATGTCGCTTTTTCCCCTCTCCTCCTTCCCTTCTCTCCTAACAACTCCCTTCTGTGAAAAACCTGCTCAAGGATTTCATCTCAGGCTCTGCTTCAGGGCACTTGATCTAAGCTAGCAAGGCTGCATCTTGCTTCTTGACGTGACTTGATTTCGAACTGACTTGACTTACCAGCTCTGGGTCTCTGTGCTAGGAATAGATGTTAATTGCTTAGCAAGCAGGACTACGAGGCGATCATGCCAATGCCTGGGTCAAGTGCTCTTTTGCCTTCCCCCCTGTATTTGGTCATTGTCCAGCATTGCTTCCTCCTTTTTATACCTGCTAATACTTTTAATGAGGATTCCCAGCTTATATTTGCTTGTGGTTTTTAGTTTTGAGCTACTACATAGAGATTTGTCTTCATCGGTTTTGCATTGTTTTCGTTGTTTGTTTCACTCTCAAAGGCAAGGAGCACTAGTGGTGTGGTCACATAAGCACTGGACTGCTAGCCACAAGGTTGGCAATTCAAACGCACCCTGTGACTCTGTGAGAGAAAGTTAAAGCTCTCTGTAAATACTTACAGACCAGTTGAAGTGAAACATATTTAAATTCCAGTTTGTACATTTAAAAGCCAGGTGAAATAAGATGGGTTACCAAAAATTGTATCTTTGTTCATGTTAAAATAGTTAGAGCAAGAAACCCTGTGGTAGTGGCTGTGGTTTGGGTTTGACTTAAAGGACAGTCATATTCCAATCATTGTCAAGTGCTGGGAAAGAAAGCTTACATGCACATATAATAAGAACCTTGATAGATTTGACATTTACTACCCTAACCCACATTGGGAGCAAGACTATACACACTCTTTCATTTTTCGAGAAATGAGGAAACACTATATCTATATTAACTTACCTTCTGAAGGTGCTGTACTGCCCAAATCGTCAATATCTACAGGCTGGCCTTTCCTCCGAGTAGTGTGTGATCGGTGTAAGCATGCACAAAAAGCGAGTCTCTGTTGACCTTTTAAGAGAATAGAAAGTGATAACTTTTATCTGGCTCTGTTCATACCTAACTCCCAGGAATCATTTGCAAACTAATGAGGTAATGTCTGAGATGCACTCTGAGCTCTTAAGGAAAGGAACCAGATAAATGCAAGGTATCATCATTATCTTCAATATATCTACTTAATTTCCATACTTCTGGGAAAATGATCAAGCGGCTCCTTCTTTCCAGCAACGCTTTACCAAACTGGTCAGCTCCGTGTTGGCCATGAGTTCATTATTGTGAGTTCATTCAGACAGTGAGTTCATTGCTCTTTCTGGCCAAACATAACCTTAATTATCTTAACAGAAACAAATACATATAACAAATCTTAGTTCATACAGCTTCTAAATTCATAAGCTGATTCAAATGTTTCTAACTTCAAGTATCCATTTTTTCCTTGACCCCATATACAATTTTCTGTGGTGGAGGTCAAGATCATATAGCTTCCCTCTGATCATAAGCTTCATGGTGAAGCGAAAACTGTAAATTTCAAAGAGCAGGCTTTTCATCATTCTTAATCATTTGGCTTCTTTTAGAGCTCTGCACACCGAACTCTTCCCTCTTTATAGAAATGCACAGTTATGTGAATAATCACAGGATCCCCAAGGGAGGACAAGGGACACTAGAGCGTGACATGTAATGTAACAGGAAGCAGGAGGCAGGATTCCTGTCCAGAGTGCAGCAATTCCACAACCGCTCCTACCGTGCCATGTTAGCTATGAGACACTGAACCAGTCATAAACTTCTGGCCACATTAGTTAGAAAAGTACGAATATAAGGCAAGGAGAAAAGAGAATGAGTCACCATCTCTTGAGATTTTTCTTCTTCTATGTAGGCCACAAAAGCTCCATGAGGATTCTGCTTCCGTGGCCCTGTTTTCAACGTCCAGCACTTGGACTTAGGCTCACAGGTAATGCGGCATCCTGAAACATGAAGTTAACACAGAGACAAAGCAACTTGATCATGGGCATAGACGGCTGATCTATCTATGTAAAGAAGGACAGCCCGCCTTCAAACTCTATTTGTATGGCGGAAAGTCACTGCTATTTGGCTCTGGCCCTACAGAGGCGTTCCACTGTTGTCCATGTTATTCGCAGTCATGTTGACTGTGATTCACATTGACCCCATGGGTGTGGAATAGAACCACTTCAGGCAGTTTTCAAGGCTGTGGCCTTTCAGAAACAGATCTTCAAGACTGTCTTCCTGAGCTGGAAAACATAGACACCATGCTAGGTTCTGGAGAGAGAAAAAAACCACCAGATTGAAATATATTTTATACTCACTGCCACTGAGTCATTTACGACTCAGAGGAATCTTATAATTCAAGCAGAGTTGAGCTGTACCTTTGGCTGCCCTTTGGGCTGTCTGTAGGACTGTACATCTTGACCAACAGAGAAAGCCTCATCTTTCTCCCTTGGAAGGGCTGCTGGATTGGAACTGCTGACCTTGCAGCTAGCATCCCAATGGATATCCCATTACACCATCTAGGCTCCTTAAAATGCTATGTTTTAAAGCACCCTAATATTACGTCACAAATGGGAAAAAGACTACACAAGGACAAATCATCTGGACGAAGCAGACCAACAGCAGAAAACTCTAATAGTGTCCAAAAGTTCCATGACCATCTGGCTAAGATAAAGACAAGAATCAACCCCCCTGCCAGGAAGTCCATTTCTACTTTATTGAGGCTACATAGATTTTCTCATCTTTCCAGCAGAGTGGTTGATAGATTTGAAGAACCAAAAAGTTAACAGTCTACTGCTTACTTATTGGACAGAAAATGCAGAGCAGAATATAGAAAACTAAGGAAGTTTGTCACAAAATCATAGTTGGCAGCAGATCAATTCACCACTATTGAAGACAGAACTATGAAAATGAGGAAGAGGGACATCTATTTTATGGCAGATTAAAAAGGCCTACAGGATTTGCTTTGAGGCAGCACTACAACCACAACAATTTCCATTAAGTGCACACTGAGGCAAAGGTGTCTTTCATGGGCTGCCTAGGGAATCATCATCTACTTCCAAACACACTCTGTCTGAGGGCAAAGCTTTGTATTACAGGTTTACAGCAAGGAAGGGGTTCAATGAAGGATGAGTCTATGTCAAGACTCAAAATGAATTAGGGCTCCCATTGTATACCCTAGTCATCCTCAAACCAAGTGTTTAGAGTTTAATACAACAGCTAGCCAAAGATTTGATGGTTTGGCCCACCCTGAAGTACCTCAGAGAAGAGTATCTCCATAGGTATCAGGGTCAGGTTATGTGGCAGTCATGTGCTTATGTCTGGGAAATCTCACAATATTTCCCTCGTGAAGAGGAGAAGCTATCTCCCCAGTTGTTGGGAGTTAGTTCTCAGAGACAATGATTCATGGACAAGACAAGATGGCAGCCTCTGAGGAGCTAGAGAAGCCACACGGCTTTCCCCTGATGGAGCCAGACCTCTGAAGCAGAAGCCACATGGAGACCCCTGCCAGTGATTAGTTGCTTCTGCTACCACTGGATGCTGCTGATGAACACTGAGCCCAGGAAGCAAGGAGCCATGGGGAGACCCCTGCCAACACCAGGATTCTGCACCCACTGACCTGTGACTTCATGAGTCGGAAGGAGACTTTGTAGACTGGTATTGGGCATAAGGGCTAATATCGGACTTATGACTTTGAACTGGACTGGGTTGGGATGCTTTCTCAGTGTTCCATTCCTTTTGTATATAAACCCTTTCCCTTATATCCATACGCTTATCTATGAAATTTGTTCCTCTAGTCTACCTGGACTAACACAGGCTATGAGCTGTTAGCAATAAGATCAACAGTTTAAGCTCACCAGATACTCTGCAGATAAAAGATGAATCTATCTTCTGTTCTAAGGATTTACATTCTTGTAAGCTCTGCATACAGTGTCTGTAAGTAGGAATTGACTAAATGACAGTGGTTTTTGGTTTGGGACTAAGAATTGAACAAAAAAGATTCTACCATATCAATAATTTCCATTCATTTCAAACATATCCATAGTTTGTTATGATCCACAGTCAACCTCTTTGCATAGCCAATGGAACACAAGTAAACATCTTTCTGTTATTCTCTTCTTTTAACCAAGACCCATTTGATACTGACAATTAAATCCCTTGTTCCTCATACTTTTCTGAATCCAGCATGAATTTCTGGCATTTCCCTGTCAATGCAATACCATCGTAGGATGGTCTTCAGCAAAATTTTACTTGCATGTGTTATTTTCTTACAGTTTGTGTATTCTTTTGGGTCCCTTTTCTTTGGAATGGATACAAATATGGATCTCTTTCAGTCCTGGAAGACCAGGTCTTCCAAATTTCTTGACATGGGTAATTGATTTTAGTATTTCATCACCTCATTGAAATATTTTCATTGGTATTTCATCAATTCCTAGAGCCTTGTTTATGGCTAATGACTTCATGAATCTTGACTTATTTCATTATCATTGGTAATGCTACCTCTTGAGATGGTTGACTGTTGACTAGTTCTCTTTGGTTAAGTGGCTCTGTGTATTCTTTCAATCCTCTTTTGATGCTTTCAACATCATTCATTATTTGTCCATAGAATCTTTGAATATTTGACTGCATGGATAATGATAAATTAGCCTTGAGAAGAATTGTAATTCTAGAATACCTCACTGTGCTAATGTGGAAACTGTACATGGACCAAGAGGCAACTGTCCAAACAGAACATATTAATACTGCATAGTTTAAAAATCAAGAAAGGCATGTGTCAGGGTTTATCCTCTTATATTTATTCAATCTACAGACTGAACAAATAACATAAGATGTTGGACTATATGAAGAAGAACATGGAAAGAGGGGCCTCATTAGTACCCTTAGATGTGCAGATGAAACAACACTGCTTACTGAAAGTGTGGAGAACTTTAAACATTTTCAGATGAAGATCAAGGATTGCAATTTTCAATAGGGATTAATATTGAATCCAAATCCTCAAAGCTGGGCCAATAGGTGATATCATGACAAATGGAGAAAAGATTGAACTTGTCAAAAATTTCATGTTGCTTGAGCCACAATCAATGCTCATGTAAGCAGCAGTCATAAGATCAAACGATGTGTTGTTTTGAGTAAAACTTCTGCACAGGTATCTTTGAAATGCTGAAAATCAAGGATGCTTCTCTAAGGACTAAAGTGTACATGGCCAACCCAAGGTATTTTGAGTTGCCTCACATGCATGTAATCATTGGACATTGACTAAGGAAGGTTGGAGAAGAATCAATGCATTTGAATTATGGTGGTGGTAAAGAATACGGAAAATTCCATCGACTGTGGAAAAAAATTGATGTTGGAAGAAGTACAACCAGAACCAGAATGCTTCTCAGAAGCATGCATAGACAGATGTCATCTCATGTACTTTGAACATGCTGTCAGGAGAAGCTCGTCCATGGAAGAGGACATCATTCTTGGTAAGTAGAAGGACAGTGAAAAAGAGGAAGATCCTTCACAAAATGGATTGACAAGGTGGTTTTAATAATGGGGTCAAACACAATAAGGATTGTGGGGATGGAGCAAAACTGGCATTTCTTTCCTCCTTGTTGTGTCCAGTGTTGCTGCAAGTCTGTACTGACTCGACACCTAACAACATCAACAATTGTTTTAAATAAGTATCATTGATGATCCTTACCCTAAATTTGTTTAGCATTGATTTATTATGTAACCCTGGTATGATAGATAATTTCACAAAAACAAATCCATTGCCATCCACTCAATTCCAGTTCTTAGTGGAAACTAGTGTTTCCAAAACCATAAATCTTTATTGAGGCTGTTTCACCTTTCTCCCATAGAACATCTGGTAAATTTGAACTGCTGACCTTGTGATTAGCCATCCCATGCCTTAACCATAGTTCCAAATATACTTGTATATGACAAGGCTTCAAATTTTTATTGAAAAAATATGAAAATTCCTACATGTATAAAATGATCAGAACACTTAGTTTCATTTATGCAAAACTTCTACATAGACCAGAAAACAGGCCTTCTAATAGAACGGTGGATACTACTTGATTTAAATTTGAAGCAGTTTGCAAAGATTGCACGCTTCTAATATATTTAGTTAATATTTACTCTAAGCAAAAACATGAAAGCTAGATTATATAAAGAATGTAGTGTTAGTATTGGAAGAAGACATTAATAACTTAAGGTATGTAAGTGACACAATTTTGCTTGCTAATGTGAGAACTACTTGAAATATTTATTCTGAGGATCAAAGATCACAATTTATACTCTTTCATAAAGAAAACAAAAATCAGAACATTTGGGGCAAGAATTATCATCATGATAAACAGAATAAATAAATATGAATGTTGTCAAGTATCTCATTTTACTTGAATCAATAACCAATGCCCATGGAAGCAACAGTCAAGAAATCAAATGATATATTACAGTGGAAAAGTTTCCTGCCCACCTCCCATTTACTCTCTGTGGCAGTAATATAATCTGGTGTCAATATGAGGATTGAGAGTGTAGGGGTTGAGTCTAGCCTGTCAATCTGGAGATAGCCAATGAGACCTCATGTAAGTTCACATTGTTTTGAGATATGTTAACTCAGAAACTTGTATTTTCGAAGTTATTTCATTTGTGACTTCATCGGCCTTTCATTTTACAGCACATATTGTTTTGAAAATGCCTGCCTTGCTCATCTGTGATAAGAACATAATTTTAAAAATATTATTGCTAAACAGGAAGGAAAGCAAACATAAGGGGTGGAAGTGGCATGGTCATGCCAATCATCAAAGGAGCTGCAAGGGAATGTAAATAACAATCCCAAGGAGGGACTTTATTTGGAGGTCTCTGTTGATATGGAAGTAAAGACTGCCACTAAAGGCTGTGTCTTCACATCTCAGTACAAAACAAGAGAAACACTTGAGAAACCTAAAAGAATCTTGGAAAACCTCATAACATTTATGTCACTCCTGGGCAAGCTTGAACAAGTTTTACATTGACCTAGGCCGAAAGCTCATTGGATTTCTCAGAGTTGTGAAGTTTATCAGCAAGGTCTTTATTCCAAGCATGTGATGGAGGCATTCAAATTATGAATAACATTGGAAAGAATAGGAATTCCAGAGCATTGAATTGTGTTCATGTGCAACCTGTACATAGCCCAAGAGGAAGTCATTCTAACAGAACAAGATGACACTGACCATTTTTAAATCTGCAAAGGTATGCATTAGGTTTTTATCCTTTCACCAAATTTATTCACAGTGATTGCTGATCAAATAACCAAGACACTGAGCTATATGAATACAAAAGCAGCATTAGGACTGGAGGAGGACTCATTAACAACCTAGCATATGCAAATGATAAGACCTTGTTTGCTGAAAGGGAAAAGGACTTGAAGTACTTATCAACGAATATTCTAGCCTTCAGTATGGATCATACCTCAACATAAAGAAAAATCCCCACAGTGGGCCTATTGACAATATCATGATAAAGGAAGAAAAGATTGAAGCTGTCAAGGATTTAATTCTATTTGGATCCTAAAATCAGTGGCCTTCAGCAGTCAAGAAATCAAATGGTATATAACATTGGGTAGATCTTCTGAAAAAAAAAAACCCTGTTAACGAGCACAGATGTCATTTGGATGACTACAGCGTGTCTCACTCAAACCATAATATTTACAATAGCTTCATATAGGTGTGAAAACTGGACATTGAATAAGAGAGACAGGAGAAAAATCAATGACATTGAAATATTATGTTGAAGATTATTGAATATACCACAGACTGCAAGAAGAATAAATACATCTATTTTGGAAGAAGTATAACCAAAACGCTCCTTAGAAAAGAGGATGGTGAGACTGTTTTTCACACACTTTGCACATGTTTGTTTATATCAGGAAGAACAGGTCCTTGGAGAATCACATCTTGCTTGGTAAAGTAGAAGGTCAACAAAAAAGAGGAAGACACTGGAGAAGATGGTTTGAAACAGTGGCTGCAACAATGGGCCCTAACATAGCAACAATTGTGAGGATCACACAGGACCAGGCAATATTTTGTTGCATTATACTCATGGCTACTAAAAGTCAGAAAATGCTTCAAGAGGTCACCTAACATCAGTACTTTAGTAGTTACGCAATTTCATGTCAACTTGAAGGATGGCAGTGGATTCTAGCCTATCAATCATGTCACAGTCTGATCTGATGGTGTCTCCTTGTGGGCGTGACCATCTCATAAGGAAGGCCCTGGGAACTTTTCCCTCTCCTCTCTCTTTCTGCCTTTACTTACTGCTGGAGAGTCACTCTGAGACATGTCAGAGCCCTGTGATAAATTAATTGTGCCATTGGATCCATGGGAGTTTGCACCCACAATCCTGTTGTGGCGGTTATATGCTTATGTCAATTTCATGATTGAGATGTAGGAGTGGAGTCTAGCCTGTTAATCTGGAGATAGCCATTGAGTAGCCAATGAGGCCTTCATGTGGGCATGGCTTACTCCTGAGACTTCTGGGAAATCTCGCGATATTTTCCTCATGGAGATGAGAAGCTATCTCCCAGTTGTTGGGAGTTAGTCTCAGAGATGATTAATAATGGACAAGACAAGATGGCGGCGTCTGAGGAGCTGAACGAGCCAGAGGAGGGGTCACACGGCCTTCCCCTTATGCGACCAGGCCTCTGAAGCTGGCGAAGCCACGTAGGGATCCCTGTCAGCGCTGAGTTGATTCTACCACCGCTGAATTCTATTGATGGACCCTGAGCCCTGGAAGCAAGGACCCATGGGGAGACCGCTGCTGGTGCCAGGACTCTGCACTTGCTGACCTGTGACTTCATGAGTCAGAAGGAGACTTTATAGACTGGTATTGGGCATATGGGCTAATATTGGACTTTTGACTTTGAGCTGGACAGGGTTGGGATGCTTTCTCAGTGTTCTATTCCTTTTGTATAAACCATTCCTTTATATCCATATGAATGTCCACAAGTTTGTTCCTCTAGTCTACTCAGACTAACACACCTGTGATCTTCCTGCATTCTGCATCATTGCTCATGTCTGTGTTTGTCTGAAGAGGAATTTATGGACTGGTATTGGACCTATACACTTGATCTGGACTGGGATGGTATGACAGTTACTGATCTGGGTCAATTTCAGCACTGGGAGTGTAGAGGTGGATTCTAGCCTGTCAATCTGGAGATAGCTAATGAGACCTCTGTGTGGGCATGGCTTTCTCTGAGAAATCTTGTGATATTTTCCCCGTGGAGGTGAAACACGATAGACTCAGTCTCCTGGAGACACTCTGCTGACAAGATGAGATGACAGCATGCTGATAGATCCCGATTCCTGGAGACTGGAGGAGCCAGAAGAGAAGTCACATGGGCTTACCCTGATGGAACCAAACTCCTGGGGTTGGAGAAGCCTTTGGAGACCCCTACCAGCACTGAGACACTTCTACTGCCACTGGATACTGCTGATGGACCCTGAACCATGGAAACAAGTAGCTTCTATTTCCACTGGATACTCAAGGCTCTGCACCCACTGGCTTCTGTTTGTACTGGTGCCATTGTACATACCTCGTGAGTCATAAGCAGACTTTATAGACTGAGATCGGAAATATGGGCTAATATCAGACTTATGACCTTGGACTGGACTGGGATGCTTTCTCAATGTTCCATTCCTCTTGTATATAATAAATCTTTCCCCTATATACATAAGTATGTTCATGAATTTGTGTCTCTAGTTTACTCTAACACAGATGGGAAGTCCAGATATGTAACTGGTAAATATAACTACTGATATATAACTAACTCTTGATATAAGGCTCTCCCTTACACATATATAAGTATCACTAGATTTGATTCTTTAGTCTACCTGGAGTACAACAAATGCTTTCCATCGACTGAATCAAATAAGCCAGATTAACATTATATTTGCGACACTGCTTCCACAGGGCCAGAGAACAAATATACAAAGGTTTAAAAGAAATAACATAAAACAAGAAAACCCACAAAAATCTAGCAAGAGAGTGCTGGAGCTGCAACTCGCCCAGGCTCACAGTGCCCACTGGTCTCTGTTGAGGAGTTCCATCAACAGTATCAGGTTGAGATGCTCCTGACTCTTTACATACTTGCCTGTGGTCATTATTCTGCCTGTGCTTTGTGATTTTTGTTTTCATAAATCATGAAAAATTAATATGGAAAGGTAATGTCTTGTAAATCATTACCATGTAGTAATTGGTTATGACACGTAGAACTCAGGGCATAAGTACAGGACAGAGCCACCTCTGTGTGTTTCCAAGGTGGGAATAGGAAGCCCATATTTCCCCTGAGGAGAAGCAGCTTGTGGTTTCAAACTGCCTACCTTCCGACTTCTATTGTAAATCACCAATGAGAAATCTCTACACCACTAGGGCTCTAAACCATATGTGCTAGTCTGGGTAAACGAGAGAAACAAATTCATAGACATGCATATGGATAAAAGGGTAAGGTTTATAGACAAGAGAAATGGAACATTGAGAAAGCATCCCAACCCATTTCAGTTCAAAGTCATAAGTCTGATATTAGCCCATATGCCCGATACCAGTCTATAAAGTTCCCTTCCAACTCACAAAGTCACAGACCAATGGGGGTAGAGTCCCGGTGCTGGTGGGGGTCTCTCATGGCTCCTCACTTCCAGAGCTCAGGGTCCATCAACAGCCTCCAGTGGTGGTAGAAGCAACTCAACATTGGCAGGGATCTCCATGTGGCTTTCCCAGCTTCAGAGGTCTGGCTCCATCAGGAAAGGCCATGTGACTTCAGCTCTTCAGACACTGCCACCTTGTCTTGTCTGTAATGTGTTGTCTCGGAGACTAACTTCCAACAACTGGGGAGATGACTTCTCATCTCCACCAGGAAAATATCGCGAGATTTCCCAGAAGTCTCAGGAGAAAGCCATGCCCACACAAAGACCTGATTGACTACTCAATGGCTATCTCCAGATTAACAGGCTAGACTCCACCTCCTACATCTCAATCATGAAATTGACATAAGCACATGACTTCCACACCATGATTAAAGAAGTATGGAATTTTCTGTGAATTACTTCTTATCCTATACAACATGCTCTCTTCTGCTTTCAGGATAATGACCATTCTCTATTGGTAATGTTGGTAATGTTCTTCCCTTTGTTCTCACCTGAAAGAAAGCTGGTGGTGGAATGGATTACACATTGGGCTGATAAACACAAGTGAGCAGTTCGAATGCATCAACTATTCATCAGGAGAAAAAATGAGGCTCTCTACTCTTGTAAAGTTACAGTCTCAGAAATCCACAGGGAGAAGTTTTACTTTGTTTTTGTTTTATCATTTTATTGGGGGTTCATACCACTCTTATTACAACCAATACATACATCTATTGAATGCAAACCGCATTTGCACATTTGTTGCCGTCATCATTCTTCAAACATCCTCGTTCTACTTAAGCCCTTAGTATCAGTTCCTCAGATTTCTCCTCCCTCCCCACACCCCTCACTCATGAACCCTTGATAATTTGCAAATTATCATCATTTTGTCATATCATACACTGTTCGATGTGTCCCTTCACCCACTTCTCTGTTGTCTGTACGCTAGGGAGGAGATTGTATGTAGATCCCAACAATGGGTTCCCCCATTCCACTTCACTTTCCCTCTATCCTCCAGGTATCACCGCTCTCACTGCTGGTCCTGAAGGAATCACCTGTCCTGAATTTCCCTTTGGGCTTATGATAGTGGTGGAGAGAAAGCATTTAAAAACGAGAGGAGACTTGTATATTTCATTGCTGCTACACTGTACCTTGACTGCCTGGTCTCCTCCCTGCAAGCCTTCTGTAAGGGGATGTCGCTTCACCTACCGATGAGCTTTGGGTCCCGTCTTATAGAGTTGCTAAAACTCGGAATCGATTCGATGGCAGGGAGTTTGACTTGGCGTTTTGCGATAACAGCATCATTCGTTATCACGCATTAGTAATAAAGCATACATTATGGACTTGATACTTTTTTCAGTTCCGAGATACATCCGTGAACACAACAAGGTGGAGCTCATTCTGGTGAATTTGTGCTTGCCCTTCTTGATGCCGTAGATAGCACTACCTACTTCCCTTGGAGCTTCACCATTTATACCCATCTATGATTCCCAATGCTTCTTAACAGCCCTTTTTACACTTACATTCGTTTGTTCATCATGATTTAATCAAGGTCTGTCTTTTCTTTCTGGATGAACACTTCTTGATTGTGGCAGCTGTGTTGACTCTGTTCCCAAGGGTATCTCTAAAAATATTAACTTAAAAAAATTTTAAAGCACTGTACTTCTTTAATATACTATTAGCCAAAAGGTGGCACTGTAGGAGAGTAAGTAGATGACGCCTGAAACCATCTGATTTAGCAATCACTGAATTGAATGGGATCCATAAATCCTGGTTTCAATGGGATGTTTTAATTAATGAAAATAACCAATTCTAAAATTTGTACATGCATATTCCCTTTTGATAGCAGTAGGCAATCCCAATTGATTTTATGAATGTGACTGAAATACAAAGTATTCAGAAAGACATATTTACTAACTAATAGATAATCACAAGACATAGATGTGTTGGTTTTTCTAATATCGGTGGCAACTTGTAAAGAAAAATGTAGGTTTTTTTGTTTAGCAAACTTTCTTGCAATGGCTCTCAAATTATTATATGAATTGTGTTCCCTTCTGTAATACTATTGTAAGAGTTTGATAAGCATTTTAAAAAATAAAATGCTTAGAACCAGCAGCCCCTTCAAAGACTATAGGAGCAGATGCAATGATAGTCAATTAGCAGTTAGTCAGTATGGAGATAACCTCAGAGATGAAAATCCACTTAGGGGGTTGTTGGCTGTGAACAATGAATAATAGGTTCCACATTTCAGCGTCAGACACCTGGTGCCTATGATGCCCAAGGCAAGTCATAAACTTCAACAAATCCACAGCATTTCTTTTTATATGCTTACCTTACCAAAAAATAAAATGTTCCAAATGTTCCTTTATTTTCATCTAAGAAATTTCTCATCCAGTGTGTGTGTGTGTGTGTGTAATGTATGGAAATAAGTAGAAAACAGTTATTTTGTAAACACTAGGTTTTCATAAAACCTATCAGATTAATTTTTGTCCACGCTCTCAAAAGTCTACAATATACATATGACACTTAGCTGATGATTCCAGATTTTTCGATAACAGACATGAGATCACAAGTCTGCTTCAGATTCTGGATCTTTTGACAACTCACAGGTTGTCATCTAGGCGGGGTACAGCTTTATGGAAGCCCCACAAGAAGGTTATGTCTAAGGGATAGTTGTCAGAGGCTAGGAAGAGGGAGCAATGTAAATAATTTTGTGCGTTTTCACATAGATTTCTGTGCTCAAGATTATACATAAGATACCCTTTTAATTAAAATACAGAAAAAATACAGGCCAATGATGTGAAAAGTATCTGTCTCTTCCAATGGTTAAGAAATTATTCAAATTTATATAGGTTTTAGAGTTTGGGTATCTAGAAAATACATGTGCTGTAAACATTAAATTAACAGATTAAAAAATTATAAACTGGGCTGAGCCCCGGTGGCATAGTGGTTGTGTGCAGGACTGTGGCCCATTGGGTTAGTGGTTCAAATCCAGCAGTTGCTCTCCAGGAACAAGGCTGGGCCTCCTACTCCCACCAGAGGGCAGTGATGCCCCCCCACAACAAAAAATTATAAACAAAGACTACAGTAGCGCAAAGGGGTCTGTTCTTCAATTTTTTTTCGCATGAGAACCAGTAACTATGAGGATCCTCATGAAGACAGCTTCAAATAAAAACAAATCCATGGTAATTGAGTTAACTCCAATACATAACAACTTTATAGAACCCAGTTGACCTGCTCCTTAAAGTTTCTGACACAACATTTTTTATAGTCACTGACAACTTCATCTTTCTCTCACCACACTGCCGGTGTGTTTGCCATCTCAGGGCTTAAGACACAGTAGAAATAAGAATGAAAACATTAAAATGATATCTCTAAAATATGATGTTAGTTATTTTGCACCAAAATACATGCTGTGCTAGATACAGCTACCTTACACTGTCCAAAGGTGCCACCCTCCCCACAGGCTAAATGGCGCCCCTGGATTCTGGCAGATATCCTGGAAGAAGAAAATGCCAGGTTAATGATTTAATATCCCTGTGGGAAGTTTTTTTTTTCTTCTTCCAGCTGTCATTTGGAATACTATTCATTCTTGAGATCTTTCAAAATAAAATAACCAAGTACTTGAGAAGATAATAAATGACAAGGGAGGGGCCAGAATCACTGATTCTGTGTTCGCATATTCAGCCATGATAGAGAAAGTTAGCACTTGAGACAGTGGCATATCTGAATTACTTGTCAATCAGACTAGCATGTAAACAAGCTCAACAAGGTAAACCAAGAAAGCCACAGCTAAATAAGCAAGATGAAACTCACCCAAGGCACAAGTGATATGCTTTTATGGCTGAAAATGCTGCATCATAGTTTTCGAGCATATTGATAGAAGCTGGCACATCTTTCTAAGGATCAGAAAGGTCAATTTGTCTCAACATAACAGTTTATACATATAGGATGGGCTCTTGTTTTACAATGGTCATAGAATGCTTACTTTATAAATCATCACCATTTATGCCAAAACCAAACTCACTGCCATTGAGTCAAAGCTGACTCATAGAGGTGGGTTTCTGAGATGTAAGTGTTTATGGTAGTAGAAAACCCAGTCTTTATCCCTAGGTTTCAAATTGCTGTTTTAGCAGGGTACACTAGAGAAATCCAGGGAGACTCATATCAGCACAGGAAAGAGCTTTATCCAGAAAGAGCAATCATATATTGAGAAAAACTCCAGCCTAGTTTAGATCAAGTTCTGAAGTCAGTTGTTAGCCCATATGTCTGATATCAGACCATAAATTCCTCCTGAGACTCGAGCAGCACAGGCAATGCTGCAGAATACAGGAAGATCACAGGGGAACAGTCTTGTGGATCCAGGGGCGGTAGAACCATCTCAGCACTGGCATGTGTCTCCACATGGCTCCTACACCCCCAGGGCTCTGGTCCCATCAGCATAGCTCCATGTGACTTCTCAACAGGAATGTCTCCCAGGGACAGTGTGTGTCTGGAGTTCTCACAATCCTCAGAAGGATGTGCCCACACAGAGGCCTGTAACCCAATTGACAGGCTAGACTTCACCCCTTTGCTCAAGTTCACAGGTTATGTAACTGCCACACAGAGAGAGAACATACCAAAATGTTGGACTATCCTTAAAAATGGTTCCCAGATTTGTGTTGGGCTGCTATAAAATGTTGATAAATTCCTTTGTAGCAGTCAGGGTTAGTAGGTATTATATTAAATTCCTGTAGCATCCTATAGCTCTATTAACTTGGACAGAGGCCTACATTTGGAACTTAGACGATGCCTAGTTTCTGGAGGAGTTCAAAGCACACACAAGTCTACTTTTCACTAGATATCGATTGCTTCAGACTTCATAAGAAAGGAGGGCTCACAGTTTACCTGCCCTAAGCGTTTGTGAACTCAGCCCCAAAGTTCGCTCAGGCGCACACAAAGAGGATATTTCCACAAAGGTGATTCAAATGGCGAAAGATACCCCACTGACACAGAACTAAATTGTATATTTTCCTTCAGCCCGGACTCAGAGTTCCCTACTTTAACTATAAACTCATTAATCTCCAATTCTTAGTGGACAGAGCCTATTAGAAGAGCCTATTAGACAGAGCCTATTCTAATTGGGCAGAGCCTATTAGAACCACGCTCCGGCCCTTGACCCTTAGGGGAATGAACCAGGTTGGGTCACACCAGTTACACCTCAACAAGTCTGCTATGTGGAAGGACAAGCGTGTAGAGGTCGGCTTTCATAAAGATGCACAGGTTCAGGATGTGAAAACAACAATAGCAAAAATTCCCAACCCTCCCTGCTATCCAGTCAATTGCAAGCCATAGGAGTGACTGGAACTGTCCCTTAGGGTTTCCAAAGCTGTCAATCTTCCCCGGAGTAGAATGCCTCATCTTTCTTTCACGGAGTGGTTTCGAACTGCTCACCTTCCTGCTAGCAGCCCAACTCATAACCCATCAAAGGGCTAGTAGCGTGGGGGCTCCATTTTGCTCAGTCGGTGTAAGTGCGCCCAGGTCCCCCAGACCTGGGTGTAAAGCCCTGGTTCCCACCCCCTCTGTGCACCCTTTCTTGGGCGGAAAGACTCTTCTCCTGCAGAGCGCAGAGAAGGAGTTGCGCGGCCCCTGGCTCCGGGGACCTGGCCGCCCTCGCCTCCCCAGGCCCTCCGCGCCCGCCCCGGGGTCCGGCTCCGAGTGGGGGGCGGGCCGGGCGCGCGGGCGGATTGGCCCCCATTGGCCAGCAGGCCCGCCCGTCACCGAGTCGGGCTCCTGAAAGTTTCATTGACTTGTGGAGGGAGACGCGCCGCCGAGCCTGGGCAGCGGCTGCGGAGCGGGAGGCCGGAGGATATGGCCGCCTAGGGCGCGCGGGACGGCGTCGCTCACTGGGGCTCCTGTTCCGAGTGGAGGCGGTGCGGGGAGCGGGCGTGAGGACCCGGGTCCCACGGGGGAGTCGCGGCTCCTGCCCTCCCGCCGCGCCGCCCCGGGCCGGGAAGCCGTGACACGCCGCTCGGGACCAGGGAGCGCGCCCGCGCGGGCGGGGAGGGCGGTGAGCGCGATGCTGCTCCGCGCCGGAGCTCGGGTGCCCGAGGCCCGGGCGCCCCGAGACTGAGCGCCTTCTCCAGGAGCCCCCCGCCAGCGACTCCGCCGCCGCCCGCGGGGCCCTGAGGACAGAGGTGAGGCGTCGGAGAGAGGTGACACGTTGCCCCGGGGGCGTTCGCCTGTGTCAGTCTCGCCGCCTCGGCGGGCGTCCGTCCCACCCCACAACCTTCGAGACCCGGGCTCCCCCCTCCCCACCCAGACTGTCCTGAAGCTGCCGCCGGTTCGGATCGCTCCCGCCCCATGGGCTGCTCGCGGGCCCCCGGCCGCCGGGCCAGGAGGCTGCTGAGCGCTTGGTGAGCGCGCCCTCGTGGCCAAGAAGACGGGCGGCGGGGCGCGGCGCGGCGCGGCGCGGGGCGATGCCCAGACGGCTGTCGGGCGCCACCAGAAGGAGGCCCTAGGCGGCCAGCGCTGGGACCCTCGAGGACCTCGCACGGCGTGGACGCCCTGGACTGCCCTGCGCGATGGCCTCGGAAGTGGTGTGCGGACTCATATTCAGGCTGCTGCTGCCCCTCTGTCTGGCAGTCGGTAAGTGGGACCGAAGGCACGGCGGGGGGCGTGCGCAGAGGCTGCAGAGTTCCTTTCGGTCGCTCGGGTGTCTGGACTCGGATGGAGGAGTCCATACTCTCCCAAGTTTCACATCCTGCTGGCCCGCGTCCCTCTCTGGGCGCACAGGCTCGCTGGAGAGACCGGGGAGCCCCTGGAGGGCACGTGCCAGGGACTGTTCGGGTGGAACCTGAAGTTACACGTGGAATGCTGGTTTGCGCACAAAGGAAGCAAGAGGTCCCAGCCTCGACCCCACACTCCCTGCTCCTGAGCTGGGACGAACAGCACACATACTGGGGCCCAGAAAAACCTTGAGATCCACTTCCTCCAGCCCCTAGACCAGCGGCAGCCTAGGTCACTTTGACCCGGGACCGCTGGGCTTTAGGCTGAAGCTGTAGATGGGCTCAGACACAGATGCGATACCTGGCGCTCACCCCGCCTCGGTGGAGATTTCGGGCAGGACAGCAGGACTGGGATGAGGGGGGAAGGCAGGTTGGAGCTCCTCTGTGTGACTCACTGGGTATAGCTGCTTGGGCGTTGGAAGAGCTCGCCTCTGGCCTCAGGACGTGGGCAACAGCCTTGCAGGGAGAGCACGCTGAGAAGAAACATCAGCTCCTCAATGTGAACAACCCTTCCTGGGTTTCCTGCTCCCGACCAGAGCACGGAGTGAACACTTTTTGGCAGGTAGCGATGGCTTTCACAAAGAGTCGGGCCTTTACAGAACAGTCCGTCCTGCGTTTGCAGCTTTTCAGAGGTTGACAACTGGAAATCATCCTTGCACTAAGTGTTTTCTTTGTGTTAAGGATCTAAAAATGGCTCCAGTGAGTCAATTTCGTGCGGGATCGATCCCGGCGACTGTGCAGTGTACTTTATTCGCACGGCAGTAATGAAGAGCCTGCAGGTGTCCCGGCAATAGACATCTGCTCTCCGAGGAAGCCTTAGTGGTGGAGTGGTTATGTGTCCGGCCTCAAAGCCTAAGGTCAACAGTTTGAGACCACTAGCCGCTCTGTGGGAGAAAGACAAAGCTTTCTCTGTAAAGCGTTACAGTCGCAGAAATCTACCCTGTCTTATAGACTCCCAATGAGGTGGTTTGAACTCAATGACAATGAGTTTATGTTTTTTGGGTGGTTTTTCTCCCAGGAAGATCCATTATGGCGACTCAGTGTCTGTCTAGGCCTGAGGTACAGTGCGTACTGCCCGTGGCCTTCACTTTGTATTTTAGGTTTTCCGGTAGAACCACTTTAGATGGCAGTCTTTGTTCCTCTTGGTGTACACGAAGAGGCTGAGTCAACGGACTCCGTGTGGTCTTCTCTCTCCACCCAGTCCCCTCAAGTTTGCAATGAGGAACGTTCTAAGTGCTTTAAAGAAGGTTGCTCTCCCCTGCTTACAGGCATCACACACAGCAGGCCATGTAGGACTCGGAATCCACCTTGCATCTGGAGCATCTGGTGCCCTGCAGAGTGCGAGCTGGAGTTAACCAGAACCTTTCAGTGTGAGCCGACAGAGGGGTCTTTGGCACTGGACATGAGCAGTGTTTTTTGCCACAGCTCACTCTCCCTTCCAGACAATCATTCCCCCGCCCCCATCCCCTCTCCTCAGTGCCTCCCAACCCTCTGAGGGGCAGAGGCTCTCTGGCGTTGTGTCAAGTATTGAGTGGCCCGGTCACCAGCACCATCTTGATGTGCTCTGTTAATTGCACAACTAGATGGATTAGGCACCTTGCCTAAAGCATTGGCTTTTTCAGGCCTCTTCCTTGGCTCTCTACAGCTGCTGGGTTTAAGACACTGTTATTCTAACTAATGCTGGGGGTCCTAAATCCGTGGTGTGACTGCGCAGCTCTAGTTAGCAAAGACGGCCTGTGTGGATGGGACTTGGTGTAAGGTGGACCCCGACACCCAGATTCCTTCTCCCTGAATTTCACAGGCTTATTTGTCCTCACCTTAGGACTCCGTTCTTCACTGAGGAACTTTAGGAACCAGGATGGAGTTGGGGACTGAAGGTCCTTGCATGCTGATTCCACTACCCTGGACTTTGCTAGAAGGACCTGGGGTTACAAAGATACCATCTTCCAGTCTCCTTGTCTGCGGAAGTATTCCCAGTTCTCTTTCCTTTTGGTCTCCTGTCTGCCATCAGAACATATAGAGGTTAACCTGGGGTACTGGGTGTGTGGATTTGCGGATAATACTTACTAGAGGGAGAGCTTACTCCAGACAGGACTAGATGGTCCTTTCTAATATGTTTCCTCACCTTTCTCAGTAGTATGGTTAGGGAAGGGTGGAGGACTGCAGGGCTTACTCCCCACAGCCCCAAGAACCCAGAGCTCCTGGGAATACTAGAAGGGATTCATATGTTGCCTCTGTTTGCAAAAGACAACATAAGTCCTGATTCATTACTGTCTCTAAACACCGAATTTGAAGTCTGAGCAGCTGGGTGGATATCGACTGAATTGAGAACTTAATTCTTTTCTACAGGAAGTGGATATTTTCAAGGTTATTGGAAAGTTTTCAGTTCTGTCTACTCCCAAGGTGCTACTAAATCAAATATTCAGGTTTCCCTAATATCCTGGGCATGGAGAGAGCAATGATCTGTTTGCTATTAGAATTGATTTTACATTTTAGCCATCTATTTTTATATCTGGGCAAGGCAGCCTTCAAAGCCAAAGCCTTTGCAAAAGCTTATATATTTCTCCCTTAAACCCATTTGTTTTCGCTTAGCATAATTCTCTGTCCTACCCATCCTTAGTATATTGAGTTGATTCCTGGGTCAAAATTGGATTTCTGCCCCTGTGCTGTCTTGCCTATAAAAGCAGACTGGGGGGTGCACAGGCAGGAAGAAGAGTGGGCTCCAGGTAACACATTAAACAAGGTATGATGACTTGTTAACCTTAAGGTGAGTTGTCCAAATCAACCCAGCAGTGCCTTAGGGGAAACCCATTTGGGTTTCAGTTAAGAAAACTGTATGGAGCAATTTTATTTTGTATACATGGGTTCCTGATGAGTTTGAATCAACTCCAGCATTGAGAACGAGAGAACGGTGGAAGCTTGCTTGGATCATAACATGCTAGAGGAAGGAGGGGAAGAGGCCATTGCACTGCATTGGCTCATGCTTCCCCTAGTGACGTGACTGAAACTTAGGGACGAGCCCAAGAGAAAAGGTCATTGTGAGGCACGCTCAGAAAACCAATCTGCGAAGGAATGCTCCGAGAGTAAATTACTTATAGCTGAGCCTGCTTACAAATCCAGGAAGAGCTTTAGATGATCATTTGGAGATGGTTGGTTTAGAATATGAATAAAACATGCTAACAGTGCTGAGTGACTTCCTCTGCTGCTTCTACTTCAGCTACCAACTGTAAGAAGATTCACTGAAAACATCACAAGCAGCAGTCTTTCATACTGTCTCACCCTGATGTAGGTCGATAATACTTATTACATGCAGAAAGGGAAAAAAAGATGGTGGTGTGACTTTGTTCTTAAGGAGACTGAAATTCAAATCCTGACTGCCTTTCATGGTTTTGTGGTATAATTTTTGTTTATTTGTTTCCTTCTTTCATTCTATAAAATGAAGATGTTATATTTCCTTTCTTGAGTTGTGCTAAGTAGTGCACAAAAACACGTTGCGCTGTGTTTGACAGCCTGTAGATGCTCAAAAGGGAGACACAAAGTAGATGAATAGAAAAGTTTGACGAATGTTTTAGTAGAAATGGTACATTAGCGGTGATAAAGCAGATCCTCAAGAGACGAGAGAAGTAGCATGGGTCATATTAAAGCAGTGTGTTTTATCCGTATCTTCACAGAGCCAAATCAAGCACTGGATACCGCAGAACAAAACTGCTTCCATCTAGTCGATTCTTACTCACAGCGACCCTACAGGATGTAGTAGCATTGCACCTTGTGGCTTTTCATGCTGTCAATCTTTATGGGGACAGAAAGCTTCATCTTTCTCCAGTGGCGCAACTAGTGAGTTCCACTGACCTGGAAGCAATTTGCCACCAGGGCTTTTGGTGTGTGGAGTAGGTGGGCACTCTCATGATCAGAATTGTTCTCATCAGTGTCTCCCAGCCCCTATGGATAGTCCCTAGTTCATGGCATATTTGAGTGAGGTCACCGAAATTACTTGTTGTTGTATGTGCAAAAGTATTATTGTACATGTACTACATATGCGTCTGCAACACATCCATGGCTGATGTTATAGTTCTTTGATACTTACTTGCAGATATTTAGTGTTATGATCTATGAAATTATGATAATGAAAAGCAATTTGAAGCAGTTTTAAAAGAATGTCATAATGGGACTTATGATAGTCATCCCAATGCACCCCGTTCTAAGTTGGAGCCTGCGTGTGTATCTGAAGCTGCAGTCTTTTAATTAAATCATATTACCCTCAGAACTACTCTGACAGTGCTTACTTAGACCTTCCTGAATCTTGTTGTTATGGATTGTTGAATCAGTTCCAACCTGTATGACCTTATGTACAACAGACAGAAACACAGTCAGTGCGCATCTTCCTCACCTTTCTTGTGACACTCGATCTCATTTTTGCAGCCACGGACCCTGTGCATCTCACCAAGGGTCTTCCTCCACTTTGCTGACCCTCTACCAAACACAGTGACCCTTTCCAGAGAGCAGTTCTTCCTAATTACGCAGGCGAAGTATGCGAGACAGAGTGGAACCCTCCTTCTAACCGAGGAGCCTTCTAGTTGTACTTGGCCATATACCATGGTTTTCACCCATTTCAATCAATATTTTTTTTGGAATCACTGCCCTCTGTTGGTTGCGGGAGCTACCCAGCGCTGCTCCTGGAGAGCCGCCACTGGATTTGAACCGCCAAGCCTGCGGGCCACAGTCTCGCACTCAACCACTTACGCCACCGGGGCTCAGCCCTAATATGTTTTTTTTTTTTAATTTTAACATGGACATTTAACTTGGGTTCCTATGGTACTGACAATTGAGTATGAAGCTATGGAGAAACAATATGTATAATGCAATTTTTACATAAATATTCTCAAGAACTTAAAATAGTATAATCATATCCAGATTTGTAAGGACACATATTTAGGAACCATATGATGATACTGATGTGAATAATGTGAAATATTAGTTCCATGGGGTTTGTACATTGTGATTTGGTTCCAGAACATTGATGCAGCTGAATGATACGGACAAATTTCCTATTGAATTACTGAAGCACACTGTATTGGAAAATGTAAAAAATATTTGACTGTCAGCATCTCAGTTTATCACATTCATAATACCCTCCACTTGAACTTTCAGACATATTTAGGTCAAGATAAGATCTTAAGAAGATGGAGGAGACTTGAAGTCACATCGTAAATATCTGTGGAGAAAGCACATCAGACTTAAAAAATGCCATTTGATAATTTTGAAATGTCAAGTGATTATCTAATGAGCATAGAATATTAAACAGTCTTAATTTAAACTTAAAAGCAATTTCACGTAATTTCCAGTAAAAGCTTTGTACGAGTACTAGTTTAAATATATTTTCATGACTTCAGACTAGATAGCATTTTTGTTTGACTGTAATCACACAAGATGAAGTGTTCTGATTACTCATCCTGTTGCATACTATTTTGGAACTATTTGCATTGTGGGTATCATTCCCATTTAGACATGAATATCTTAGGTGAACATATATGCTTTTTTTGTGTGTGGATTTGTATACTTCAAATATATTTTATAAAAGAGAGTGGATGTGGTGCATCTGAGTGGTTAGTTCTTCCCCTAGATTGGAAGCCATTCAAGGTACACAGTGACTACAAACACGGTCTGCAGTATATCAGAGGTCATGAAGACGGCTGAGGACTGATGAACACTCTGTTATGTTTAACGTGGGCTTACCATGAACCAGTACCCACTGGAGGCCAACTAAGAGCAGCAGCAACAGAATGGGAAAGGCAAGTCTATTGTTATGATAAAAGGGAGAGAAGATATTGGCATGCCTCCTTGAGAAGAGGGTAACTCAAGGCTTAGACGATAGCCTCTTCATGGTAGGCTGTGTGGATCAAAGCTCACTGCAATGTTTTTCAATGAGTCTTAGTCTGCTCTCTTGAGACAATAGTGCTACTCTGATCTGGAAGCCACCTTCAGAGGACGCTTGATTTCACCCTGGGGTTTAGGAGGGAGTCTAGACTATTGTTTAAAAGAAAACAATGGATTGGGGGATCATGCTTAGTTCAAAGCTTGGTAATGTCACTTGGTTGTTGTGTGATGTTGGAAACATTGCTTGAATTGCCTGTTTTGTAAATCGGGTAGTGTATCATTAGTGTATCAAATGATGACATCCTGAGTGCCTAGCAAACAAGAAGAAATAGTATTGAAACAGCTGTGATAGGAGATAAGTAATGTTCTCAAACTGGTCCAAATTTTCAAATAGAAGGAATCCCTCCACTCACAGTGGAAATTTTAGTCTCCTTTCTCTCAAGTTGTTTTGTTTGAATAACACATTTTTCACTTAAAGTACACATATTTGTAAAACAGGATAATGCCTATTTGATAGTCATTTATAAGTATAAGTGCACAGGGCTTATTTTCTTCTTCAGGAAGTAGAAAAGAAATGGCATTTTAGTTACCTAGGGAGAAACAATTAATGGTTAATGAGGATACAGATACCACTGACATCGAACGATATTTCAGAAGATCCCACCGTCACAGAAGGAGCCCTGATTTCACGACAGGTAAGCACCTGTGTGCTATTAAGAGGCCTCTCATTTAAACTGTTTTGAGAAGTCTAAAATAGACCCCAAATCTCAAATTCTAATTTATGGAGAATAGATTCAAAGTTTAGGCATTGTTATAAACCCAGTAACATTTGTAGTTGAGCATGAGAGACTATTTATGAAGAATAACAGTTTCTATGAACAGATTGTTTTGAGTTACAATTCATTTACAAAGAAACTTTTGGAACTCTAGCTCTCTGGTATATTGAAGTCCCTTATCCTGCCCATCACACAAACTCCCCACCCCCCCATCTCCTTTTAAATAATGTGTAGTCTAAGACTGGTTATATTCCCCCTAGGACAAGTGAGCTGTTCCCTTTGTGCTCACCCAAAAAATCGCTTGTATACATATCATAGAGTTGTGTACTTAATAGTAAGGGCTTTCTGGTTCTTTCTGTGTCACAGTTTTCAAGCTCAGGGTCTTTTTAAAGTTTCTTCTTGATATCCCCAGAATTAAGTGTAACACAAAGCATCTAGCAGCTCAAAAGATTTAGGACGTGCAACTTTCTTCTAGTTTTTTGATGCTTCCTCCCCTCCCACTACTATGAACCCAATCGTACCCTACAAATCTGACTAGATCAGAGCTCGAAACACAGGGAATCCAGGACAGATAAACCCCTCAGGACCAATAGTGAGAGTGGCAATACCAGGAGGGGTGGGGGGAATGCATGTGTGTGGGAGGGGGTGGGGCAAAGGGAAACTGATAACAATGATCTACTTGTAGCCCACTCCCTGGGGGACAGACAGAAGAGAGTTGGGTGAGGGTACACAGTTGTTGGTGTAAGACATGAAAGGAAATAGTAGTTTATAAGTTAACAGGGGTTCATGGGGGAGGGTGGGAGAGGAGTGAAAATGAGCCGATATCAACTGCTCAAGGAAAAGAATGTTTTGAAGGTGATGATGGCAACAGAGGTACAAATGTGCTTGACACAATGGATGTATGGATTATCATGAGAGCTGTATGAACCTGCCCCTCCCCAATGAAATAATTAAAATTAAATAAATAAAAGAATTAGGCTTGAATTAAATTTTCCTGACTACAAAGACTACTGGCTTACCACACTTGAGCTGCAAGTAAGGAGTTCTAATAGTCAGTAAGCCTGGAAGAAAGTTACTGGTAGATTAGTCTAATAAACCACTGACTAAGGGAATTTTTTCTTGAATATCACCAGAGCCTGAAAAACAGAGTTAGCTCTAGCTGCTTACAAATATTGGTTTTGCATCCTTCATATAAAATTCACAAAGTCTGCTTTACACCCTCTGTTATTTTCCTAAGTGTGAATTTTAGCAGGATGTCCTTTGAGTTGCTCTGCAGTAATTGAGAAGGAAAAATACCTTCTCAGGGATAATGGTCAAGCCAGGACACCATCTTTGAAGTACATATTTAAGAAAATATTTTCAGCTCTCCTGGAACCACACAAATTGATCTGTTTTCTGCTGTGGTCAAATCCACTAGGTCATCAGTTTGGGCCCCAGATTCAGAAAAGGAAGGGATGAGACCTGGAACTAGCTAATTATTTTGAACCAAAGTGTCATGAGTGTTCATTAAAGAGCTGGGCAGCACAACTTGTGAATCAGGTAGTGACTTCTGCCTTCCGTTCGTCTCAGGGCCATCTAGCTGGTGAGCCATGAGCGGCTTTTAGCTTAGGGTGAGAATTCCCAGCCTCCTGTCAGACAAAAGAGCACACAGAGCGCGGATGGTCCATTTCAGGTGGGAGAGAGGAGGAGAGGTGTGATTATAAAGCTCTGAGAAGAAGAAATATCAGAGACTGGCATTTATTTCTGGTGAGCCAGTATTTTACAGAAACCTCCAGTTCCCTAGGACTTCCCCCACCCCCACCCCCCAGCCCCAGGACTTTTGTTAAGAACCACAAACCTGTTTCACAATTATTTTCATCATTTTGGCTGTTACATTTCACCCATAATCTGGAGAGCTCCCACGTTATTCACTGGCCTGGTGCGATCTTTGTTTGGCTCTGTTTAAAACATTAAAATCATCCTCAAAATGCAAGTTTCCCACCCAGTAGCCTGTTGGAAAGGATGTGGCTTGGGCAGCAAACACACTTCTTAAATTGGATATCAAAATATTTTTGGCCATGACTTTTAGCATAAGTTTGTATCTTTCTCGAATTACACTTTAGCAGTGAATACATTGCAGATGTTATCTTGCCCTTATAATTGTGATGGATTATTTATTCCAATGGATCCAGGTCAATTTACATTTTAGATCTAGTTCTGGAAGTATATTTTAAATACATCTTGTCCATCTAAGGAGAGAGATATCTGCTATTCGGCCAAACTTTGCTTCCAATGATTTTGCAACATGAGCCCTGTTTTAATCATACTCTTAAAATTCAAATATGTCTATATATTTTTAATAGAACCTAGAAGCACGATGATGATTTTATATCTTTACTCACTGTATATTTCTTTGCTATGCCCTAATTTTGAACAAGTTTTTCTTCCCCTCTTATTTCTATATACATCTTTGTAGCACTCACCAACATAAACAGAAGCCCCCAAACGTCTGTCTGTGATGACTCTGTCTCTGCTGTTTTTAAACAGCAATCTGTTTACTCACCTGCAAAGGGAAATTCACCTCTACTTTTTGTCCACTTCATTATTTTTGCCTTCCACATCTCTTTCAGGAAGCATGAAGAAGAGTTTGAGGAGGACCCTTGTTCTCTTGTCAGAGCACAGGTTTCCAGGTCTTCTAGTAGCCACTAGACAATCCAATTCCCCCCTCAGTACAGCGTGGCTGCAGGGAGTTCCTTGGGTGCTTATTTGAATGATAACTATTAGTTCTTCATGGAAATGGATCCCCATTTATTCTCTCAGTCATGTATATGTAATACTAGCAAATATATTTAGGTTGTAGTTGGTGTTAAGGCTGTGGTGACCTCAATATGTGGTAAACAGGCTTATTAAAATGACTGAATAAATATCAGAACAGGAGAGTAGATATTTCAACTGTATATGTTGTTGTCTTTTTTTTAAATTTTTATTTTGTTTTTTTGGGGCATCACTGCCCTCAGTTGGTGGGAGTAGGAGGCCCAGCCTTTGCTCTGTGGAGCTGGCATCGAACCTCCATCTCAGTGGGCCGCAGTCCCGCGCACAACCACTACGCCACCAGGGCTCAGCCCTGTTGTTGTCTTTCATTGTGATTTCATACATCAGATTTAACACCCATAAGAGTATTATATATTGAATTCTTTTAATTGCTGTTATATGTAAAATTATTTCACATATTCTCAGTTTTACATTTAACAATAACAGCCAGGTAATTTCATAATAACCAGGTAATTTCATAAGTGAGCTCGGGGGGATGGAGTAGTTTTTTTGCATTTAGAACTTAGTTCGAGTTAAGTATGAACCAGTAGGTATGTTATGTCTGAAAATAGACTCCCAAAACATCTTTTAAAGGATTATTGTAAAGATAGCCTATTCAGTGAGGCAAAACCCCAAACCAAATTCATTACCCCTTGAGCTGATTCCGACTCAGCGAACCTATAGGGCAGAATAGAAGTGCCCGGGAAGTTTTCAAGTCCATACTGTGTACTGGAGTCCAAAGCCTCATCCTGCGCCCCCAGAGTGGCCTGGGGTTTTGTATTGCAGACCTTATGATTAAAGGCCCAGCGTGTAAGCCTGACCCCACTAGTACTTCTCATTTAGTCTCAATAAGTCTGCTTCTCAGGAGCAGATACTGAAAAAATGAGTAGGGATTCATTGAAGCTCAAAAATGATTGTTCTAAAGTTTGAAGTCGCATTCAGGGATCCACTTTTGTCATACAGTTTTTGTGTGACCATATTGTAAACTCTGGGGACAGCTTGGCAACCTATTACAGAGGATGCATGGGTTTTAGGTCAGCAGTGTACACCACCCACTGCTCCTCTGGAGAGCTGGAGGCTTTCTGCTCTGGTCACAGTCTCTAGCCTTGGAAGCCCCACAGGGTCAGTCCTGCCTTGTTCACTTGGGTCACGAAGCAACGCACCAGGGAGGGCTGCTCATTGCTTGGAAACTTTTCCACCCTGGGGGATAATGGGAAAACGAATGGAATTAAAAGCTTTGTGCATTTTATGAACATGAGAAGACTTATTTTATTAGGTCGGACCTGATGCTGTAATTGCAGTAATTGGGCTAGAGACAACTAGTGAAACCTCAAACGCTTTCAGAAATCACATTCAATTTTAGATAGCCATGGTCATTAACCTGGCTGGTTTTGGAATGAACTTGGTTAAGGCATAGCATCCCATTTAAAATTCCATAAAGGAAGGAGGAGAGCGAGGAATGATTCATGTATACTTTTGCAGGCAGTGCTCTTGGGCACATATTCCTTGTTACTGCCAATGCCATAGTCACCATTTTAAAAGACATTGAGGGCCTCCTAGCCATGTGGACTCTGTAATTAGTGGGCTCGGTTGCTTGCATTCAGTACCAGCTCCGCACAGAGAAAGCATGCGACTTTGGGCAAGTTGTTGACCCTCTGTGCCTCAGTTTTCTGGCTTATAGAATGGAGGTGATACTGATACCCATCTCATAGGATTCCCTAAAGGATTACATTTAAAATTGCTTGGTGAATTTTAAATCCTGTATATGTGCATCCTCCATATGTGCTTAATTAATATATCTAGATAATATTTTATGTCTTCTGTGGAAAACCCAAAGAACATCAGATAGGATCATTCATTTGTATCGCTGGCTGATTTATTAAGTGAAATGAAATGAATAGCTGCTTTGTACATATTATTGTGCAAGTGATTCAGAAGAATGTCAAAAAAAAAAAAAGAAAATCAAAAACAAAGTCACTAAAGTGGTTACTATCGGCACTTTCCTTTTTGTCTGGATGACTTGTGATTCTTTGAAGCCTTAGAGGCATAGTGGTTGGGAGTTACGCTGCTAACCTCAGGAATCACAGTCCCTCCAGGGGAGGTCGCCAGAGTTTTCTGCTCCCCCAAAGAGCTGGCATGTCCAAATTTACAGGAACTCCCCTGTCCTGGAGCGTGGTCATCAGCTGTCAGTGACTCCACGGCAGGGAGTTTGCTTTTTGATCCTTGACAAGCCTGGCTCCAGCTCTTAGCCAATCCAAAGTGGGGATGAGGGTGTCGCTTCCAATTGGAACGATTTGTGACTCAGTCCCCCACGAATTGACCACGACAGACAGAGCCCGCTTGTGGAGAGGGCCTGTGTAGAAGGAAGCATTTTATTTTATATAGCCTTCCCTTTTCAAAAAAAAAAAAAAAGAAGAAGAGAAAATTTGCATTGATCAACATTTAAAATATCATTTTAAATCTAATTTTGTATAAATTTTATTCTGTATAATTATAAAATGATGTAATACATTTTACTAAAATTAAATCACATTTCATTACACAGCTCCTGAGGAAAGAGATGGAGCTTCCTGCTCCCATAAAAGTGTACATTCTTGGAAATCCTTTCGAGGGTAGCCGTGTGTTTGGGTGAATTCAGTGGCAGCAGAAGCATGTCCACATACCAAAGACTCAGCTCGTAACAGCTCTTCTAGTAATATCTCTGTTCTTTCATTCCTCAGTCAATTCGCACTGACATTCAGAGTACTCCATGATTGGCAGAGCACTCGTAGCAATGTCCTGTATTGATTACCACGGAAAATCTGCCCCACCTGCAGTTTTCAGAGTCTCAAGAGCTGTACCAAGGCCTCACATACCTTTTCTATTTCCCAAAGTTAACATCACAAGTTGACCCATAAGCTTTGGTTCAATGAATCATTCAGGGATCAAAATCATAACAATTACGTACATCCATTGAATGTTGCTCTACGGTTGACCACTTTGCTTTAAAATGGACCCAGAGTTTCCTGCTGACTCTGTACTCGTGTGTCAGCCTCCAGGCTCATATTTACAAAGAGAAACGTGGAGTTTTCTCAAGTTCTAGAGGTTCAAGGGAACTATATCTCCAACAAAAGCTACTTGCAGGAAATGAGCTAGTAAGCAAATTTGTCACAGGGAAAGTGACTGAAAAACCTAGGTGCTGAGGATTTTCCTACCTCAAAATAGACAAGAACTTTAACCCAAAGTCACAAATTGCTGAATGGACAAGTAATCTGTTATAGGTCTTTTGTGGGCACAGAGCAGACGGGAGCAGGGGGTCTGGTGGTGATATGCTAAGGGTCTGACTGCCTTGCCCTTTGCCTGTAAAGCAGTTCCTTCAGTGGGAACTGAGTGAAAGTCTGCATGTTGGGGGAAATAACTGGAGTTACACTTTGACTTGAAGCGATGTTCTCCAAATAAAATAACCCATTGTTTGCTTATTTGTCCAACTTTTGGTTGGCTACATCTTCTCTCTCACCTGCTATGCCTGATTCATTGTCTTGTCCTTGCAACAAGAGGGAAGAATTCCACTGTTTATATATTTCTGCCTTATCGTATTTTGTGCAAACCTTGTCACTTCATGCAATCTAGTTTTTGAAAAACCAATAGGGCAGATATATGTAGACACCTCAGGAAAATTGGCTCTGCTCAAAAGGCGGGTCAGAAGTCATGGCCGGCCAGAGCTTGAATGCTTTCTGTCTTGGAGCTCGTGGCTGGTGGGGTGTACAGCTACTTGCGTCTGGCTTTGAAAATTTCTCTCTTTCTTTCATTATGTTTGCAGTGGATGTCCCTGAAGCCAGAAGGGTCTTCCTTGAAGGGCACATCTTTATGTAGGGTGGAGTGTATTTCAAATTCCCCAGATATGTTGGAGAAAAAATTCAACAACTTAATGAAGTGTGCTGGCCTTTTAAATTTTAAACATAAATTTTGCCGGCTAAACAGAGTAGCTACTTGTATATGTAATTGGAGTAACTTATTTCCTGTCTCAAGTATCCTGAGATAAAGATCAGAGTTGCATTTTCTTCTTCTTCTTCTTGTGTGTGTGCCATCACTGCCCTGGTGGGAGGAGGAAGCCCACCCTTGCTCCTGGAGAGCTGCTGCTGGATCTGAACTGTCAACCCTGTGGGCCGCAGGACCATAGTTGCATTTGAAATGCCTAATTCATCATTGTAAGTCCTGTAACAAAGCTACTGACTTTATAATATCTTTTATTCTTTTATTTATTGAACATATTATAGTTTACAAAAGCACATTCCATACATTTTGCTTTATAAGCTCAAGAAGAGGAGGGGCCCTGGTTTTCTTGTTCAAACTATGATCTGTGACTATAGCTCTACTGTGAATATAGTAATGTCAATGTACACACACACACTTTGATTCATATGTATATGCACATTTGCACACATGTATATGTCTGTATGCATATGTATTGTGTGTGTCTCTATATGTGTACATAAACATATTCACAGGCATTGAGTTGGATCTGACACACAGTGACCCTACAGGCCAGAGTGGAGCTGACCCCGTGAGTGTCCAAGACTACAGTAATTCTTTCTAAGACCGCAGTCACGGTGAGTGACGGGAACTCCAACGAATACCCCACCAGCCACCAGGGTTCCTACTCTAATAGCAGCCCATAGCCACCCTCGAGGACAGAAAGCCTTTGGGTTCCTCAGGCCATCAATCTTTATAGGAGCAGAAAGCCTTGTCTTTTTCCTGAGGAACCACTGGCGATTTTGAACTAGTGAACTTGAGCTTGGCAGACTACTCATAATCCACTACAGACTATGGCAGCAGGGATCCTTTATGCTTGTGTGCATGCTCACGCTCACAAGCAAGTGCATGCACATGTGTACGCGTGTGCATGTTCACACATGCACACACTCACACACACGACGGGGCTTCAAAAAGCTTGTGGAAAAAGGGAGTTGAAAGATAATGAAAAATTTCCATGAACTTTGGAAGTTCCCGCCTGTATTTGTGGGCACGCGCGCGCGCGTGTGTCTGTGTGTGTATGTGTACATACATGCAGCTCTTTTCTCACCATGCACTTGTGGACAACGGAACAAACGGACCAGTTGCTGTAGAGTGAGTTTGGGATTGTCGTCAACTGAGAACTGCCCACCATAGGCTGTGAAAGTGTGTGGAGTAAGTATTGAATTTAAATATGAAGGAATGAAAGGAAGAAATCTGCTCACACAAGAGAAAATGTCATCATATATCCAAAGGGTGGTGGAATTGGACTTGAAACTTAGAATGATTTTTTAAGTTTTCATTCAGCAAACTTTCAGTTTCATGCACCGCCCCCCCCCAAAAAAAAGGCCGTTCTTAGCAAATGCTAATTCCCTATAAATACTCCTGTCCAGAATCTTTATCTACTTCCCCCATGCCTGCCCGTGTGAGCTTGCTGAGTTAAAGGCCCATGTAGGAGCCACGGTCTCTATTGGATTTCCTGCTTCATCACCAAGAAGAACTCTCTCAGTCCCATTTTCATATTGTCAATAAAGTATAGTAATCTCGAGGGAGGTGGTAAGGAAGGGAGGCCTTGTTCAATCACTGACTGTGCCTCCCTCAGGGACAGTGGGCAGACAAGGTGGAAAGTGACACTTCCTCTTGACTCACTGGTCATACCGGAGCTCTTAGCTTTCACCATGATTATTAAGTACCTGAGACTCTCTTTCTCTCTTCTAGGAGAGACTTGTGCAAAAACACAGGTTATGGAGAGTTTAGTATTTGGGGTTAAAAAGCAACTGCCTAATGCTGTTACAGAAATGAAGTATAAAGAGTTCTGCATCCGGGCATAAAATCTACTGGGAGGAACTAGGAATTAAATTCATTCATTCACTTCCTGCATTTGTTTTGAAGGGATACAAAGTAGCCAGTGATCTGACCTGACATGATTCTCAATTTGTTAGGCAAATATGCAGGAATATATTCAACTGAAGACTAACTCAACATGTCCTTACATTACTTGTAAACATGGTTTTCTTCAAGAATAAAAATGAACTATGCAATGCAATATGGCATTAGTAAATGTAAGAAGGTTGTGGTGTGGCAAGGCTTTATTCAATTCTTTGAAGCATGCATTCACGCTCATATGTTTATAGACATGATGACTGTGCTAGTTAGGTTTTGGCTGGGCTAAGATTCACCCATGATGGGATCTAACAGTGTAGTCGATTCCCGTGAAGCAGCTACTTAGCTGTGGGAAGTGTAGGACGCCTCTTTATTATGGTCCTAGACTTGGTACAGTTGAGAAAAAGTTTCTTTCAGGATGTGGTCTATTCTTTGTATAAATTGACATTGTCAGGAAACTAGCTCACTTCTGCTGGATTTGCATCCTGCATCTGCTTTATCAACCTCTCCCATAACACCTACCCATCTTGTGAGTCACACATGGACTGCTGACCTTCGGATGTTCATCCGGCCCTGCAGTTATATGGTCAAAGGAAGCCTCTAGCTTACCATCTGACCCAGAAACTTGAACTAGATGGGGACTTACTCACTTCTACAAGAGTGTGAGCCATTTCTTGATATACATCTCTTTTCATGTATAGACACAAAAATGTGGCTGGATTTGTTTGCTAGAGAACCCATTCAAACACAGTGATATTTTAAATGTTACCTTCTGTTTAGCAGTCTTTGATATAACTTCATTTATTCAGACAACAGTGCCTGAGTACTGGACTATGACATGTATCTGTCCCACTATTCTCTTGTCTTTATAGGACATGCCCATCATGACTTCTGTAGGGTCCCAAGAATGTCTTAAGTCAGTTTATGTTGTTGGAAATAAAATAATTCAGTCTTATACATATTCATATATATGTGTTTATGTGGTCCTATTTTACACTAAGACAAATTTAAATTAATTACAGATTTACACTACTTCATCTAAGTAGGTGAACCTTACCTTATCTGGTAATTGAAAAGCTATGACAGATTTATTTCTACTAGTGGTAGCAACCTTCATTTTAGTGGATAGCATTAGTAACTGAAATATGTAATTCACCTGCTGTATTTTAGGATGGCATTTTATCAGCGGGGAAAACAAAAACCTAACTATGTGCATCTCAATGAGAGACTTAATACTCTGTTTAATTTCAGTTTGTGTGAATATGTAGGACCCACTATAAACTTCTTGAATTTTTTCAACTCGTACCTTACAATTTTTTTGTGTGTCTTAGAAGTCAAAATGATTTTAGAGATTGTAGGGCAGACAGAACTTTTTGAAATATTTCATAGATTCTTATATACCTACTCCAGTATATCACTTTGTGAAATGCTTATTTAAATGTATTTTCATTTTGAAGCAGAAACCCACACTCAATAGCATTGAGTCAATTCTGACTCATAGAGACCCTGTAGGACAAGGCAGACCGGCCTTGGTGAATTTCTTTTTATGGGAGGAGAAAGCCTAGTCTCCTCTCAAGTAGTGGCTAGTGGTTTACAACTGCTGACTTTGTAATAAGCAGTCCAACTTGTAACCACTTGATGACTTGATGGTAAGTATCAATACATTTTAATTCTCAGATAATATAATATTGAATTATCTTTTAAAATTCCTTTATTGTCATACATGTTTCATATCATACAATTGACCCATATTAGAAGACTTCTGCAATCATCACAAAATACATTTCAGAACTCTTCCTTTTTCTTTTGGTCACATCACTGCCCTCTGGTGGTTGTGGGAGCTACCCAGCGCTGCTCCTGATAGCCGCTGCTGGATTTGAACCGCCACGCCCAAGGGCTGCAGTCCCGCACTCAACCACTTACGCCACCGGGGCTCAGCCCTTTAATTTTTATTTTTATTATTATTTTTTATCATGGGCATCACTGTCACCTAAGGGGAGTAGGAGCCCCAGCCTTGCTCTGGAGAGCTGCTCCTGGATATGAACCGCCAACCCTGAGGGCCGCAGTCCCACACTCAACCATTTATGCCACCAGGGCTCAGCCCAGAACTCTTATGCTCATTGTTGTTAGCTTCTCATTTCCCCACGTCCTCCGTTACCATGTCCCTATTCAGTTACTGTCTCTGTATCTCTAGCTATCCTGGATTTCATATATAGAAAATTATACAAACCCCCCCCCCCCCACAATCATACAAAGCAAACCACAAGTCAAGCCACCAACAATGACTAGACAGCAGAAAAATCTCACTCAAAGAGAAAACAGATAATATTACATTCTGAAACAACTTCAAAGTGGGTCAAGGGAAATCAAATGATAAGGTATTACATTTTAGTCTCACTACATCTGTCAGAATCAATTTTGCAATGCTCACTTTGAGAGCAAGAGTATTCACATCCTTCAACTATGATCAGAGGGAATTTATCTTATTTGTTTTAATACTCCAAGATCTAGGAATTTTATAAAAGTCAAACTCTCAGCTTATTAAAATGAGCCTTCTTTACAGCTCTTTGATAAAGGAAATGATGTTCTTTATCTTAGACTGGGTTCTCTCGAGAAGCAAAATAAGTGAAGCTTCTATATATATTTATAGAGGGAGAGTTTTTTTCTTTTTTTACTTTTATTGGGGACTCCTATATCTCTTATCACAATCCATGCATTCATCCAGTGTGTCAAGCACATTTGGACATATGCTGCCATCATCATTTTCAAAGCATTCTTTTCCCAGTTGAGTCCCTGTATCAGTTCCCCACTTTTCTCCCTCCCTCCCACTCTCCCTTTCTCACCAATTCTTGATAAATTATCTATTATTATTTTCATATCTTACATCATTCTCTGTCGCCCCTCACCAACTTTTCTGTTTTTCGTCTCCCTGAGAGGTGATTATAGATTCATCCTTATGATTGATTCCCCTTTCTGCTCCCACTCTCCCATAATTCTCTTGGTAGCTCTACTCTCATTGTTGGCCCTGAGGGGTTTATCTATCCTGAGTTCCCTGTATTGCAGGCTCTTATCTGTAACAGTGTGCATGTTTTGGTGTAATCCAATTTGTAAGGTAAATTGAGGTCATGATAGTGGAGGGAAGGAAGCACCAACGAGCTAGAGGAAAGTTTTGTGTTTCATAAGTGCTATATTGCACCATGACTGGCTCATCACGTCCCTGTGACTCCTCTGTGAGGGACTGTCCAATTGTCTACAGATGAGCATTGGGTCTCCACTCCTTGGCCCCAGCTCGCTCCCCCACCCCATTCACATTGGGTATGATTTTGTTCTGGGTCTTAGATGAATGATACTTTATCCCATTGACACCTCATGAACACACAGGCTGATGTGCTTCTTCCATGTGTGCTTTGCTGCTTCTGAGCTAGGTGGTCACTTGTTTATTTTCAAGTCTTTAAGATCCCAGATGCTATATCTTTTGATAGGAGGGTACCATCAGCCTTTATCACCACATTTGTCTTCAGAGATCATGTCCAGAAGGTGAACATCACAGAATGACAGATTCTTCGAACAAAGTGTTCTTGTGTTGAGGGAGTACTTGACTTGAGGTCCATTTTCTATCTGCAACCTTAGTTCTTAGCATCTAGATATGAGTACATAGCTCTATCCTTCTCTCATTATGTATTTATATATGCACATACTGGTATTTAGACCTCTATAAATGTCCTTTGCTTCTTGATTCTTTCCTCTATTTCCTTTTACTTTAGAGGGAGTGTTTTATATAAAAAAAATGGTTCATTCAGTTGTAGAAGAAGGCTAGTTCCAACTGTATCGAGCAGATGTACGACTGGAGGCTTCTCTGAACTCCTGTAGCTGCAGGGGCAGATGAACCCACTAATAGTAGTTTAGTTGACAGACCCCCAAGATCGGCAGGCCACACAGCAGGCCTCTGGATTAAATTCACTCACCTGGAAATAGTATGGCAAGTCAGATGCAAGGTCAAGACCCAGCACTAAGCAAGCAAGCTTTCCCTCAGAGTCCACCTATATTCAAAGCAGGTCGCACTGCTAATGAAAATTACTTTCAATAAGTTATTTTCAATTGATTGGCTGCTCAACTTATCATGATGTGATGACAGTATGTTAAATTTCATCAGAGGGGATTACTAACTAAACTCTCAATCCACAGAAAATTCCTGGCTCATCCAGGTTCACACAAAACCCTAGTTAGCACACTCCCTTTGTAGACCTGACATTTCCTCCCTCTATGGAAATAACTATTAATGTTATGATGGAAGAGAATCAGAAGGATGAAGGAAAAGATATGCAAGAGATAAGTTCTTGAAATTCAGGAGAATCCTGGGAATTGTGCAGATGCATATGGAGACTTAAATGGTGTTCACACCGGCAAGGATTTATTTGGTGGCGGACATTTAAAGGCCTAGAGTTTCATAGACAGCAGTTAGATGATATTTAATTATTTGTTGTTATACTAGACTTTAAGTTTCTGGACAGCAGATCCAACATATGTAAAAGTTCTGTTATTTGAGGATCTTACAGTTTAAAGAAGGAAAACAACATCTCATTTGTGGGTTTAAATAATTGTGGTATCTTTTTAATCAAAAATTAAAGTAAACAAAGAGAAATTGTGGTTTCATTTAGATTTTAGAAAAACATGGTATAAAGGCCTAAGTTTTAGAATAATTATTACCTAAATGTAAATTTGCTACCCATATTCATTATCATCTACATTACAAGAATATTGTATGAAAATATTCAGCTAACTTTATTTGGATCATAAGTGTCTTGTGACATCAAAACACTTATTTGTAAAAATTCCATAGATAGATTTATATGGAAAATATGAACAAGAGTCTCCAGTGTAATTATGGCATAGTATTTACCACCTTGATATTTTTTGATAAGGCCAGTGAATGTCTTAGGAGATAATTTAGCTGAATGAAGCCCACAAAAATGATCTGATTCTCATACATGATTATAATAGTGTGTTCTCTTCAGCTCAAAAGTTGTCACTCCTGAAATTGCTGGGGCATGATTATTGAGATCATGAGGATGACACCAAAATCACAGGACACATTCCACGAACAATAAGAGGTCTTAACGATCATGTGGGATATTGTCTGATAACTTTTACTCAATATTAATTGAACTGTGGATATAAGCAACAGTTAAATTGTCTGATGTGTTTTAGTTTGAAGTTGACATGATTCTTCTGACTTTTGTTATATGCTGGTATTTGTCAGGATTCAAAGGATGCTTAGTAAATTTTGATTTTTCTAAGGTCAGGTTTACTTTTGAATATGTTAAAGCAGGAAAAGTCTGTTCCTGTTGGAGTAAGCCCCCCCCCCTTTTAACACTGAAAGTTTAAGAAAGTCAGTGAGCAGAAAACAAAATGGGCTTATGTGATCATTTGGTGAGCAGAAGAAAGGGAGAGACTGCAATGAAGAGGTGTGCTGAATTTAGACACATTCCACTGGTCCCTATTGATGAGACCTTTGGGGACTAGAAATGGGAGAAGAGAGGAAGAACTGGTTGGTTTTAGTTTTCAGGAGTTGAGTAGATTCTGAGTCTCTACAACTGACCTCGCTAGGATGTTTTTGTTGTTAGGTGCCCTTGGGTTGATTCCAATCCTGGGTAGAACAGAATGAAACATCACTCAGACCTGTACCATTTTCACAGTCAGTCTTATGATTGAGCCCACTGTTGTAGCCACTGTGTCCATCCATTCTTGTCAAGAGTCTTTCTTTTTTTTTCACTGCCCCTCTACCTTACCAATCATGTCCTTCTCCAGAGACTGGACTCTCCTGATAGATGTCCAAAGGACATGAGACAAACTCTTGTCACCCTGGCTTTTTAAGGAGCATTCTGGTTGTGCCTCTTCCAAAAAAAGACGTTTGGAAAAAAAAAAAAAGATAGATTTGTTTATCGATGATACTGTCAATATTGTCCACCAGAATTATCCCGAGAATGCATCAATTCCTTAGTCTTCCTTATTTAGTGCCCAACTACCACGTGCTGTTGAGGCAACTGAAAATAACGTGGCAGGAGTTCCGCACATCGGGGTCCACAAAGTGACACCCTTGCTTTTCTCACCTAAAAGAGGTCTTTTACAGCAGTGACAGGGGTCCTCAAACTTTTTAAACAGGAGGCCAGCAAGTTCAATGTCCCTCAGACCGTTGGAGGGCCGGACTATAGTTTAAAAACAAAACAAAACAATTATGAACAAATTCACTGTGGCCCTGGGATGAGTCGGCTGCTAACAGGACAGCAGCAGCGAGAAAAACACCTGGTGGGGTTGGATAAATGTCCTTGGTAGGCCACATGTGGTCCGCCTGGTGAATACTCAATAAATACTGTTGCTTTTGTGAGCGTTATTAAAAAATCCTTGACAATTTCAATATTTTCTCCATTTATCATAAAGCACTTGTGATTATTTTCTCCAGTTGTGATTATTTCAGTTTTCTTTTCCTTGAATTGGAATCCATACTGAAGCCTACAATCCTTAGTCTACATCAGCAAAGGCTTCAAGGCCTTCTCACTTTCAGCAAGCAAGTTTCTGACTTCTGCAAATCAAAGTTTTCATTCTCTCCCAATGCTGAATTCTTCTTCAAATAATTCTCTGATTGTTTGCTCAGCATACAGATTGAACAACTGGGGTGGTAGAAAGCAAATTTGATAAAAACTTTAGTAAACGACTCCTTTGTTCTGTTCATACAACTGCCTCTTGATCCATGTAAAGATTTTCCACATAAGTACAATGAAATATTCTGTAATTCTCCCTCTTCTCAAGGCTATTTCTGGTTTATCTTGGAACACACAGTCAAATGCCTTCGCGTTGTAAATAAATAGGATATGAATAAATATCTTTATGGTATTTTCTGCGCTCATACGAGATCCATCTGACAACAACAATGATATCCTTTGTTCCCTGCCCTCTTCTGAATCTAGGCCAAATTCCTGGCAGCTCTCTGTCAAAGTACTGACGCAATTATTGTTGGATGATCATCAGCAAAATTTTACTTGTAGGCAATATTACTGATATTTTTCTATGTTTTGTGCATTCCGTTTGGAAGAGATACAAAAACTGATCTCTTCCTGTCAGTTGACCAAGTAGCTGTCTTCCAAATTTCTTGGTATTGATGAGTAAGTACTCTCAGTGCTTCATTATCTTGTTGAAACATTTCAATTGGCATCCGTCAATTTCTGGAGCCCTGTTTTTGGTTAATGCTTTCAGTTCAGCTTGAACTTCTTCCTTCAGTGTCATTGGTTCTTGGTCATATGATACCTTTGAAATGGTTAAATATTGACTGTTTCTTTATGATAGAGTGTCTCTATTTTCTTTTCATGCCTCCTGCATCTTTCAATACTTTCCCTTTAGAGTCTTTCAGTATTGCCATTCAAGACAAAGTTTTTCCTCAGTTCTTTCAGTTTAAGATATTCTAAGCAGGTGCTTCCTTCTTGGCATCCACATTGGGCTTTTCTTTCTTGTCTTTTTAATGACCCTTTGCTTTCTTCATGTTTTATTGACTTCATGTCACCCCATAGTTTATCAGGCCTTTTATCATTAGTGCTCAATGCAGCAAGTTTGTTCTTTAGATGTTCTCAGCATGCTGGTGAGATAAACTCAAGGTCATATTTTGACTCTCATACACTTGTTTGCATTTTCTTCAGCCTCACCCTGAACTTTATGTGAGCAACTGATGATCTGTTCCGCAATTAGATCTTGACTTCATTTTAGCCACTACTATTGTTTCTCCACCTCCTTTTCTTTTTCCATTGGTATAGTCAATGTGATTTCTATGTAGTTCATATGGAGAAGTCCTCTTTTATATTGCTGAAAAAAGGGTGTTTGTAATGAAGAAGTCTTTGGGCTTGAAAAACCCTATCATGGGATATCCAGCTTCTTTCTATCATTTTTTGGGGGGCACATGACTGCCCTCTGGTGGTCGTGGGCGCTACCCAGTGCTGCTCCTGAGAGCCGCCACTGGATTTGAACCACGGGCTGCAGTCCCGCACTCAACCACTTACGCTACCGGGGCTCATGCCCATTTCTATCATTAATACCACATTTTCCAATGACTGTTCATTCCTGGGAAGAAGTACAGGGCTTTAATTCTTTAATTTCTTCATCACTTGCTTTGGTGGTCAATGCATAAATTTGAATTGTAATTGTATTGATGGCTGGATTTCTTTGTATTACTATATCAGATTTTAAGCAGGGCACCATTGACTGTTGTGTGTGTATGTGTGTGTGTGTGTGTCCTGATTACAAATTTAGCCTCTATGGAGCAACAAAAATGTTCATTGAACACAAAAATAGTATTGTAATATATTTATTTTCATTTGAAAATGCCAGGAGACATTGTTAAATTAATTGTCAAAAAGCGGACGCCTACTCACCTTATATCAAGAGTGACCTTGCAACGTCTGTTTTGGTGTTTATTGCAGCATCATTCCTCTTGAGTATGTCATTATCACCAGAGTGAACCATACAACTGATTAAAAATAGCAATGCCAGTCCATTTCAGCCCACCAATGCTTACCATAGAGATCAGTGGTTTCTAACCTGTGGGTCACGACCCCTTTGGGGGTTGGAAGACCCTTTCAGAGTGGTCGCCTGATTCACAACTATAGCAAAATTACAGTTATGAAGTAGCAATGAAAATAATTTTATGGTTGGGATCACCACTACATGAGGTGCTGTATTAAAGGGTTGCTGCATTAGGAAGGTTGAGAACCACTGATATAGATCTTTATCCTTTAGATTTCATTTTTCAAGAGTTACAATTTTTCTAGATTCATATTCTACACATTCTAAGTTCCATTTATAAATAGATATTTGCAAATGTTTCATTTCTTTTTGAGCTTGGGTAGGTGTGGCTTATTTGACCAGAATAACACAGAATGGAGAAAAAGATGTTTGCCACAGTGAGGTGGTATAAATTATTTCAATTTGATGGCTGTCTCTGGATTAGATTTTGCTTTTGAGTGCTGATGCCCTAAGTTTCAGCTAGAATAAAGATTCTCTGTCAAGAAACATGTGTATCTCCCCCAGTTTACAAATTTGATTGGAGTGGGCAATTTAGAAATTGGGCATAGAAATTGAGGGTAGGAGGAGTAAAAGGGATAAAGTGACTGCCTTACAGGCTTTCATAGATGTATTCACAATTAAAATGATTGAAAGGTGGAAAGTTAATCCTTTATGTATGAAAGCAGCAATGATGCAGGGAGCCAGGGGTGGCTTATCACACAGGTAATTACTTAATGTGGCTTTCCTAGCAATTGTCTTTGTAACTTCCATTAATTTATTTTTTTCTTGATGAATTTTGGTAAGAACAGATGGAGGTAGATACTGATAGATTCTATGATTCAGTTGTGAATGTCTACTAACAGTGTTTAATGTGATTGCTATCCTACTGAATATAAGATAAGTCATCTTAGAAACAGGAGCTGGTGGACCTCATCAACATGAGAGAAGACCCACTAGGTGGAACACGTGTTTTGGATTTGAAACAACACGAGAGAAGACCCACTAGGTGGAACATGTGTTTTGGATTTGAAATCCCTGTGCACTTAAGCTCCTTCATTCAGGAAACAGCTGTGGCACCAAGACCCACAGAGTAGTGGCAAAGGAGTGGGGACAGCAGAACCAAAAGCCAAAGTATGAGACAGAGTGGTACTTTGCAGCTTACAGACCAAGTATAGCTGAGTGTGTCTGTGTGGAATGCTGGCTTCTGGAATGGGCTGCCTCGAAGCACTTAATTGGAGGAGTTAAGTTGCTGAATTAAGATGTTAAAGATGAATGCTCTTAAACTGAGGCTTATGTTGGGTGGTGTGTTGTTTGGAGATTTTCTGGCATCTCTAAAAGAGTTCTATAACATTGCCTGCCAAGGACCTAAATGAAATTGAACTTCAAAAAATCCTAAATGAAATTGAGAGAATTCATGTCATTTGATCTTTATAATGAAGCTTTCAAATTTACATCTCAATTGAAATTACAGAGTAGAAGAGAACTAGCCTATAAGACAAAGAAAAGTAAATACATCTCCACTATATGCATGTGAAATTTGGATGCAAAAGACGTCATTTTATTTCTTAACCATACTTGGTTTCATTAGACTATAATTTTTTAGACTATAAAATCTTTTGGAATGTAAATGTTCTTACAAGAGCTATTTGAGCATATTGGGGCATGCTAGCAATTACTGAACAAACTGAAATACTCAGCTCTTTGAGAATTATATAATAAGCACCTCATGGATTAATGAAAGAACATAGAACTCATTTGTTTTCCTGGGTTATTTATTTTTAATAAAGTATTTTAATAAAATCATTTATAATGATGTATGGTTTAGTTTTAAGACATTTATATGTAAAATTATATACATGGCAAGATATATAAAAATTATATACATGGTAACATGGATGGTACTATCATAAAGCAAACAAACAAAAAACATTGCTATCAAGTCGATTCTAACTCATGTGCATTTGTGTTTGTAAGTCTGTTTTAAAAAACAATTTTGTTGGCATATTTCATATATCATACAGTACAATAGCTCAGTGGTATTCAAAAGTGTTGTGCAATCATTGCCACAGAAATTTTAGGACATTTCTTCTTCACGGTTGTGAGTTACTCATTATCCACCAATATTCTCTGCCAATAGTTGTCTCTCCTGGATTTCTTATACAGAAAAACACACAAAATTAAAACTAAAATCTTCAATAACGACAACTCAGCAACAATGACATAATAAAACCCAGATAATCCTCAATCAAAAGGAAAACACAAACTTGTTAACACTGGAAACAATATACATTGGATCAAAAGGGAAAACGAATATCACATCTTCCAACCACTGCAGTAATCTGGTTTGCAGTGCACTCTGTCTGATAGCAAGGTCATTCGTCTCCCTGGTCCATGGTCAAAGGTGATTCACCAGAGGCTTAACCACACGGGGGACTTTGAAATGGGTTTTGGGATTTCACCATCACCCAGAGCCTTCTGCAAACCAGGTGTTCAGAATTTAAGCTCTAATATGGTTCCTTCCTATGGATTTGGATTTTATTATTTACAATCCTTGGATCACGGATGCTAGTGTACTTCTAGGCAGACTTAGCTGATGCCTCATTTAGATGGATACTTGCTTTAAGACAAATGTTTAAGATCCCAGATGCTATTCTTTCTGATAGTCAGACACCCTCTGCTTTATACACCCCATTTTGTTGTAACACCCATATCTTAGTAATCTTTTCATGAGCAAGGCCATGCCATAAAAATTAATTGTCTTGGGCTGAGCCCTGTTGGTGTAGTGGTTGAGTACAGCACTGCGGCCCACGGGCTTGGCGGTTAAAATCCATTGGCGGCTCTTCAGGAGCAAGGCTGGGTAGCTCCCACGACCACCAGAGGGCAGTGATACTACCCTCCGCCCCAAATTAATTATCTTTAAAGTCTGTGATTAAGTATAAGCTCAAAATCTATTCATATATTTATGGTTTATATATGTCCCTATGGAAGATATGGTACTTTTATTGATACTATCATTAATTCAGCTAATGGCATAGAACTTAAAATCTCTATAGAAATGAAAGTACACCTATAGAAGACAGGTAGTTAGAGCAAAGTACATGAGTTTTTGATTGTACAGTTTATCAACTTAGGTGGCTGGACACTGTTTACAGAAAAAAATGAGGGCTGGATATGGTGAAAAATTTTGATAATTTTGATAATTCACAAGTGAAGAACTAAAACATGCCATAAGAGGTAACAAGAGTATCAAAATATCAAATATATGGTAATCTTGAAATGACTTTTGGGGACACCCTCAAAGCAAGAATTTTGAACCAAAAATCCAATGAATGCCACATCAGTAGTGTTGAGATTGTAGTCATCTGCTTCTACTCACATTAAGGTATTTCAGCCTGAAGCCCAAGAAAGTAAAGCAGTTCCTTTGATCTGCTACAGGTGTGCTTAAGGTAGAACCCTGCTCATCTAGTGGGAGTTGCAAGTCAGATGCTCTGGTGTGGGCCAAGAGGATGTTGTGCACCTCAAGAGAACAGACTTTAAAGTCTTGGTTCTGTAGTACAGAGCCTGGGTGACCAATGGCTGAATAAAAACTTGCTTAAAAGTGCCCAATGAGGAACATGATACTGGGTTGATTCTCTCATTGGAGAATTTTTCCCAGTGGCAAGCTGCCCCTGCCCCAGTTTACCAATGGAAATGTAGTTGCCTTCTCCAAGACAGACATGCACCCTACCCTCACCTCTTGACTTTAATTTCTAGTAAGGTTCCTAATGACTCTTATTAGAATCTCTGTTACTTCAGGTGACCATAGAATCATATTATATGGCAAGAACTGATTGGTCTTCTCTCTCTCCCCACATCATGGGAAACCTATCCAGTTGAGGTCAGGCCTTCTCTGCCAAAGTGGTTTTTAAGATATATTTTTGTTTGTTTGTTCATATAAGCATTTATATCAGGGTATTTATGTCAATGGGGTCAGCCTCTTGAAGTTTTTCTGGATTTCGGGATATGAAACTCAGGATTGCTGAACCTAGAAGGTCGGCACATAGAATAAGGACTTTTGTGTGTGTGCATGTGTGTGTGTGTGTGTGTGTGTGTGTGTGTGGGCAGGGGGTGCATGAGTCCATAGATGGTGGAGGGGTAAAAGGGAGACAAAGTCGAGGAGTCTAGGAAGGAAAAGAATGCTTGGAAACTGATTGTGGTAGGAGTTACACAATACTGCTTGACATAACTGAACTGTGGAATGATATGATATATGTATTAACTCACAATTAATGATAAAAGTTAAAAGAAAGAAACAAAAATTGACAAATGTTTATTATGGGGAAGGACAAAGAGTTTTTGCAAAGAGTTTTGCATAGGGCATTTTGAGTGTATGTTAACTGTGGTGGAATAATTTGGGAAAGGTATAAATAATGGTTGCAAAACATGGAGGATAAAAAATGGCCTTGTAAGGAGGGAGAAGACAGAGTGGAGTGCATCCTGACCCACGAGCCTTAAGGATGACATCCTTACTCAGAACAGCCTGTGATATGGCCGGCCCTCATACGAAACATGGTGTCCCTCACTGACCCAAGGCCCTGTAGGGACAACAATGGAGAAGCAGGGTTGGAATTGTACCATTTGACCTGACCACACCAAGGCAAAATATTAAGCGTGTGCAACAGAGCAACATGGGGAGCAGAGCATGGAGTTACCGAGGGAGTGTCAAGGATATACTTTAGGGCCAGGGTGTCACACCCTATTGGACCCAACCAGGGGGCACTCCTGGAGATCAATGAAAAGACCTTGAATTGTTTACATGTTTTTATTTTGTTATTATTTAAATTTTTTTTACGTATGCATATATTTTTTCTGGACATTGTTATTATTGTTGTCGTTGTTATGCTTTCTTTGGACGCTTCATCTTATGATGCCTTGGTTTTTTTTGGTACATATTACTATCTGCCCAAATCTATCTAGATAAAATAGGCTGGATGGGCAGTCTGGAGGAGAAAACAATGGGTCCGATGGTTCTGGGGGTACATGGGAGATGGGGAAGTGGGGAAAAGGAGGTGGTTTTGATCAACCCAGGGATAAGGGAACAACAAGTGATTCAAAATCAGTGACAATGTGGGTGTGAGAAGCCTGCTAGGAATTGATCAAGAGTAATGTAATAGAAGAATTACTGAAGCCCAATTGAAGGCTGAGCATGATAGTGGAACAAAAGGAAAGTAAAAGGAAATAGAGGAAAGAACTGGGTGGAAAAGGGCATTTATAGAGGTCTAAATACAGTCATGTACATAAGTCAATATATTTTTATATGATGGGGCAATAGATCTAGGTACATATAGTTATAGGGTTAATATTAAGGTGGCAGATGGAGTTTGGGCCTCCATGCAATTACTCCCTCAATGCAAGAACAGTTTGTTCTATTAAACTGGCATTGCATGATGCTCACCTTCCCAACATGTTCACTGAAGACATGTGGTGAAGAAAGCTGAGGATGCCCAGCTATCAAAAGATATCGCCTCTGTGGTCTTAAAAGCTTGAAAGTAAATGGCAACCATACAACTGAGAAGCAACAAAGCCCACATGGATGAAGCACACCAGTCTATGTGGTCACGAGGTGCCAAAGGGATCAGCTATTAGGCATCAAGGAACAAAAAAACTATATCATTGTGAATGATGGGGGAGTGCAGATTGGGAATCTAAAGCCCATCTTTAGGAAACTGGACATTCCCTTACAGAAGGGTTGAAGGGAGGAGATGAGGCAATCAAGGTATAGTGTAGCAACAATGAAATAGGCAACACCTCTAGTTCTTAAATGCTTCCTCCCTCCAATATCATGATCCAATTCTACCTAACAATTCCAGCTAGACCGCAGATGTACACTGGTATGCATAGGAGCCGGAGACATGGAAAATTCAGGAAAGATGATCCCTTCACAATCAGTGGTGAGAGTGGAGATATTGGGAGGGTAGAGGAAAAGTGGAATAGAAAGGGGGAACCAATTGTACGGATATTGTACACATATTGTACACAATTGTACACATATAACCTCCTCCCTGGGTATGGACAACAGGGAAGTGGGTGAAGGGACACATTGGACAGTGTACAATATGACAAAATAATGATGATTTGTAAATTGATAAAGATTCATAAGATAGGGGGAGTGGGGAGGGTGGGAAAATAAGAGGAGGATGTTTTGAGAATGATGATGGCAACAAATGTGGTCTGCATGCAATAGATGTATGTATTGATTATTATAAGAGTTGAATGAGCCTCCAATAAAATGATTTTAAAGAAATAACAAGGGAGGGGGGAAATGAGGAGCTAATATCAAGGGCTCAAGTAAAAAGAAAATATTTTGAAAGTGATGATGGCAACAAATGTACTTAGCACAATGGATGGATGGATTGTGATGAGTTGTACTAGTCCCCAACAAAGTGATTTATAAAACAACAAAAAAAAAGATATTGAATTATACATATACAAGTTTTTAAAGTGGGAAGTTTTGTTGTATATGTTTTTGCCACAATTAAAAATATTACATTGATATGAAGATGTTCTAAATATTAATGTGGTAATATTTGTACAACTGTGCTTGATATGATTGAAGCATTGAATTGTCCAGAAAGCTATTAAAAATTTATAAATAAGATGGGGATATGTGGTTTATGAGAACTAGGAAAGAACACTACCTCATTGCTTGGGAGATTGAATTAGAAGATTCCATGGCCTAAGAATGAAAGCCTCCCTTCACCTTGGTCTTTGTTCTTATAGTAGTGGTCTCAGACAGTCTGTGTCCTTTTGTGATTGGCTAAATTCACTCACATGATGATTTCCAGTTTCATCCATGTCATGAGGTGTTTAATGGTTTCATTGCTGTATTTTAAGGATGCATAATATGCCATTGTGTGTGTATGCTTGTGTACACCAGTTTTTTTTAATCCATTTTACTGAAGAGTATTTGCACTGTTTCCAGCTTCTTGTTATTGTGAACTGTATTTCACTGAATATGGGAGATGATATGTCTATTCATGTTTTGTCTCTTATTTCCTTGGGTGTATGCCCAGTAGAGGTATTGCTGAGTTGTAAGGTATCTCTTACATACTTTGACATGTTGTCAGGACAGGCCAGTTCCTGGAAAAGGCTATCCTGCTTGGTAAAGTGAAGGGAGAGGGAACGAGAGGAAGGTTCTCAATGAGAAGAATCGACACAGTGTTCATGTTCACAACAATGGCCTGAGGCACACGAGCACGTGTGAGGATGGCACAGGTTGTGTTTACTGTGTGGTGCATAGGGTCATGATGGGTCAGAACTGATTGGATAGAAGCCAACAACAGTAGGTTTCTATTCCCAGTTGTTTTAGGTAGTGCCACATTGCTTTCCACCACGATTGCATGTTTACCAGCCCACCAGCAGTTTAGAAGTGTTTCCATGTCTTCACATCTCCTGCAGAACTTATTGCTTTTTCTGTGCATTTTTCTTTAAACTTGAGCTATTATTATAGGTATAAGGTAATTTTGATTTGCATCTCTCAGGTGGCTAGTGATCACCAGGATTTTTTCATGTATTTGTTAGCCATTTGATTATCATTTTTGCCAAGCTGTCTATTCATTTCTTTTGTCAACTTTTAAAGTTGGATCATTTGTAATTTTCTCATTGAAGGGTTTCAGAATTCTGCAGAGTTTTGTAATTGGATCTTTGTCTGTAATGCATTGCTGATGATTCCCCTCCCCCTCCCCCCAATCTCTGGGCTCTCATTTTATTCTTTTGATGAAGTCTTTTGGTTTGCATACGGTTTTGTTTTTAGTAAGTCCTAATCATCTATTTTGTCTACCACCATATGTGCTTCCTTTATTATAGTTGACAGTCTACGTGTGCCCTGTAATAGGGCGCTTAAGTTTGTGCTAATTTTCTCATTGATGATCGTTATAGCTTGGGTTTATATTTATGTCTGTAATACACTTGATAAAGTGCTTGGGGCAAGGTAAGGGTCCTGTTGTATTCTTCTGCATATGGAAATCCCTTTTTTTGCCACAAGATTTGGTGAAGAGGTTATTCCTATCTCATTTAATATTTTTAAATCTTTTGTAGAAAATCAGTTTCCTGTAAGTAGATGTGTTTGCTTTTGAACTTTCTATTATGTTCCATTGGTTTAGGTATCTATCATGGTACCAGTACCAGGCTACTTTTACTACTGTGGCTATGTAATAGGTTTTGAAGTTGGATAGAGTGAAGCATTCTACTTTATTCTCTTGTAAGGAGTTCTTTGATTATACTGTGACTTTTTTCTCTACTTATGAAGTTGGTAATTTTTTTTCAATTTCTTTAAGCAATGAATTTGGTATTTGGATCAGAATTTATAGATTGTATTGTAGATTATTTTATATATTGTTGACATTTTCACAATATTAATTCTTCTTTCAATGAGCATAAATGGAGCTGAAATAGGGCTCAAGGGCTCAAGTAGAAAGAAAAAGATGATGGCAACATATGTACAAATATGCTGATACAATGGATGTTTAGATAGTTTTAAAAGTTATAAAAACTGTGAGAGCACCCCAATAAAATGATTTTTGAAAATAAAAAAGAAAAAGATATTTTCCCATTTGTTTAGGACTCATTTTGTTTCTTTTAATAGTGTTCTGTAGTTCTCTTTGTATAAGTCTTCCTTTTTTTAAAATTTGGTTTATTCCTAAATGTTTTCTTTTGTGTGGCTCTTGTACATGATACTGTTTTCTTGGTGTGGAGTTTCTTCTTTCTTTCTTTTTTTTTGAGATCTCTTCCCTGGAATATAGGAATCCAATTGAATTTTTCTTGTTAATATTGTATCTTATTACTTTACCAAATCCCTTGATTTGTTAAAGATTGTTTCTAACAGTCTTTTTTGTGGAGTCTTTTGGGGTCTCCATATATAAAATTATATCTGCAAATAGTTAGAGTTCCATTTCTTCTTCGCTCAGTTTTATTCCCTTAATTTCTTTTTGGTGTTAATGATTCCTGCTAAGACTTCCATCAGGAGGTTGAATGACAAAGGCATTCTTGTTGGGTTCCTGTTCTCAAGAAAATGTTTTTACTTGTTCCTTATTGAGCATAATGTTTGCTGTTGGTTTTTCATATGTGGCCAGGTTGTAAATTTTTTTGAGAGCAAAGAGTTTCAGCTTTCTCTCTTGGAGCGGCTAATGAATTTGAACTGCCAGCCTTCTAGTGAGTCGTCCAAAGTTTATCCAATGGTGCTAACTGCTAACCACAAGGTTGACAGTATAAATTCACCCATCATTCTGTGGGAGAAAAATGAGGTTGCCTGCTTCTGTCAATATTTCCATCCTCGGAAACCCAATGTAGGATCAGTAGAGGATAGTGTTGCTCATGGTAGAAATTCCAATATGAATTTGCCCTCTTGTTTATTTGATTAATATTTATGTAACTATCCTCAGAACCCTGTGTCCATGATCATAAAGATAGATCACTTGATTTAGATAACTAGGTTTTTATACATTGCTTGTACCTCTTTGAAATATATCTATTTCAAAGTTTGGAATACTAGGCAGCTTCTGTTTTTGTGAGGTGTCATTGAGTCAACTCAAACCCATAGCGACCTTCTGCACAGCAGATGAATACTGCACTGTTTCGCACCCGCCTTACAGTTGCTCCTATGTCTGAGCCCATAGATGCAGCTGCTGGGCCAGTCCATCTCCTGGAGGGCCGTCCCCTTTTTCATTGCCCTTCCACTTTAGCAAACATAACACCTTGCTCCAGGGACCGAGCTCTCCTGGCAAAAGGGACAAAAGATGTAAGAAGTCTTGCCATCCTTGCCTCTGAGGCAGTGGTTCTCAACCTTCCTCATGCCCTGACCCTTAAATACAGTTCCTCTTGTGGTGACCCCCCACAATAACATTATTAGCAATGCTACTTCATAACTGTAATTTTGCTATTGTTATGAATCTAATGTAAATATCTGATTTGCAGGTTGTATTTCCCTTGTTACAATTTGAACATAATGAAAGCACGGTGATGAGTCACAAAGCAATATGTAACTATATAGTGAAAGAGTGATGTGTCTTCTGGTGGTCTTAGGTTGGGAACCACTGGTCTAAGGGGCTCTGTGGCTGCACTTCTCCTTAGTGGCTTAGCCCTCTTTAAATCAGTCGAGGTGGAATGGTCTATTTAGTCTCCATATCTAGAGCTCTCCCTGCCTGACACCTTTCCCCTGGAGCAATGCTTTTTGTTGAGGTCAGGTGTCCTCCAGTCAGTTCTGGTTCATAGCGACACGAAGTATCACCGAGTGACACACTGCCCTGTCTTGTGCCATCCCCACTCAATGTTTGAGCAACTGTTTCAGCTCAAATTGTTTCAATGTCAAACAGCTCAACTGTTTCAAGTCAAACCACTTTTTTGGAGACTCTTCCTAGTTTTGAAAAAGAGAAACTGTATTAAGTTTCATGTCAACTTGGGTGAGTCAGGATTCTCATGACATATCTAACATAGTGTGATCAACTCCAAGATGGGATTTTCTGTGACGCAGCCAGGGGGAGAACAGACCACCTAAATAAAGTCACCACGTTGGTACAATTGAGGGAGGCTTCATTTAGCTTGTGTCCAACTCTTAGTATAAATTGATGGTGTGTGGAGATTACTCACTTCTACTTCTGGATCTGGGTCCTACATCTCTCTCATCCACCTCCTGTCACATCACTTGCCAATTACAGGAACCATGCTGTACTGTCAGCCTTGTATTTATTTGGCAGACTTCACATTCATTCAGCTCTGCTTCTACCAGCTTGTGGTTTTCCTGTTTCCTGTTGTCAGGACTGGCAGCTACATGAGCCACAGAGTTGAGCTGGACTGTGTGAGGCATTTCATGATATAAATCTCTTCCTGTACAGATACACATACGAATGTCACTGCTTTTGCTTTTTCTAGAGACTCATTACTGTCATGCCCATTCTAACATACAGCAACCCTATAAGACAGAGAACTATTGCACAGAGTCTTCAAAATTGTAAAGCTTTATGGAAACCGACTGCATATCTTTCTACTGAAGAGCAAAACCAAAGCAAACCAAAATGACAGTGTAGAGGTCAATTGGTCACTATCCCTCTAGGATAGGGTAGAACTGATCCATGAAGCTTCTGAGGATGGAAAACTTAAAGGAGCAGACAGCTTCGTCTTTATTCTACAGGATGACCTGAAGATTTGAACGACTCACCTTTCAATTACCAAGCCACCTTTAAGCTTACAGTGAGGTACAAAAGCACTACCATTTTATACATTTACCAGTCACTGCCACTAGTGGATTCCGACTCACAGAGATGCCACGTGTGTGTTGGATTGAAACTGCACTGTAGGGTTTTCAGTGCACCGTTCTTGAAGGTATTTTTAGGTGGACTTTAACTGCCAATCTATTTTTTATTGTGAGTTCAATTTATTTTTTTGTCGAGGCCACACACAACAAAACGTACACCTATTCAACAGTATGTACATGTACAATGTAATGACATTGTGTTCTTCTAGTTAAGCAACTCTTCACCCTCCTTTCCTCTGTTGTTCACCTCTATATAACATAGACATACTGCCCACTACTTAATTGCACCAGATCTTTAATTTTTCAAGTTGCTGTTGTCAGTTTGACCCCATGTAGATAGTTCTGAAAGCTGCACAGGGTTCAAGGCAGACATTCAAATCAGAAACAAAACCCATCATTCTGGTTTAAGAGTATTAAAGTGTACCAGGGTAGTGGCTAACTGCAAGGTCAGCAATTCGTCAGTACTACTGCTTGTTCTGAGATAGAAAGATGAAGCTCTCTGTTCTATGAAGGATTCATTCACACCAAACTCCGCGACCTGAATGAGTCAACTCACAGCTACCCCCTGTGGATTTCTGGGACTGTGACTGTATACCGAAGTTCAAAGTCCAGTCTTTCTCCTGCAGAGCAGCTGGCATTTTCGAACTGCCTGCCATGCGATCATAGAACAAGCGTAATCACTGTGTCACCAGAGCTCCTTCCTATAAAGGATTACAAATTCAAAGACTCAAAAGGGCTCTTAAGATCCCTATGAGAAACCAACTCAGTAGCAGTAGGTCTGGTTAGGCATAAAGGGCATTTCCTGCTTAAGATTTAAGATCTACCCCAGGGTAACAGGATTGGGTGTTCTGTTCTCCCCCCATGAGCTTCTGACATTTGATTCTGGGTTTTCCCTCTTTGGTCGAGGTTCATCCATAAAATATTTGATATGACTAACTGCTGAGTATGTCAGCTCTGTGCATCATGCAAGGGTGCTTATGAGCGACCCCCTATCTGTCTCCTGAGGAATTGCAGGCTGTGCATCACTGAGCTGGACTGTGTGAGGCATTTCATGATATAAATCTCTTCCTGTACAGATACACATACAAATATCACTGTTTTTGCTTTTTCTAGAGAATTTAACCCAACACAAAAACCATTGCAGTCATGTCCACTCTAACATATACTAACAGTGTAAGACAGTGTACTACTATGTATGTTTGTTTACTGTTTTAAACCCTGAAAGTAACTGGCCCGCATGTTGTCAAACACACCCAGGAAGGTTGTTAGGAACTGCCACTTCTTCACTTCTGTACCCACATGTAATTTGGTAGTACTGGGCAGAGCTCTTGCTCAGCTATGTTTTGAAGAGAGGACTAAAGCTAGCCATAATAGCTTGGTGGACCCCTGCACATTCACTTCAGAGCCTCATTTTGTCATCTTCTCCATACTAGACAATCGCTGCTCCTTTCCTGATACTGCTTTCTCTTCATATAGCACCTAGAAGACAAATTAGCGGTTAGTAAAATCACAAACACAGTTTCCCATAAAGCACCATTAAGCACAGGGAGCTAGTAGTGATGTGTTTTTCATTGAACCACAATTTTGTACTCAAATGCAATGTTTGTTGTGTTGCTTTCCCTCCCATTCGCTCAAGTAATTATTGGTTTATGTTTTGAACATTATGCTACATTAATGAGTGTGTAGAATTTACTAACCAAGCTTCTTCTTTCCTCCCCGATTCACTTATTTTAGAAACTGTACAATGCTAACTACAATTATGTAACAGCATAATGGCTGTGAGTTTCCCTAGAGATGGGTTTTCCATGCCACAATTAGCTTATTCTCAAGGGAGAGGTGTTAAACATTTTATAGGCCAGGGAGTGTGTTTCTTGACCTGAGTCTTACTCTGTCCAGTAGCACTATGTCTTCCTACCAAGTCAGATGCTTTAAGCCCCTTTCTGGTATATTTAAACTGATCTGAGAGATGAGCGATGTTTTAATGTGACTAGTCTATTTGCTAAATTAAAGTTCACCGTTGACGTGATACATCCAATCAGCGATTTATCCTGAGGCAACCAGTTTACTGTAAAATAAGAGGAAGTGAAGGATTTCTTATACGTCTCATGGCATTTCTTGATGGCTAAAGCATCTGGCACTGTTTCATATTTGAAGGCCGTCCAAATGGTAAGTAGATCGATCGTGCCTGAGTATTTTGTCTAATGTTCTGATGCTGTTTGGAAGAGCTTGTTCTCGTCTTTGGCGAACGAGAGAAGGAGGATGCTGACACATCGGAGCGTCTCTCTCCAGGCATCTCAATCAATTTTGCATGAGAAATCAAAAGGAAGTACCGTAGGTGTGCTAGCGGGGCAAGTAGTCATCCAAATCCTGCGGTCTTTGTGCCGGGGAGTGTTTTCTTGGCATCCACTGATCATGAGTCTTCATAGATGAGTGGCACTCCGAACCTGGAGCCCTAGCGTCTCTCCCCTTCCTGAAAGGGGAAAATGGACACCGGCTCAGCCCGTGTACCTTATGCAGACGTGGCTGACCGACGCTTCTGCACGTCTCTTTGAGTCAGCTGCCGGGCAGACTGCAGCCATGAGTTCTGAGCCAGACCTCGCTTCCAAAATAGGATTGCACTTGCAATCAACTCGGGGAAAATGCGCATGTGCACAATCGCAGCCTCCTCACAGAGAGACATATTTGAGTCGTGGTTGTCCTTGTGTACCATTGCTTCGATTCACAGCCTAGCTGAGAGCATGGGCAGTTTGATGATTTCTACAAGCAGAGTGAACAGATGTTGACATATCTAAGATCAGATAAATGTCAACATTTTGAAATGTGTACAAGGAATTTATGAGAACTGGAGGAAATATAGCTATAAACAAGGTTATGTGTGTGACAGCATGAGGTTTTGGCCATCTAAGTAGCAAATAAACAGAAAGTTTGATTTTCTTAGTGCAGGAATAAAAGCCAAGATTTTGATTGTCAGAATATCTGTGAATGCAGCTATTATGCCATACTGTAACATAGCATAGCAACATCCTGTTTCAGTGCATATATTCTCAATGTAAAAGTATGGACTTCATACCTCAGTCATGTGAAATGCAGTTTTTGTGGTGATGACCTCTTCCATCTTCCTAGACTTTTAAGATCTTCCAGGTAGCTTCCATCTTTGATACCATAGGCCAATATCCAAAGCCAGGATTTCAGTCTTCTTCAACTACACATATTTGCATTTTTAGATTTGGGAATTTGAAAGCATACTGATATAGGAAAGGAGTAAACATTAGGAACCAGCTTTTAAAATGGAGTTGTACTACAATGAACTTATATAAATCAATACATGTTTGAAAGTGCCCTTGGGGCTAAACTGGTACCCTTTTGACTAACACACACATACACACAGAACAAAAAACCATAATTTTAATAAACCTGTTCAGGATCTATGTCCCCTTATTCATCGAGAAAGGTGGCACTTAATGAAAACCTTGTGACTTATTTTCAGGAATATCTTCACTATTTTTTAAAAAATAATTTTATTGGGAGCTCATACAGTACAACTCTTTTCACAATCCATACATCCATCCATTGTGACCTTGACTATTTTTAAGTGCTTTTAAAGCAGTTAGCTTTAGTATTCCCCAAGGTGTGTGCTTAGGAACCAGTCAGACAAATCTTTAATGCTGGCTATTTACAAATCAAAATATGAAATATTTATTCTGGATTCATTTTTATAGGACCTTATAAGGTAGACTTTGTTTTGCTAGCAGTTTAACAAATTATAACTCATAACTCCAGCCCTATTGAGTTAGTTATCATCTACTTCAGCTTAAGTTGGGGAGATTTTAAAGTTTTGAAGTGCTCATAGGACTTAGCTGGAGTCCTTTTTAATTACATACAGAAAAACAAAAAGAAAACTTATAAAGTTCTACTCTAGGGTAGAAAGAGAGGTTTGAAAAAGTTTTTTTTCATTTACGTCAAACAAACAAATCTTTAAGATCCAGGTTAACCCTAACAGAAAATTGCCTCTCAATGTTCCTATGTTTAGCTTCTGGCACGCTACCACTCATGGGCGCACACATTTCTGCAAACAAATGCCAAATAGATACTGAATTGCAAATGCAAGGATAGATACTGAAGCCATCAAAGCTGAATACTGGTCATGCTTTTTATTTCATAATTTTTTATGGTAAAGCCTTTAAAATACGCATTGAATAACATGAATCCTATAGGGCATGTTGGCAAGCTTTTTACAGTATTTTGTGGCTCTAAACACTGAAAATATTTTACTTTTCAATTAATCTTTCCTTCTAAAACAGGTATGAGAAATGCACACAAAGCCAGTGAATTGATATTTAAATGTTCTTTCCAAATGCATACATGCATCTTATCATCTTAAGAAATAAACCTTCCTGTATGCTGTTTTGGGTTTTCCTACATGAATAAAAACTTGTTTAATTGTAGTATCTGTGCAAGTATTTATCTAGAACTATGGTTGTCAGAAAAAATATAGGATTCCCAGTAAATTTCAAATGACCAATTATTTTTCTGTTTTAAGACCTTAGATGCCATTCACCAAAATAAAATGTGGACCATATTCTTTATGAAGAATGTTATGCCAATTGACTTAGATGTCCCCTGAGACTTTGGGACGTAGCCTTCAAACCCAGTTTTTAAACTCTATAAGGTGTTAGGGTATGTCTAAGAAGTTTTCCTGTGCCCCCTGTGTGGTCTGCTATAAATAGCAGTATATATGCAGCATATACATACAAATTATATATAGATGCCTATATCTATACATATCCTTGTGTACTCACTGACTTCATGTACTTTGATATCATTATGTTATCTTTCTCCAAATTGACTTCTGTCATCAAAATTATACATATATACTTTAATAAGTGACCTTCTAGTTCCTAGCAACCATCAAAGAATGTTGCTTTCTATGTGTTCATCTATTCTTGATTTTAAAAACAACTGGTATCATAAGTACTTTTCTTTTAAGCTTCACTTATTTCACTCGGCATATGGTACTCCAGATTCAATGATGTCATGTTTTACAGACTTATTATTATTCATCATTCTATATTATTTCATTGGAAGTATGTACCGCATTTTGTTTATGCACTTATCTTTTGCTGGACATAGATTGTTTCCATTTTTTCCCCACTGTGAATAATGCCGCAATGAACATGATATGTGTACATGTTTGTTCATGTCACTTTACTTATCTCTCTAGGAGATATCGCTAGGATTGAGAGTGTTGAATCACATAATAATTCTACTTTGAACCTTTTGAGCAAGTACCACACAGTTTTCAAGGGTAATTTTTCATTGTACAACTCCACCAGCAATGTAGAAGTGTTCTAATCTCGCTAGCATTTGCCAGCATTTTTTTTTAGTTCTGTTCTCTGTGTCTTTGAATGTTGCCATCGCTGCTTGGATGAAATATTACTTTATTATTATTATTATTGTTTGTATCTCTTTAATGGCTAATGAAGCACTGAAGACACAATGGACTGCTAACACATTTACACACTGACATGCAGAAAGATAAAAGCAAACTTTTAAAATTATATTCTTGGACCAAAAGAGAAGTTTGCCACTTTTTTTTCTTTTTGTTTACATCAACCAAACAGATCTTTAAGATCCAGATTCACCCTTAGTGAGAGCTACATGTGAAAACTTTTTTTGAGGCAGCTTTCAGTTAGGGTTATGTAGATCTGCTTTGGTTTCTTGTAATAGTATTTTGTAGGTTTTTTTCATATGGGTTTATGTCTGATTAAATTTATTCTTAACTATTTCATCATTTGCTATTACTATAAAATGCTCTTATTTTCCCAATTTTCTTTACAGAGCTCCGTTGGTTAGTCTAAAGGAATTCCACTTGTGTTTGTATATTGATTCATGCCTTAATGTTTTTTCCCTGTCTCCATTAATTACAGTAGTCTTCTGGCTGAATGTTTGGGATAGTCTCTGCATAGGATCGTAACAACTGCAAGTACAGAAAGGTCTCAATTATTTGTTGATTTTAGTGCCATTCATTACAAGAGTATAAGTAATTTCCTTTCCATTCTTATTTTCTGGGCACTTCTAATCAGAAGAAGTGTTTGACTTGACAAAATATCTTTAGTGCATCCATTGATATTGACGTGTGGGTTTTTTGTTTATGTGGATGATTATGTTTATTGTTTTTATAATGTTGAATCATACTTAATATGGATCCAATTGCGTCACACAGCATTGTTTGTTTGATATGTTATTAGGTTTTTTTTAAATTACCATTTTGAGTGTATGTTCATGAGGAAGATTGTCTCTCATGTGCTTTTGTAATGTCTTCTCTTCCTGGATCTGGTGTCAGTTTCATTCTCCTTTTCTAGAATGAATTCAGGAGTAGCCTCTCCTGGTTTATATTCTAGAAAAGTTTGAGAATAACTGGTATGAGCTTTTCTCAGAAGGCTTCATAGAATTTGTCAGTGAAGTTGTTTATTGGGTCATTCATTCATTCATAATAATCTGTTTATCCTGTACAGTTTCCTCATTCATAATAATCTGTTTATCCTGTACAGTTTCCTCTTTCTTAGATGGGTCTGTTCAAACTTTCAACCTCAGTTTGTGTTACTTTATGAAGTTAACCGTTCTCTAGAATTTTTTTTTGAAATTTTTACAGTTAGCCTAGATCTTCACTATATTGCAATACAATTCTCCATAGTGTTCTATTCTCCTCCTCTTTATTTCATTTAAATTGCTGTGATGTCACTGACTTAATTTTTTTATTCATTTTATCTACATCTTCTCTTTAATTTTCTATGTTAGAGTTGTCTTGCATTTGTTAATGTTGTTTAATACATTCCAAGAACCAACATCTGGTCTTTTGATTTTTTTTTCTATTATTTCCATTTTATGGATCAAATATTTCTGTTTTAATCTGTGTTATTTATTTCCTTCAGTGACTGCATCCCCCCACTTCTTTTGCATTTTCTGACTGCTGGTGATGTTGTGTTAAGGCATTGATTTGGTTTCTTTATAGTGTGTGGACTTGTTGCTATAAATTGACACTGAATTGTATGAATAAGAATATTTATAGTGGTTACACATTTAATGATAAAATAAACTATGAATTGGTGAGAAGTGGTGGGACACAGCTATTATGAATTAGACTTTCTAGATGTAGTAAAACATGCCCAAATCCCCTTGCTAAGCTAAAAGGCAAAATTGATCCAAGATGCGCAAACCTCATTCTGGCATTATTGGAGAGAGAGAGAGAGAGAGAGAGAGAGAGAGAGAGAGAGAGAGTGTGTAAGGGTTAGTTTTCTCATGTGGAAGATAAGATGAATAATTCTCATGTTATGATGAAACGTTAAAATCTAAATGGTTTCTAACAGAGTACTGAGCCATAAGCAAATGAAGTACAAAAAAATGCCAACAGAAACAGGCCAGGTAGTACTACCATCAAGTCCATGTCAACCCTATAAACATGGTAAAATTGCCCTCCAAGAGGCAGTGACCAGTATACAGCAAATGAATCTATTAATTGCTTTTCAGAAAGAAGTAGTAAATTTTTTTCTGTATAAATTGCCTAGAACTTGTAACATTTATTTTGAACCTGAATTCCTATATGACAGATGAGCTCAGCTCCAGATTCATTCATGAAGCAGAAAACCATTGACCTCCTAGCGACAAGAGTTAAAATGCCTCTGAAATGTTTTGGTGCAAAACACTTTTTGCACTTACTAGAAATACTGTATGTGGGGACATGAAAACTGACCCAAAGACATCCTCTCCTTTGGGGTTTATGAATGCAAAGCGCTCCAGAGCAGAAGGCCACGTAAGAACAGAACCAATTCAGAATGGCATGGTACTCCTTCTGGGGTGCTGGCCTTGGATTTGAGTATCTGTGTAACTGAGAAGATGACTACCCATTTGATTATCTTTTCTCTTGTACTTTAGAAACATTTCTCATCATTGAAGGAGGTGTATTATTGTTATTGTTTGGGGCCATCTACTCGGTTCTAACTCATGGTCGGTTCTGAGTATGTAACACTGAGGAAACACCTCCCAGCCCTGCACCATTTGCACAATTGTTCTCATGTGTGAGGCCTTTGTTCTAGCTATTCCAGTGAATCCATCTTGTCTAGGGCCTCCTCTTTACCAAACATAATGTCCTTCTCCAAGGACCGGATTCTCCTGACAATATGTTCAGCATACATGAAATGAAGACTGCCCACCTTGCCTCTCAGAAGCAGCCGGTTAAGTATTTCTCCCAAGTCAAATGTTTGGGTTCTTCTGGCAGTTCATGGTACTTTCAGTAGCCTTCGCCAGTACCTTCATTCAGATGCATTTTGTTTCTTCTTCAGTCTTTCTTATGCAACACCCAACTTTCACATACTTGTGAGTTGAAGGGAAATACCATGGCAGTGTCAGGCCCAACTTAATCCTCAAAATAACATCATCATTTTACAACAATTGCACACTTATTTTTCTATAATTCTAAAGACCCTAATTGTAATGTAACTAGTGTTGTGGGAAAATAAGATTGAAGGTCTTGTTTGAGAAGAGGTTTCTGAGGACCATGAATGTCAGGTTAAAAAAATTGGACAGAGGAAAAAAAATTATTCAGAGGAAAATTATTGCACAATGATACCCTTCATTAAGCTAACCATTTTAATGTATTTATCTTAAGGCAGTGTGATACAACCAAACTAATGAAATAACTTATTGAAAGAGACAAATGCTTTTTGAAGAAGATTATCAACTTGGAATATTTGATTACTTAGTGCCACTAAATAACTTTGTCTTCATTACATTAATGTAGTGGTCTCCCTTATATATTATGAAATTTTGGACTTGGCTTTCCTAAAACTATTGAAACCATATGAATATTTCCTAATAGGGTAGTGGTATGATGCATATTAAGAAATGACAATGCAAAAAGCTACATCTGAAAGGGTTTTGTGGTTGAGAACATACTAAGAAAATAAGACACAACCTTATGTATTTTTACTTCTGGTCCTGTCTATTCTAACCTCATTATCATATCTGGGGGAAAAGGTTGGATAGGAGATGTCTGAGATTAAGCAATTCCAGGTTAAAAACAAACACAGTTGGATGAGGATAGTGGGATAAATAAGTGACTTGTTTGGACAGTTGATAAGTTTGATAAGGACTTTTATTCCCTGTTGTTGTTAAGTGTGATTGGATGTGTCCTAACCTATCGTGGCCTTAGATACCTCAGAACCAAACAGTGACCAGTTCTGCTCGGTCTCCACAGTTGTTACCATACCTGAGCCCATTCTCGACACAGCCTCTGTGTTAACCAATCTCATTGTGAGCCTTTTTCTTTTTTTGCAGCCCCTGTACTTTACTAAGCATGATATTCTTTAGGGAGTGGTTTTTCCTGACAATCCTTCCAAAGCATGTAAGATGAAATCTCACTCTCCTTGCCTCCAAGGAGCATTATGACTCAACGTCTTCCAAGACAGATCATTTTTTCCTTTTAACAGTTCATGATATTTTATATAATTCAAATGCATCAATTTTTCTTTGATTTTCCTTATTCAATGCTCAACTTCCCATGCATATGAGACTATTGAAAATTCCATGACGTAGGCCAGGCACACTTTAGTCTTCTAAACAATATTCTCGCTTTTCAATATTTAAAGATATCCTGTGTTCTGGATTAACCTTATGTAACCTGTGTTTTGGTCTATCAATTGCTGCTTCCATGAGCATTGATTGTGGATGCAATCCTTGAGGACTTCAATCTTTTCCTTATCTATCACGATCTTACCTGTTTGTCCAGTTCTGAGGATTACAGCCTTCTTTACATCGAGCTGTAATCTGTACTGAAGATTCTTATCCTTGATCTTCCATCAGCAAGTGCTTCAACTCTTCCCCACTTTCAATAAGCAAGACTGTGTCATCTGACCTCTGACAGGTTGTTAGTAAATTTTTATCCAATCCTGATGCCACACTTTTTGATATCATTTAGCTTCACTGGTGATTAAGTCAGTGTGCAGACTCAATAAGTACGGTGAAAGGATACAACCTTGCACATCTTTGCACATATTTTCATATTTTAGACCATGAATTAAACCCTGGTTCTGTTCTCAGAACCATGTTCTGATCCATGTACAAGTTGGACTTGAGCCTGATGAAGTGTTCTGGAATTCTCATTCTTCTCCAGGTAATCTGTAGTTTGGTATGATCCACAGAGCCTAATGCCATGGCATAGTCAATAAGGCACAGAGAAACACCTTTCTGGTATTCTATAGTTTCAACCAAGTTCATCTGATAACAGCAATGATATCCTTTTTTTCCATGTCCTCTTTTGAATCCTGCTTGAACCTCCAGAAGTTCCCTGTCAGTGTACTGCAGCAACATTTATTGGACAATCTTGCATGTGAGATTAGTGGTATTGTTCTATTACTTTATCACTATGTTGGATCACATTTCTTTGGAATGGGGACAAATAGGGTTCTTCCAGGCAGTTGACCAAGTTGACCACATTCCTTGCTATAGACAAGGAAATACTTTTAGCTTCATCTCCTTGTTCAAACATTTCAACTGGTATTTGATCAATTCCTGAAACTTTTTTTTTTTTTTGGCTAATGCTTTCTGTCCAGCTTGAATTTCTTCCTTCATTACCATTTGTTATTGCTCATATGCTACTTTCTGAAATGGTGGCATGTGGACTAGTGCTTTTTGGCACAGTGATTCTGCATCTTCTTTTGATACCTCCCATGTCATTCAATATCTTTTCTACAGAACCTTTCAACATGCAAATCAATGGTTGCATTTTTTCTTGAGCTCTTTCGGTTTAAGAATGTTGTGCATTTTCCTCCTTTTTGGTTTTCTAACTTGGATTTTTGCACATTCCACTATAATATTTTACTTAGTCTTTTCAAGCTGTCCTTTCAAATTTTCTATTCAGTTCTTTGAAATCGTCATTTTCTACACTTGTTTCAGTTACTCTATAATTAAAAGCAAGTTTCAGAGTCTTTTTTGACATCCACTTTGATCTTTTCTTTCTTTCCTGTCTTTTAAATGACCAGTTTTGCTTTATTCTTGAATGATGTTCTTGATGTCCTCCCACAGATCACTCGATTTTCTGTCATTCGTGTTCAGTGCAACAGTTGAGATATTCTAGAAATTCAGCTCAGATATACTTATGGTCATATTTTCTCTCTTGTGGACTTGTTTGAATTTTCCATAGCCTTCACCTGAACTTACATATGAGCAATTGATGATCTGTTTCATGCTAACCCTTGGCCTGGTTTTAGTTGTGGAAGTTGAACTTCTCCATTGTCTCTTCCCATAGATACTGTCAGTTTGATTTCTATGCATTTCATCTGGAGAAGTCCATGTGTATTGAAGGCCTTTTGCATTGTTGAATAAAAAAGGTGTTTTCAATGAATAAGTTATTGGTCTTGTTAACTTTTATCATGTGATTTCAGCTTTTTTTCTATCACCAAGACATACTTTCCAAATATTGTTCCTTTCTCTTTGTCTCCAATTTTTTTATTTAATCATTTTATTGGGGGCTCGTACATCGCTTTTCACAATACATGGTTACATATGCCATACCAAGCACCTTCACATGCCTGCTTTAATTAACATTCTCCAAATATCCGCTTTTCTGCTCTGGCCCTTGATAGCAGCTTCTCATTCTTCCCCCTCTGTTCTTTTTCCCTTCTCCCCAGCAGTCCTCATCACTTTATAAATTATTATTGCTTTGTCATATCTTACAGTGCCTGACATATCCCCCTGCCCACTCCTCCCGATGTCCATCCTCCAGATAGGGGGCCATCTGTAGATCCCCACATTTGGCTCCCTCTCACCACCCGCCTTCCCCCCACCCATCTGGCAACTCCATTCTCACCATTGGCCCTGAGGGGTTCATCCGCATCGGGTTCCCTGTATTTCCAGTTCTCATCTTTGCCAGTGTACCTCCTCCAGTCCAGCTGGATTTGCAAGGTAGTGTTGGGTCCATGAGAGTTGTAGGGAGGAAGCCTTCAGGAACTAGAGGAAAGTTTTATGCTTCATCACTACCTCACTGCACCTAGACTGGCCCATCTCCTCCCTGTGACTCCCCTGTAAGGAGCTGTCCAATTGCCCACAAGTGGGCCTTGAAGAAAAACAAATGGCCAACTAGCTGAGAAGAATCCAAGTCCACACAGAAAAGGCACACCAGCCAGTGTGGCTGCGAGGTGTCAAAAGGAACAGGTGTCAGGCATCAAACAGGAAAAAAAATATCACTGTGTACACACCTTCCTGAGATAATCACTGAGGACAGGTAGGGACATGAACAAGAGTGGTGAAGATAGCTGATGATATCTGACTATCAAAAGATATAATGCCTGAGGTCTTATAGGCTTGAGAATAACCAAAAGGAGCAACAAAGCCCACCATAGAAGAAGCACACTAGCTTGTGAGACCACAAGGAGTAGAAAGAACCAGGTATCAGGCAGCAAAGAACAAAAACTATATCATTATGTGCCCACCCTTCCTGTATGATCGCTGAAGAAAAAGGGGTACAGAGGCAGACAGAGTGGAGGAGGAAACTGATGGCACCCAGTCAACAAACGATAAAGTAGCTGGGATCTTAAAGGCTTGAAGGTGAACAAGTGTCCATCTAGCGCAGAAGCAGCAAAGCCCACATGGAAGAAGCACACCAACCTGTGTGATCACGAGGTGTCGAAGAGAGCAGATATCAAACATCAAAGAACAAGAATCACATCAATAAGAATGAGGATGAGAGCAGGGTGGGGACTCAAGACCCACTTGTGGGCAATTTTCTCCAATTTTTTGCATTCCAATCAGCAATAATTATCAATACATCTTGATTGTGCATTTGATCAATTTCCAACTGAAGACTGTTGGAATTCTTTCATTTCTGTATTACTGCCTTTCATGGTGGGTTCATAAATTTGAATAATAGTTGTATTACGGGATTTCCTGGGAGAGAGATAGATATGTCCTATTAAAGACAGTATTATACTTCAAGGTTGATTTTGTAATGTCCTTTTGGTAAAATGAATGCAAAATCATTCCTCTTGATTTTATCATTGCTGTTATAGTAAAATATATTGTAATCTGATTCACAGTGCCTAATATCAGTTCATTTCAATTCATTCACATATTGATCTTTATGCATTCCATTTAATCTTTGACTACTTCCAGCTTTCCTTGGAAAAATACTTCACAGGTTCCTAGTTGTGATCATTGGCAGACTTTTGCTACTGTTTCCTCTAACATGCCTCTGCCCCATTTGCAGATGAAGATCCTGATGGCTGCACTCCCACCAGCTTTCCCCACGTCAGTCACCATGATCCGCTCCACTTACTGAAAGTAACTCCTCCCCAGTCACTTTTTTTGATGCTCTCCAACTGGATGGGCCTTTCTTTTTTGACTAAGTTAATTCTGTGCTTGACTCATGGAGAAGAGATTGTTAGAAGTTCTTAGGCCAACTCACGTGAAGTCAAGTCTCTGGAGTCTGTGGAGAGAACCAAACTGTATGATGTTTTGTCTATGTCTGTCCTGTTACAGATTAACAAGTGGGTCATCCTTGGCTCTTACCTGAAACTTTTGGGGAAAGATAATTCTTTGCAGTAAACTTTTTCCTGAGACTCCCAAGGATGGAGGATTTTCTGAATCATTTTCTTTTCCAGGAGCTTGGTGCTCATGAAAGATCAATTTTATCACTTGATAGTGTTAGATACTATTGGATCAATTCACTTACAGCAACCTTATGTACAAGAAGATGAAGCACTGCCAGACCCCCTTCCCCCCTCAAACTTGGTGTTGGGTCTGAACCCAGTGGTGCAGGCATCAGGTCAACAAATAGAGTGTTGATGATGCTGGGGGATGCTATAGTCACTACATCCCCTCTTCAATTGCTTTTTAGTCAGAAGTCATCCCTTGTGGAGTGAACTCCGTGAATACACCACCGACCTCTGAAATGAAGATGGTCCACCATAACCTTTGCCAGAGGAACCCCAGGGTACTCAAAACACCTATAGAAGTGTGGATCATGTGACGGTGTAGGAGGGAACAGTGACTCTGGAAGGAATAGAAGGAAACACATTTCAAGGTGATGCAAGTTGAAATTTTTTGATGGGGGGGGGGGAAGCTTTTTAAATGTTGTTGTTAAAAGCTTTTAATATGAAAGTTGGCTAAATTTCAAACAACTAGATCATCAAAGTGATCCATTCAGTTTCAATAACTGTGGACTCTATTATATAATTATCTTTGGATAATTAATTCTATTGTTTAAAAAAACTGTTCAAATGGAGCAATGAAAATAAGTGGAGTGATTGAAATATCAACTATTATAGCAAGACACACAAATGATTGTGGATTCAGGGCAATTATTGTATTCAATTAGTATCTTCACTCAGAATAATTATGGAAAAGTTCTTCCCAGTTTCTTCTTTCAAATCTGTTCTACATAAGCATCACACAATTTAAAGTACAATTCAGTGAAAACATTGTTAATAAATTTAGGATTCAACTTTCTAGTTTGTCTATAACTATTGAAAATTTTGTATTGATGCATTTCAAAATATCTGTTTCTTCATATAAAATAGCAATGACAAAATTCAGGGTGTTTTACTTTAAAAACAAAATAAAAAAACAAATAAAACTGGGAGGAGACGAGCCAGTCAAGGTACAGTGTAGCAACAATGAAATATGCAACTTTCCTCTAGTTCTTAAATGCTTCCTTCCACCTACTCTCATGATCCCAATTCTACCTTACAAATTCAGTTAGACTAGGGGATGTGCACTGGAGTCAGAAATGGGTAATTCAGGACAGAGAATCTTTTCAGGACCAGGGGTGAGAGTGCTGTTGCCAGCAGGGTGGAGGGAAGGTGGAGTAGAAAGAGGGGGAACCTACTGTAGGGATCTATATATAAACTCCTCTCTGGAATACAGACAACGGGTAAGTGGGTGAAGGGACACATCAGACAGTGTATGATAAAACAAAATAATGACAACTTGTAAATTTTTAAGGATTCATTGGGGAGGGGGGGGCGAGAGGGAGGGGAAACATGGGTTGCTGATACCAGGGACCTAGGGAGAAGGAGGACATTTTTAGAATGATGATGGCAGCAAATGTACAAATGTGGTTTGCATGAAATTGATGTATGTATTGATCATGATAGGAGTTGTATGAGCCCCCATTAAAATGATTTAAAAAAACTTATAGTGAGGCCTCAAGTAAAAATGTTTTGAAAATGATGGCAACTTATGTTCAAATATGCTTGATATAATTGATGTATGAAATGTTTTCAGAGCTATAAGAGCCCCCAATAAAATGACTTATAAAAACAAAATTCTGGGAGGAAATACTTATACATAATTAACAAAGATTTGGTCTCTACAACTTAAGCAATCAAAACAATTTAGTTGTAATGAAAGAAAACACCCTTGAGAAAAATTGCACTTATCACCAACCTTATTTGCACTTATTATCTATTGCACATGTCACCAATCATCACCAATAATTGAGGAAAATTACTTGTAAATCGTATAAAAACAAAATCAGTCTATTAATATTTAAAATAGATACAAGGTTCCATATTGTATCTATTTAAAAATAAATGGCAAAAACAAATGAAGTATTTCAGTACTGGTGAGGATTTAACATAGTTCTATGTTTAGCATTTATTTGCAGATCATAGCGATATTGTTCCATAATTTAAGCATTCTGTTGGGAGAAAGTTGGACTTTCTACATCTGTAAAGCATTACAGTATTGCAAAAGAAGACAAGCCATTCAGGATGCGGTGTAGCAAGGATGAAACATACAACTTTCCTCTAGTTTGGAAACATAGGGAATCCAGGACAGAAGATCCCTTCAGAATCAGTGGTGAAAGTGACAGTACTGTGAGGGCGGAGGGAAGGTGTGGTAGAAAGGGGACACTGATTATAAGAGGGAAGGTGTGGTAGAAAGGGGGCACAAGATCTACATTTAACCTCCCTGGGGGACTGACAACAGAAAAGTCTGTGAACGGAGACATTGGACAGTGTAAGCCATGATAAAATAATAATAATTTATAAATTATCAATGGTTCGTGAGGGAGTGGGGAGCAGGGGGGGGGAGGGGGGAATTGAGGAGCTGATACCAAGGATTCAAGTAAAAAGCAAATATTTTGAGAATGATGATGGCAACAAATATACAGATGTGTGGATTGTGATAAAAGTTGTATGAGCCCCCCAAAAATGATGCAAAAAAAAAAGAAGAAAAGGTTCTGAAGTTGATTGTGGCAATAATTGTGCGATGGTTGTGCAATATGACTGAACTATTGGATTGTATGGTATGGTAATTACAACTCGAAAAATTTTTAAAAATGCTTAAACTCTTATGGAGAGAAAAATAAGTCATAGATTAAATAATACTTTAAAATGTCTATAAACATCTTGTCTAAATACAAACTCTTGTTATCAGGTACTTTTCTGATTCATAATGACCCACTGTATACCAGAAGGAAGCACTGTTTGGTCCTGTGCCATACTCACAAGTATAGTTATGTTTGAGTAAAAAAAAAAAGAGTCACAGTCTTGGAAACTCACAGGGAAGGTTCCACCCTCTCCTATAGGGTACTATGAGTCAATATCCACTTGCCATCAGTGAGTTTATTCATTTACTTAGGTTGGATCACCTTTCTTTGGAATAGATACCAATATGGATCTCTTACAGTCAGTTGGTGAGGTAGTGGTCTTCTCAATTTCTTATCAATGACAAGTAAGTGCTTTGAGTGCTTCATCAACCTGTTGAAACTTTTCAATTGGCATTCCATCAATTCCCAGAGCCTTGGCTAATGCATTGAGTGCAGCTTGAACTTCTTCCTTTAGCACCATTGATTCTTGCTCATATGCTACCTCCTGAAATGGTGGCTTGTTAATTAGTTCTTTTTTGATACCCTGTCTCTGTGTATTCCTAACCTCTTTGTGGCAGTCATGTGTTTATGTTAATTTTATGATTGAAATGTAGGAGTGGAGTCTAGCCTGTTAATCTGGAGATAGCCATTGAGTAGCCAATGAGGCCTCTATGTGGACATGGCTTTCTCCTGAGACTTCTGGGAAATCTCGTGATATTTCCCTTGTGAAGATGAGAAGCTATCTTCCCCAGTTGTTGGGAGTTAGTCTGAGAGATGATGAATCATGACCAGGACAAGATGGCAGGATCCAGGAAACTGAAGGAGCTGGCATAGAGACCACACAGCTTTGCCCTAATGGAGCCAGACCTCTGAAGCTGGGATGGCCACATGGAGACCTCTGCCGGCGATGAGTTAGTTCTGCTGTTGATAAACCCTAAGCCCTGGAAATGAGGAGCCATGTGGAGACCCCTGTCAGCCCCGGGATTCTGCACCCACTGACCTATGATTTCGTGAGTTGGAAGGAGACTTTATAGACTGATTTCGGGCATATGGGTTAATATCGGACTTTTGACTTTGAACTGGACTGGACTCAATGTCCTGTTCCTCTTGTATATAAACCTTTTCCTTATATCCATATGCGTGTCTATGAAATTTGTTCCTTTATTCTACCTGGACTAACACAGTCTTTTAAAAAAATATTCACAAATACCAGTACACCTTTTCAACACCACAAAAATAGAATTCTTTAGATGGTAAAACCAGAAATCAAATCAACTATATCTGCAGGAAAAGCCAATAGAGAAGCTCAATTTCAGCAGTTCAGTTGAGCTCAGGGGAAGACTGCAGACCATACCATTAATTGCTCACATGTAAATTAACAGTGACTCTGAAGAAAATGGGGGAAAAAAATGCATGGGAGCCAAAATACAACTTGGACCACATTCCACCTGAATTTAGAGGACATTTTAAGAACAGATTTGATGCATTAAACACTAATGACAAAATGAAGAGCTGTGGGATGACATCAAGAACTCCATAAAGAAAAAAGCAAAAATCCATTAAAAAGATGGATCAGAACCAAACTATCACAGTGGATGTCAGAAGAGACATTGAAACATGCTCTTAATCATAGAGTGCTAAGAAAAATGGAAGAAATGAAGTCAAAGAGCTGAACAAAAATTTCCCAGAGCAGAAGAGAAAGTAAAGTATTATGAAGAAATGGGCACAGACTTCAAGTTAGAAAATCAAAGAGGAAGAATATGCTCAGCATATTTTTAAGTAGAAAAACTGATGAAAAAAATTGTAGCCTCAAGTTGCAATATTAAAGACTTTCATGGGCAAAATATTGAACAATTCAGAAAGCACCCAAAGAAAGTAGAAGGAATACACAGAGTCACCATCCCATGAAAAGCTATTCGACACTCACCCATTTCAGGGGGTTGCAGATGAGCCAGAACCAATGGTAAGAAGGAAGGTCAAGCTGCACTGAAAGCATTAGCCAAAACAAGGCTGCAGCACTTGAGGGACTATCAATTGAATTGCTTCAACAGACTGGTGAAGCACTGGAAACACTGGTGTGTGTCCGAGAATTTGGAAGACGGCTACTCGGCCAACTGACTGGAAGAGATCTGTTTTTGTATTCATGTCCCCACATGCTCAAATTGTAGAAAAATATTAATATCACAGGCAAGGAAAGTTTTGCTGATGATCATCCAACAGTGGTTGCAGCAGTACATTCAGAGGGGGTTACCATTTTCAGGTCAGATTCAGAGGAGGACATGAAACAAGGGATGTCCTTGCTGATGCCAGAGAATCTTGGCTCAAAGTAGAGAATATCAGAATGTCTGTTTTTAATTGACTGTGCTAAGACATTTGATTGTGTGGGTCTTAACAAACCATGGATGGTCTTGAGAAGATTGGGAATCCCAGAAGACTTCATTGTGCAGAATTTGGACATGGACCAGGGCTGGTTGTGCAAACAGAACAAGAACATACTTGTTTTTAAATGCTTTAAAATCAGGGAGAAAAAAATGCTTCAAAATCAGGAAAGGTGTGTTTCACCATACTATTCCAATCTGTATCCTGAGCAGATGATCCGAGAAGTTGGATTATATAAAGAAGAATGTGACATCAGGATTGGAGGAAGGCTTATTCACAACCTGTGATTCACACGTGTTACAATCTTGCCTGCTGAAAGTGTGAAGGACTTGAATCCCTGGCTGATGGATATCAATGACTACAGCCGTAATTGTGGATTGCAATTGCATGCAGACAATACTAAAATCCTCAACACTAGACCAGTTGGTAGCAGCATGATAAAAAAGAAATGATTGAAATTGTCCAGAACTTCATCTTGGTTGGATTTACAGTAACACTTATGAAAACTTCAACCAATAGAACAAAGGTCACATTGTTTTTGGTAAATCTACTTTATGCACAAAAGGAAGGATGTAACTTTGAGGAATAAGATATTCCTGACCCAACTATAGCATTTTTAATCATCTCATATGCATGCGAATGCTGACCATTGAATAAGGAGGACCAAAGAAGAATTGTTACATTTAAATGATGATGTTGGCTAAGCACATTGTTAAGTACCATGCACTGTCAAAAGAACAAGCAAATCTGTCTTGAAAGTATAGCCAGAATGCATCTTAAAGGCAAGTCTGGAGACACTTTGTCTCACATACTTGGACATGTTAATAGGAGAGACAATATCCTGATAAAGTTGGAGGGCATCGAAGAGAGGAAGACCTTCAACAAGCTGGGCTGACATAGTGGCTTCAACAATGGTGAGGATCACACAGGACAGGGCAGTGCTTTGCTCTGTTGTACTTAGGGTGTCTCTGAGCTGGAACCGGCTGGATAGCACCTAACTACAACTTTACCGGAAGAGTTCTGCACTCTACAATCTACACCATTTTCCAGAGAACTCAAGTGTGACCCTTTTACATGTTCTTTAACTTCGGGTAACTGAAAGAAGCCTAACCAAGTAAGATCAGGGCAGTAGGGTGAATGGGTAAGATTTGCCAATGGAATTCGCATACTCCTGCTACTCTCCAGTGAGGAGCCGGTCCATTGCTGTGATGGAAAAAAAATTCCTCTGTGTAATTTCCCTGGCCTTTACATCTCCAGTAAAGTTTTGCATTTGCTTTCAACTTCTTCATAAGAAATCACCATTACATCCTGTGTCGATTAAGCCCACTAAGATGACCTGGGGGGAATCCCATAATATAGTCCTCATAACCTTCTGGACTGAGCTGTCTGCTTTGAACTTCACTAGGCTAGCAGACACCCTTGGAGGTGTTTTGTTTAGATCGTGTCTGAAAACACCCTGCTGAAATGAAAAGAAGTGTATTACTGAGAGAATTTTCTGCAAACATCCATTTGTCACTACAACATACATAACCTTGTTTGCTTGGAATATACTCATTTATATATCATAACTAGAATTCTCATAATAATATTTTTTACTTACCTTTGATTTCAGAATTGATATATTATATATACTTGTGTGTAATGTGTATATGTGCTCATGAATAGATCTTATTAGTGATATTCAAGGTTAAGGTTTTTTTGAAAAATATTTAATAAACTATTATCAGATTACTTACAATTAATTTAGCTATTTCACATTGCAGAATATTAGCTTGCTCCCGGTTTTTAAGTATTATAAATAATGCTGACATTAACAGCCTGATATATATCTTTGTTTCCATCTCGATTTCCTTCAAATAGATTCCTAGAAATAGACTTACAAAAGTATATTAAAGTTTATTTTTAATGCTAATTTATTTTTATTATGTAATGAATATACTGTAATCTCAAAATCATAGTACATAAGGCTACAAGGTGAAAACTAAAGGCCTCATGTTGCCAGTACGTAGTTTTTTAAATGCTATGAAAAAGGGCAGGTCTTTTTTTTTCCTTAATCTACTTGGTCTTCAGAATACTACCAAGTGTGTCCACAGTTTCTGACTTCTGGATATTCATTCATCATTAGAGGGCATTCCAGCACACAGATAAAAGGTGGGCAGAGTGAGCGGCGGTGGAGACCATTCTTGTTCCTGGTGAGTCCTAGTGCAACAGAGCACAAGGGTGCTCCACGTCGGCTTTTCAAGACTGTGATCTTTACAAAGCAGACCCCTGGCCAGAGTTCTGAGGGGCGTGAGTTTAAACTCCCAACCTCTCAGTAATTAGTCATGCCCTTGGCCATAGAGACCCACCATAGACTCCTTACTCCTTAGTTTATTTAACTGTTAACTGAAGTGAATTTGACATCAAACTAACGTGTAGCCACAGCCAGGGTGATCACGTGGTGTTGAGGGGACCAGCTACCAGGCATCAAAGAACAAGAAATAATATCATTGTGATTGAGGGGAGTGCAGAGTGGGGAGCCAAAGTCCATCTGTGGGCGCCTGGACATTCCCTCACAGAAGGCCCGGGGAGGGTATTAGGCAATCAGGGTGCAGTGTGGCAATGATGAAACATACAATGTTTCTCTAGTTCTGAAATACTTCCCATCCCCCGCTCTCCCACTATCATGATCCCAGTTCTACCTTGCAAATTTGCCTGGACTGAGGATGTACAGATAGGAACTGGAAGCACAGGGAATCCAGGCCAGAAGAACCCCTTAGGACTGGTAGTGAGAGAGGTGATACTGGGAGGGGGAGGGAACATGGTGTAGAAAGGGAGAAGAGATTGCAAGGATCTACATATGGACTCCTCCCTTGAGGACAGGGAGCAGTGAAGTGGGTGAGGGGAGACATCAGATAGTGTAAGATATGACAAAATAATAATTTATAAATTATCAGGGGTTCATGAGGGAGGTGGAGCAGGGAGGGAGGGGAAAAACGAAGAGCAGACACCAGGGGGATCAAGTGGAAAGCAAATGTTTTGAGAACGATGAAGAAAACAGAGGTACAAAAGTAGTTGCCATAATGAATGTATATGTGGATTGTGAGAAGAGCTGTACAAGCCCCCAATAAAATGATTAAAAAAAAAACAACAAATCAACTAACATTCAGAGCTGAGAAGTCAGTAGAAAACTACTTGTTTCACTGGTGGCTAGCAGTCTGTTTCTTTCAGTCCCTTCAGCCCCACTGCCCCCAGACTTTAAACCAGCTGTGGCCACATTATCTGTGAGGCACATTCCAATACTTGGTTAGCACAAAATTCTGTAGGTGGTTTTTTAAAAATCAGGAGCCAGAAAACGTTTCTGGAAAGGTTTGGACAGAAATATTTTAGACTTTGCAACCCAGGCGCTGTTCGATTTTGCTGAAGCAGCCCCCCCAAATATTGAAAAGAATATGCAAGCTGTGTAAAACCATTTGTAGACATTGAGCTTAAATTTCATTTCATATCCATGTTTCCTTAAATTTTCTTCTGTTGGTTCTCTGGTCATTAAAAACTGAAAAAGTCACTCATACCTTGTGGGATGAGGCTTTCTTCTTGGACAAAATTGGTGCCATCAGTACTAAGATTATAGGAATAGGAATAAGAGAAATTTCTAAGAGAAGGATAACTTTTCCTCATATCTAGAGGACATTCAATTAACTCATTGGCTCTTTTATGTGATACTTTGCTGGTGGGAAATCTTCCTCGTTCTAAATACTCAAATCCTACCCAACAAAGGAAGTGAAAATGTTCTGCCAGGTCTCCTCTCCCAGAGTCACAAGCTGGAGGGGAGTGCCACTTTCTGTGTTTGTTTATCAAGGAGTCACCATCAGTCTCAAGTTCGTGTTTTGAAGAGTTTTGCTGGCGACAGGCAATAGGAAGCACAGAAAAATGACTGACGCTACACCAAGGTGATCTCCCTGATCTATGTCCCTGCCCCTTCTTCTCTCTCAATATGTTTCTTTCCCCTGGTTTCCAGACACACGTCATTTATATAACTGAAGTTACAGATGAGGTTCATGAGCAGTAAAAAAACTCACTAATTTTAGAAGTTACATTTTAAAGGCAGGCTCCTTATTGTTTTTCATAAACATGCCTCAAAAAAGAACTTGAAATGGCCACATAGCTTAATTTTATGTATGAAGAAACTCAAACATAGCAGCAGTTCTCATCCCAGCTCACCGCTTCTCTGGTACCAGAGACTGTCCTAGATCACAAAAGCAGGATTCCAGCTTTCTAACTATGCTGTCTGTCTTGGAAGACGTTTCAGCATTAAAGGAAAGCAAATTCCACAGAAGTCAAGAAACCACCTCTGGTAGCAGATCACGAGCAGCGTGGTATTCCTGGTAGACAGGCCTGGTCTAACAAGGGCAACAGGACCATCTTCTGTGAGCTCTTCACTGTGGGATACTAGATGAAGCCTTAGCTTCACAGTGAGGATCGCTCAGAAGAGCCTTCTGGTGTCTCAGTCAATGAACTCCTTCTAAGATCTTCCCCTGCTCAGTTTGTTTTTCTGAACTTCTGGTGGCCATCACCATGCACAGTGGCACAAGATGCGCCTGGTCTTGTGTCACCTCCATGATCTGGTGTGTGTCCGTGAACGGGAGCTCACTGGCTGATTTTGGCAGGAGGTTGCCAGGCTTTTCTATCTCGTCAGTCCTACTTTGAAAGCTCCACTGAAACTTGTGCAGTGTCATAGCCTCATGCAAGTCCCCACTGGCAGGCAGTTAGAGACTGGATGGGAGATAACTGAGAATCGATACAGGGGTTCTGTTAGGGAGGGCAGGAATTCTACTGCAGAACCTACCTGTGATTCCACTCCTGGTCAGATATTTTTGGGAATTAAAACATGGATCTCCAGTTATCTTCTGATTAGGAAGAGTGTGAAAAATTTTAGAACAGCTGCACCCTTTTTATGAGCTCTTGTTCTTTGTGTTATGGATTGTTGAGAAAAACGTACATGGTTCACCAAGCCTCTCTTTCAAAATGAGAGATGGGAAAAAGGGGACCAGTGTTAATTCAGAAGAAATGAGATTTGTTTATCTTGGTATCTGCATCTAATTTGTAGTCTCCTTGAACTACAAATAAACCTACTGGACGGGGTCAGCATGTTATTTTTGGAAGTTCCGAGGAAAGGCACACATAGCCATGTCTATATCTTTAGCAATCTGCTGTTTGGATATTAACTTCCACATTGGTTTGACATTCTGATTTAGTATCTAGGGACTTTATGAAAGAGGTTCATGTTGAGGTTATCTATTAACCGCCACAACAGGATGTCTATTTCGCACTCCTTTTTAATTCTCATTTGTTATGAACGAAATAATTTCCACACGTGCTATGTGAGTTTGTGGTGTCTGAAGAACTGTTCAGAAACATCTTTGGCACGTATGAAAACAGTTCTGAACATGGGAGGTGGGACACAGGTGAGGAATGAAACAGAATGATTACATGAAGCAATTCATTGCTCTGTAGCAGTATCCTAATGGTCTTCCCTTTTTTTGGGGGGGGGGGCATCACTGCCCTCTGGTGGACGTGGGCGCTACCCAGCGCTGCTCCTGCGAGCCGCCGCTGGATTTGAACCGCCAAGCCCATGGGCTGCAGTCCCGTACTCAACCACATACACCACTGGGGCTCAGCCCTAATGTTCTTTTTTTAATTTAATTTTTTATTAATAATTTTATTGGGGAGCTCTGACAGATCTTATGACAAACCAGCATTCAGTTTTATGCAGCACACTTGTGCTTATGTTGTCATCAACATTTCCAAACCATTTTCTTTGCTCACTCTAACGTCAGCAGTTCAAAGCTACCAAAACACTTTCTTTCTATTTGAGCCCTTGGGATCAGCTCCTCTTTTCACAAGCAGCTTGTGTTTTCTGGCACAACAAGGAAGGAGGCTATGGTGTGTTTTTCTCACCATAGACTCTGAGAGATAAAAGAAGAAGGCCTTCCTTCTAACCTTCAGTTCCGAGGGATGATCGGGTTTATCCTTTCATTCATTATCTGAAGATGAAAGACATCTGTATCTTGGCACTTAGTGGGCATTTTAATTTATGCTAGCAGCGAAGTTTATGGGTACCACCTGTTCAAAAGAGTATGACCAGGGTTTCAGTGGTGTGGATGAAGAATCTTAAGAAAGTGGGTGAATTTCGTGGTCTTTCTCCACTCTTAAGGATATGGGGGGGAGGGGGTAGGAGAGCATGTAAGAACTAGAGGAAAGTTGCATGTTTCATCTTTGCTACACTGCACCCTGACTGGCTCGTCTCCTCCTCGTGACCATTCTGTAAGGGTCCACAGATGGGCTTTGTGTCCCCACTTTGCACTCCCTCACATTCACAATGATGTGATTTTTTTTGTTCATTAATATCTGATACCTGATCTCTTTGACACCTCATGATCATACAGACTGGTGTGCTTTTTCATTGTGGGCTTTGTTGCTTCTCAGCCAAATGGCAACTTGTTTACCTTCAAGTCTTTAAGACCACAGACGCTATATCTTTTGATAGCCGGGCACCTTCCGCTTTCTTTACCACAATTGCTTATGCACCCATTTGTCTTCAGCGATTGTATTGGGAAGGTGAGCACACAGTGGTATGATTTTTTGTTTTTTGACACCTGATACCTGATCTCTTGGACACCTTGTGATCACACCGGCTGGTTTGCTTTTTCCATGTGAGCTTTGTTGCTTCTGAGCTAGACAGCCACTTGTTTACCTTTAAGTCTTTAAAACCCCAGAGAGTATATATTTTGATAGCCAGACACCATTAGCTTTCTTCACATTTGCTTGTGCATCCATTTGTCTTCAGTGATCATGTCAGAAAGGTGAGCATCATGGAATGCCAGTTTAATAGAACAAAGTGTTCTTGCATTCAGGTAGTACTTAAGTAGAGACCCAATGTCCATCTGCTGTCTTAATACTAAACCTATAACTGTATGCACATAAATCTATTTTCCCATAATATATAAATGTATTTATATATGTACATGCCTGTATTTAGACCTATTAATGTTTGTTGCCTCCTAGTTCTTCTACTTTCCTCTTGTCCATCTATGATGCTCAACCTTCATTTAGGTTTCGGTATTTCCTCTCAGTTACATTACCCTTCCTCCAGCCCTACCAGGCCTCTTACATCCTCCTCACAACCAATTTTGGATCACTTGTTGCCCCCTTCTCCCTGAGTTTGTCAATATCACTACCTTTCCTCCACCTCCCTCTCTCCCTTGTATCCCTGGAACTGTCAATTCTGTTGTTTTCTCCACCAGATTGTTTATTCACTTCTTGATTCGCTCCATTTGGGGGGGTTCAGACCACACTTCTTCTCAACCTCGTGACTCCAGGAATGTCCTCTGTTGCAGTCTGCTCCAGTAGAGGACAGCGCAACACTAGAAGTCTCTTTTTCTACCACCCTCTCGGTATTCTCCTTGTCCAAAGCAAGCATCTTAACTGGTCAGGGTATTTTACTTGGTAGAGTAACCACAACCTTCATTCCTGAAGGGTCAGTCATGTCAGAATTGGCCTGTTGTAGTCTACCATTTAATTTAATCACAAGACATGATGGCATTAAGAGGCAATGCAAGGAATTCCCTGGGTTCTTGTCCAAAGCAAGCATCTTAACTGGTCAGGGTATTTTACCTGGTAGAGTAACCACAACCTTCATTCCTGAAGGGTCAGTCATGTCAGAATTGGCCTGTTGTAGTCTACCATTTAATTTAATCACAAGACATGATGGCACTAAGAGGCAATGCAAGGAATTCCCTGGGTTCTAGATGTAATTTTCCTTACCTCCAATGTATAATAGCAATTCAAATTTTCCTTGGTAATCAAAATCATTCACATCACTCAATGCAGTGATAGCTTTCTTTGCCTATTGATCTTGAGGCATGAAGAGCCCCAAATGTTCAAGAAGCATTCTTAACTACCAATTGAATGGAATGAGTGCTGTATTTCCAGGTGGGGCAGTTTTTCTTCTTGGAACTAACTGGGAGTTCCAAAGTTAAAGAGCATAATATCACAAAGACATGAAGGGAAAATGTGGGGAGTAAGTCACTAAGAGTAAGAATGAGTGGTTTCACACTTATTTCCACCCTTTTGTTATCAGACTTATGAATCCTGTCTACTGGAGGAATAGCACCTTATGTATATTTTAAGGAAATGGCTTACACCGTGTGGAAACCTATCAGCCCCAACTCAGGAGTCATGTTTGAGACATCTTCTTACTCACATAGGTACTGTGTTAGCTACTAATGAACCTGAAATTAGTAGGTCACATATCAGGTGGCTGATTCACGTCTCAAGAGCACAAGGCATAAGACGACAAATCAGATGTAGGATCAAGAGGGAGAGAAAGTTTGATAGAGTATCAATGTGTTTTGGATACAGAACACACCATCAAAGAAACAACTTTCCACTCATGTCCCTCTCAGCTGATTGATTACTCACATCAGATCACAAAATGGAGGATGGTTGCCTTATATAACATTATAGAAGAGTAGTCAGTGATATATCTACCACACCACTAATAATCTTCTCCTATCAAGTTGATATATAACTTTAACTGTCACTTTAACATTAATCATCAATTTGTCGTATGTGCACATGTAGTGATTTAAAATGCTTTCATGTTAGTTTTGGAAGTCATAGTTAGGTTAAAAATGTATTGTCATTTTATCTCCCTTGTGACCCATTTTAAAGTTATGTTAGTTAGTAGAAAACGGAAAAATAGACATGACTTAAGCCTTTGCTAAATCCTCCATAAGACCATATAGCAGGCATGCAGTAATCTTACTATCATGTAGAATGCATTATAAAGAGTACTATTGCAGGCATAATTAGTGTAACAACTTATCACTTGATTTCCTTTTTGATTCATTTAATTTTGGTCTAGTTTTTAATGTTTTCTGATTCCTTGTTGACTGAAGGCTTTGTCTATTTTATTTTGTTTATGTTGTTTTTTTAAAACCACTTTTCTGTATAAGAAATCCATTATAGGAAAATCTATAGTAGCACTAACTGGATTAATGATTCTTTGGGGGTATGGCAAGGGAGATTGGGTTGGGGGGACAGTGGAGAACTAATAACAATGAGTACAAGAAAAATATACTAACATTGATTGTGGTGATGGCTGTACAACTCTTGATGTGACTGAATTATTGAATTGTATGATATGCGAATTACATGCCAATATGTAGTTAAAAATTGAGCATTGGTTGAAGGTTATAGAGCAAAATTGTTTTTGTTAACAAGTCACATATTTTGATTTAGATAACTGATTGCAGTCCCCCTCATAGTGGCACATCACTAATTTCATCTCTAGCCTTTGTTTCTCGTTTCTGTTCCTCCTTTTTCCTAACCATTCCTGCCTTCTGAAACTTGTCCTTAAGCAAATACAAGCTTTTGGTCTCAAGTGGCTGATTTTTTTTTTTTAATGAATGCACACCTCTCTAGTTTTACTGCCCACCTTATAGTTTTGTTTTTTTTTAATTGACAGTTGAGCCAGGGGATTTCAGAAGGTGATAGATTTGGTTCCATATTTGGTTTCAGAACTAAAGGGTGACGAGTCAGTCTGGAGGTTCCCCCCCCCCCTTAATATTTGCTTAGAGAAAAAGAGAGGGTGGGGCCTAATGCCACACGAGTAGCACACAGTTGCTGATTCATGGCCACACATTTGTTAGATATCAGTGGGTTTGGCTTCTTGAGTTATCTGGGTTGGTAGGACAGCAGGTAACATTGCCAAAGTTCCTAACTTATAACAGACTCCGGAAAGGTCAGCCAGAAGGCTTCACTAGATATCTCAATGGTGACAAGTACTGTACACCAGGTTCAGTAAAGATTGTGCAGTGTTTAAATGCTTGTCTACTTATCAAAAGATTGTGGTTCAAACACACCAAACTGCTCCAGGGGAGACAAACCCAGCTCTCTGCTTTCATGGAGATCCAAGCCTAGAAAATCCTGTGAGGACTTCCTTTTCGATTGAGTTCAAATCTGCCTTTTGGGTCTAAGTCTATTCAACAGCATCTAAAGGTAATAACATTGCTTGGCAAATACTATAGATAATTGGGCATTCTTCCCAATAAAGAATCAGAAAACAATGATAATGTTTCCCAAATTGGATAATACTGCCTTTGGTACTTAGATAATTTGATATCAACTTGAAGATGTTTGAATGTGTAGGGCTGGTTTTCAACCTTTCAATCTAGTCACAGTCAGAAGGGGCCTCCTTGGGGTGGGGCCTCTTTCACTCTCTCACCTTCACTTTGCTGATTGCTGACCAGCTTGTGAGCTGCGAGAGCCCTGAAATATTGCTATTGACCTTGGGGTCGCATAACTCTGCACCCACTGACCAATGATCTTCTTGCACTCTGCATCATTGCCTGTGACAGTGTGCATCTGAAGAGGGACCTATGGTATGTTCTCTTGATAAATAATTACTTCTTGATATAAAATTCTTTCTGTTTTAAAATTCATATTATTGGGGGCTCATACAACTCTTATCACAATCCACACATTCATCCATTGTATGCAAATCACATTTGTACATTTGTTATCATAGTCGTTCTTAAAAAATTTTCTTTCTAATTAAGCCCTTGGTACTGGCTCCTCATTTTCCCCCTCCCTCTTCTCAACCCCCTCCCTCATGAACCCTTGATAATTTACAAATTATTATTATTTGGTCATATTGTAAACTGTCCAGTGTCTCCCTTCATCCACTTCCCTGTTGTCTATACCCCGAGGAAGAGGTTATATGTAAATACTTATAATCAGTTTCCCTTTTCTACTCTACCATCCCTCCACCCTTCCACTATCTCTACACTCACCATTGGTCCTGAAGTCATCATCCGTCCTGTATTCCCCATGTATACTGTACCAGTGGACATCCTCTGGTCTAGCCAGATTTTTAAGGTAAAATTGGGATCCTGATAGCGGAGGGGGCGGCGGGAGTAAGCATGTAAGAACTAGAGGAAAGTTGCATGTTTCATCGTTGCTACACTGTACCCTGATTGGCTCATCTCCTCCCCGTGACCCTTCTGTAATGGGATGTTGCTTTACCTACAGATGGGCTTTGGGTTCCCAATCTGTATTCCTCCTCATCTATAGTGATATAATTTTTAGTTCTTTGATGCCTGATACCTAATCCCTGACCTTGTGGTCATACAGGCTGGTGTGCTTCTTTCATGTGGACTTTGTTGCTTCTGAGCTAGATGGCTGCTTGTTTACCTTCAATTCTTTAGGATCCCAGATGCTATATCTTTTCATAGCTGAGCACCATCAGCTTTCTTCACCACATTTGCTTATGCATCCATTTCTCTTCAGCAATCATATCAGGAAGGTGGCAATGCAATGATATGCTTGTTCTTTGATGCCTGATATCTGATCTCTTCAACACCTTGTGGTTACACAGGCTGGTGTGCTTCTTTGTTGTGGGTTTTGTTGCTTTTGAGCTAGATGGACTCTCATTTACTTTCAATCATTTAAGACCCAGATGCTGTATCATCTTTCTTCACCACTTTTGCTTATGCACACATTTATCTTCAGTGATCGTGTCAGGAAGGCAAAGAATCATAGAATGCCAATTTAATACAGCAACGTGTTCTTGCATTGAGGAAGCACTTGAGTGGTGGCCCATTATCCATCTGCGGCACGAAGTTCTTTTTTATACTTTTATAAATGCCACTGAATTTGATTGTTTGGTCACCCCAGTCAAAACCACTACATCTCAGTGTGGGTTACTGAAACAAGCCAGGAAGTAAGGTGTGTGAAGCTACAAAAGCAAGATCTAAACTTTAACCTGGTTATGGGCTATAGTAAAAACATTTTTAATTGTCAGAGGGGCACTGAGTAATTTACTTTTCTTTCTTTTTCCCTAGAAAGTGATGTTGTGCCGAATAAGTTTGAGAACCCATGCACTAGATTGATATATCAGCAATAAATCAGATAACCACAGTCATCTTGGATCCTGATGCTGTCTCAGCACCCCAGAACTTTGTCAGGGATCATGTTGAGCATCTTGTAATATATCTGAGCAATGTTTTCCACTCATGTCTGTCTTAAGTGTTTTATAGCTAGTCTTCCTAGTCTATATTCCTCTGGGGATTTCCAAGTCATCCATATACACTCACAACACTTGAAATATTTCATTACAAGTCTGTTCCCACCACAAAACTCTTAAGTCCCTAGAGAAGAAATTATGTTCTATTAATTCCTCTATTGCAGAGACTTAACTTAAATCATGTCCTTAAATATTTTAAAATAGATTACCAAGGAATAGAATCAAAATAAAGAGCTCTCATGTTGTATCTTTCTAATGATCACATTATTGAAGAAACATAGTGTCTTAGGCTGAGTTCTCTAGAGAAGCAAAAAAAAGTGCAGCTTATATATGAACATAGCCAATGAAATTTATATCCACAAAATATCTCACAGACTTGTGGAGGTGGGAAAGCTTCTAATCAATGGGTCATATATCAAGAGGGAAGCTTCTCCTGCCTCAAAGAGCTGTAGCAGGGGCTGATACTCCTAAGATCAGCAGGTCAGATGACAGAATGGTGGTCAGGAGGTAAATTGGAAGATTGGTGGAAAACCCCTAGGATTTGCCAGCAACACAGCAGGTTCAAAGACTGACAGGCCAGTTGATGAGCCAGATGTAGAAATTCTATCAACTAAAAAGCAGGTTATATAACTCAGAAAATTCCCTTTCAATTGCTTATCTGTAGCACCCAGCTATAGATAACTGGGTTTTGCACAAACGATCGCAAACATTAACTAGGAAAAGAACACCTTCTTCAACAAATGGTGCTGGAAGAATTGGGTCTCCTTCTGGAGAAGAATGAAATAGGACTCATTCTTCATCCCATTCACAAAAATGGACTCAAGAGTGATGAGGATCATCAGTGAAAAAATTGGGGCAAACATAAGGGCCATATTTTCGGACATACACAGATTACCAAATACAATAAAGGGAGCACACACAGTGGATAGCAGAATTGATGACTGGGGCCTATTAAAAATAAAACCCTTATGCACATTAAGCACTTCATCAACAGAGGAAAATGGAAATCCATTGATTGGGAAGAATCTTTAGCAATGCCATAGCAGACATGGGACTAAAGTACTAAAATCTACAGAATTCTACCAAACCTCAAGAAAAAAAATCTAACTATCCCAATTAAAAGGTGGGCAAAAAACATGAATAGACAATTCACAAAGAATGACACTCAAATGACACTCAAATGACTCAAATATCAGAGGAAATGCTCACAATCACTTGCCATCTGGGAGATGAAAATCAAAACAATGATGAGATATCATCTTATGACCCAATGAGAACACAATTCAAAGCAAGCAAACCAACCAAATCAATCAACAGAAAAACCAGTGCTGATGAGCATTGACTCAGGACTTCCTTGAATCATTATGACATTAGGAAGCTGGTACATGTGGTTCTGTTTCTGTGAAGGAATATCATTGGAAGATCTGCCCTGCTGTTTGTGTAAATAGTGTCCAGTCACTTAAGAATTTACTCTTTACAAGACATCAATTCATGTACTGTGTTTCATTGCTGGTCTGTACTCATATAATTTCCTATTTTCAATAGTTTTAAATTATCCTACCTTTGGCTAACCTGAGGGCACTATCAATGTGCTGTGGTAACACACTGGGATGCTAACCACATTACAAAACACAGGGCTAAACTGAGGAATTCTTCGACTCCTCTGAAGACCTTCGGGCTTGGAGAATCACAGGGTCAATTTTACCCTGTCTGAGAGGGTCTTTATGAGTCATCATTCACTTGATGACAGTGGAAGTAATGTCCCAGGAGGTTTACTGGTAACATTCTCTACATAAAATGACAATGCTGTTATAAAAGCTAACTAGAGACACATATAAACTATAGGTGCATGAATGAATTTAGGCCTTGCATTTAACGCTAGCAAATGATCTATGAAAAATTATTTCTTATGACATGGCCCTTCTTGATGCTCAACCTCATGAGGATATAGGTGCTATAGCCAGTGTGCGGAAGAAGCTATATGGTGCTCAGCTGTCAGAAAAATAGTGTTGGAATCTTAAAGGCTTGTTTTCCAACAGTCATCTAACTGAGATATCAGTTAATTTCACATGGAAGAAGCACATCAGTTAGTGGGATCCAAGGATTGTAACTAATAAATCTAAGTCTAAATCTAAAGCAGGGAATGGTTTCAGAACTTATATTGACTACTCCAGATCTTCAGAGATTATAGGTGACTTTGGAAACCCAAAATCCATTTGCAGGGTCAATACATGAACTAAGCCTCCAGTCACCATCTCTAATCACTGTAGAGGTATGTGCATACCCCCGATACCAGACAGAGACACATATAAGCCACATATAAGCCACATATAAAGTTACATATAAGACACATATAAAGTCCATTGTAGCAGACATATTTAGATTAAAATGTAATATCACTTGATCTTTCATTTGACCCATTTAAGGCTGTGGGTTGGTTGGGTAGACTAGAGAAATAAATTCATAGACATGCATACGTGGATAAGAAAGATGAATTGAACATTAAGAAAACATCCCAGCCCAGTCCAGATAAAGTCCATAAGTCCGACATTACCCCATATGTCCAACAGTAATCTATAAAGTCCTCTTCAAACTCATGAAACACTTGCAATAATGCCAAATGCAGAAGGATCTCAAGCCAGTGGATAGAAAGTCTTTGGATCCAGTGGTGTTGTAAGCATCTCAGTGCTGGCAGGGGTCTCTAAGTGCCTTTTCTAGGTTCAAGTTTCTTGCTGCATCAGGGTAAGTCTATGGGCCATCTCCTCAGGAATGTCTTGCCTTGTCAGTCAAACATCTCTGAGGAAGTGAGTGAGTGTTTCCTGCTTCCAAGAAGGAAGTATCAAGAAGGAAGTACCCAGAATTCTCAGAGGAGAAGACCATGCCCACACAGAAGTCTCACTGACTATCTGCAGATTGATAGGCTAGACGCTACCCCTACACATTTTTTTTTTTATGGCTACACTCTTAATCCTCAAATGGACACCAGATGAGGTGACTGCCACCGGCTGTTTGTTTTTTTTGTTTTTTAGGTGGGTAAGGCGAAGGGACATACATGTGGAACAAGACTGTTGAATCCCCTCTGACCATGGACCAGCGATGTGAAGGGCCTTATTAACATACAGAAGAATCCATTGGAAAGTGGATTGCTGCAGATGCAGTTAGCTTAAAATTTAGCACCCCATCAGTTGATTTCCCTGTGATCTATTTAAATTTGTTCTGGTTTTCAGTATTTTCTGCTTTCTTTTCTGGTTTTTTTTTGTGTGTGTGTGTGTGGGCATCACTGCCTCTGGTGGTCGTGGGCGCTACCCAGCCACCGCTGGATTTGAACCGCCAAGCCCGTGGGCTGCAGTTCTGCACTCAACCACTTACGCCACCGGGGCTCAGCCCTCTGCTTTCTTTTCAATTGAGGTTTTTTTTTTAAAAAAAAAATCAGCTTTCTGTTGCTATTCTTGTCATTTTGATTGTTTGCTTCATGTTTTTCTGTATATGAAATCTAGGATAGGTGAAGCTATAGAGGCAGGCACTGGACTAATGGGTCCTTGGGGGTATTTTAGGAGATGTTGGGGAGAAATCGTGAGCTAATAATGATGAGTCCAAGACTGAAGAATACGGTTTAGAACTGCAGATGGTGATGATTATATGACTCTTCTGGATGCAACTGAACTATTGAATCGTATTTATGAATTATATACCCAAAACTTTGGGGGAAAATTCAAATTTAATAAATAGAGCAATCATACCTGTAACTTCTCAAAATTTAAGTGATCTTACTGGCTCCTATTAGCATGCTTAGGAAGACACATGAAAAATTGCCTACTCCCTATCAGGGGGTGATTCTGACCCTTCTCCATGGAATGGAGACCCCGGGAATATAACGGAGATGCTCTACAGGGCTTCCAAGACTATAACTCTTTACAGAAGCAGGTTGCCACCTATGTCCCCTTGGAATGACTGGCAGATTTGAACTCCTGACCTATCACTTAGCAGCTTAACCACTGCACCACTAAGGATCCTTAGGACCTACTTTATAAGACTTAAAAATCTTATTTGGCTGAGCTTAGACAGAACCAAACAATGATCAATAAAGTATTTTCAACATAAAACAGTGACTAATGGAGACCATATTCAATTTGTCATGTCCCACATGATCTCCCAAGATCCATCTTAGTTTCAAGACAGTGGAGATAGTTTTAGAAAAAAAAAGTCGAATAGTATGACTAGTCAAATGCTTGAAATTATTTTTTAATTTTTTAAATTTTTTGAGGGGGCATCACTGCCCTCTGGTGGTCGTGGGAGCTACCCAGTGCTGCTCCTGAGAGCTACTGCTGGATTTGAACTGCCAAGCCCATGGGCCGCAGTCCTGTACTCAACCACTTATGCCACCGGGGCTCAGCCCAAAATTATTTTTAAAAGACAAGCTTGAGGAATTGAATTTCAAGACAGAAGGATGAAATAAGAGAGCTATTAGTTTTCCAAGGAATAATTTTTGCACCAATTTTCATTTTTTGAACACTAACTCTGTGCAAGGTGTCATTCTTAGTCCTAATAAACTCCAACTAGAAATTTCCAACTGTTAAAGTGGTTTATTGAACTGATAGATTAAAAATGCCAACAACTCATTTCTGGACGGCTACATCTCATACTTCCTCTCTCACTCATACATATTCACAAAGCCATCATCCAGGGGGAAGAATAGATGGACTCTGAGAGTGTAAGCAGCTTTTGAACCACAGATCTCTCTCAGCTAAGGAGTTTTTCCTGACCCGGTCCTTCACTGGAGCTTCTTTTGAGATTCTAATAAACATCTAGATAATTTATGTCCTAAAAAAAGTACTTATTGATCTCGTGATTTACCCTCTCAAAAGGCTATCATAAAATCATGACAAAAGATGTCTACATTTCCCTACTTCTTCTCATGAGTGTAACGGAGTTTAATTAAGATCCTAAGATAGGCCTCAGAGTATTGACCAGGTAGGCAAAGTCATTCGGAGAGGGATGGAAAGGGAGAGCAAAAGACTCAGCCATCCCAGTGCCGACATTCCTTAGATAGAGTGCTGCCTGCTCAGATGCTTTATTATAAAGAATCGGTAGCACTGCCCTTTCTTGGAACAGCTTGCAGGAGGCCCCTGTGATCTTTGCTTAGCTAACTGCCAAATTTTGTCTACCAGATTAACTGACAAGTAAAAGAAAAGAGGAAGGCTGGGAGATAGGAAGACAGTAAGAGTTTGAAACAAACTGCTGCATAAGAATTAAAATAAAAACAAGTATTTATATCTGCCTGTACATTTAGAAGGGAACTCATGAGAGATTACTAAAAGTGAGGCCCACAATTTCAACAGTCTAATGGCTTCATAACACCCACTGACTAGACTGACCAAATGCCATGCAAGCCTATTTTCAATCCTGGAGGGAAAATGGGCCTAGGGAGAGGACAGGGAAAGGCAATTACTGCTAGGCAAATTGCCCAATAACGCTTAGAAAGTAAGTACACGGCAAAAAATAGAAGAACAACAGATTTAACTTAAAACTCAAAGCTCCACAACCACATTTCTCTACTTCCTCTCAGAGTATTTGTGGAGCATATTGCTTCTTTAGAGGAACAACCAGAAATTTACACAGGAAAGACACTTTTGCAAAGTTTTAAAAAAGTACCGGAATTTGGGGGTCACTTAAAATATCACCTTATTAGCTTCTCTTTGAAAGCATGCAAAAAATATTGTCTAATAAATTAATTTATACAAAGTGGAAAGGCTACATATATGGCAGATTTCAAGCTCTGGCAATAATTAGACGTTTTTAAATGGAAAAATCATTCCAAAGATAAACCTATTTAATTCACAAATCATTTGACAGGAACTTGTTAATATTGACCCTCTTTTGTTCTGTTCCCCCACTCAAAAACATCTATCTATTGACTTCTGAAGATCAGAGAATACAGCCATCAAGGTAATTTAGAAATCCATGGAAATAGAGAAAAAATTTTCACAGATGTACCAACAGACAAGCTCAGAATAAACAGAGAAGAACATTGAAGTTGTCAACAATTTAATTTTACGTACATATTTAATGACATATTGCACTGAGTAAATTGGCTGTAAAACATCTCTTTCGTAAGATAGAGAACAAACAAGTCATTTTGAAGATATAAAATGTGTCCCTGATATAAGCCACACTACTCCGAATTGTCTTGTGTGCAAAGGGCATAAGGAAAATGGCAGAATATTTGAACTTTGGTGTTGGTAAATTACACTCACTATACCAGGGTCAGAAAACTGTGCTTCACAAGCAATACACAAGGTATGTCCATGTGACTCTAAAGTAAAATTCAAAAAAAAAATTAAAGGATATTATTCACATAATGGTTATCTAATTTGCTTGACAGAATATAGTTTTGGCTCTTACTAATTTTTAAATTGTTGGGAGGAACAAGATTGACTCTTCAGTCTTAAAAGTTTATAAAACTGGGCTGTATAAAACTGGGCTGTATAAAACTGGGCTGTTTATAAAACTGGGCTGGACTTCTACAATAACAAACAAATTTGTCTTGGTTGAGGTGCAGCCAGAACGTTCCTTAAAAGCAAGGATTTCAAGGCTTTCTCTCATATATTTTGGATATTTAATCAGGAAGGACATGTTATTTGTAAGGACATCATGCTTGGTAAAGTAGAAGGAGAAGAAAAAGAAGATTCTAAGTGACAAAGGATTGACACTTAGACTGACATAATTGGCTCAAAACTAACACTTATGAAGGGAGTACCAGCTCAGGCCCGGTTGCATTCTGTTGGATAGATTGTCACTGCGAATCACGATCCCTTAAATGGCACCTTACAACATTTCCTGAGTGACAGGGAATAGGCTAAATACAAGTGTTCAAATGGTCAGATAATGGCCAGAATCTCATGGACACTACTAGTGCTGACCTCATCTGTAATGTTATTGTTGTTCTAGCAATCTCTTACCAACTCTGAAGGTCCTGTCTGAATTTCTAAGACTTGTTCTAAATATGAAGTGCAAAATTATGTTGGAAAAATAGATTAGTATTCGCATATTAGCTGGACGCAACATAGAGACCCATGTCTTCTTTCATTTCAACAATGTCTAAGCTGTCTACTTCCTCCATAAAATGCCTTAAAAGATAGATAAATATTTCCCTTAGCTATTAGTGAATTATGGTAAGTATCTCAGCAAAAGGCCATTTGGAGTGTGTGGGAAAGGAAGTCTTTGATGTAGGCTTACTTTTACTCAGAAAGACATTTAAAAAGTTTGTCCAGTACCATATCTGTAGAAAGATATTAGAGAATGGAGACAGATGAAGTATATTTTGGTACAAGACCAAGAACACATCAACTCAAGTACTATTTTCAAAAGCAATAAATTAAAAATAATAATTGAGTTATGGCTAAAATATTCTGGGAGTAAATATTTGTCATATTGTACATATATTTGAACTCATATTGGAAATAAAGGTTATAAAATATCATAATACATACACACCAAAATACAAACTATGCCAAACATGTATATACCATATGAGTAAATTTTATTAAGAAGTCACATAGAGTGACAGCTAGTATTCATTTGATAAAATCTAGGAAGGAGACAAAAAATTTTTAAAGTACTCATCATTCAGTTCTGCAATTATAATTTATTTGTATTTGAAATCTAGGGATTTCTGTCTGCTTTTATATTTCAGGGAATTGATTACTTTAGTGTACAGGAATATCTGTTATTTATGTTACATATTTTAATATTTAAGTAGAATTTGAGATACACTTTGCACAATTAAGAAGAAATGTGATTCATTATCTGTAAGGTCATTTTAAGGTCTATCTTGAAGCACAGTGTTGTCTGTGCTTGGGCAATATCTATCTGCACACAAGGAAAAAAACTGTCATTCAAGATTATGCACCAACCATTGAAGCTAGAAATGTAGAAAGTAATGAGTTTTGCCAATGTCTGCATTCTGAAATTGATCAAACATGCAATTGGTATGCATTGAAAACTATTGGTGATTAGAATGCAAAAGTTAAAAACAAAGAGGAAGGAACAGTAGTTGGAAAATGTGGCCTTGGTAATAGAAATAAAGCTGGAGATCACATGACAGAATTTTTCAAGAGCTAGGACTTCTTCATTGTACTTTTATTCAGCAACACTAAAAAGCAATTACACAAGTGTACTTTTCTATATGGAAAACATGGAAATCAAGTTGTGTACATCTGTGGGAAGTGATGGTGGAGAAGCTCAGTACCACCAGCTAAAAGAAGGCCAGGTGCCAACTATGAAACAAACCATCAATAGCTCATAGCTACATTCAGGTTGAAGTAAAAATATATACGTCCATGAGAGCCACAGTATGACCTTGAGTACATCTCACTTAAATTTTATGTGCAGGACTGCAGCCTACAGGGTTGATGGTTCAAATCCAGCAGCAGCTCTCCAGGAGCAAGACTGGGCTTCCTACTCTCACCAGGGCAGTGATACCACAAAAAAAAATTATGACCATCTCGAGAATAGGTTTGATTCACTAAATCCTAGTGATGCAAGAAAGGTATTTGTGCTTGTGTGTGTGTGTCTGTGTAGTTTTATTGGCACAAAGGCATTATGTTTTAATGCAAAGGTGAAGCGATAAAGAAGACAAGTTGAAGGACACCAGCAATAGTTTGGTGTTCTCAAAGTTCTGAGTGTATGTGGTAGATGAGAGTAGACAGAAATCTGTTTACAGAAGAATTACATGTAAAACCTCCTTATTTACCAAATCTTGCTTCAAACACTGGGGAAAGATGAAAGCTCTATGTATGTTGGTCGGAGTGAAAATGAAAACTCTGTATGGAAGTTCTGTGTACTCTTTAAGAAAAGTTATGGAAAGAATGAGGAAGAGAAAGGGAATTTATTAATGTAAGCTGGAGGAATTGTGAGGGACATCAACCAAATGGGGAGAAAGAATATAAGTGTGCATGGAGAACACAGGAGAGTAAGTTTGGCTTTCCCTTTATACTTTTATGATAAAAATTCCTGGAGTAGTACACCAAGCTATTGATCTTAGGTGCTATTCAATTAGCTCCTCTTCATGGCAACCTTAAGTGCAATAGAATGAAATATTGCCCAAACCTACACCACTTCTTGACAGTTTGAGCCTATTGCTGCAGCCACTGGTTAACCATTCTGAGGATCTTCCTCCTTTTTTTTTTTTTAACAGAAAACTCAGTTTACCTGGTATCATGTCCTTCTTCAGGAATCATGTGCTTGTTCAAAGTATGTGAGCAGTCTTGCCAACCAGACTTTTAAGGAAAATTATGGTTGTTCTTCTTTCAAGGCAGACTTGTTTGTTCATCTGGCAATGTGCAGTAGTCTCATAATTTAAATACATTCATTTTTCTCTGGTCTTCCTTATGAAGTATTTAGTTTTCTTTTTTTTGGGGGGGGGGCTTCACTGCCCTCTGGTGGGAGTGGGAGGCTGAGTCTTGCTCCTGGAGAGCTGCTGCTGGATTTGAACATCCAAGCCAGTGGGCCGCAGTCCCACACTCAACCACCATGCCACAGGGGCTCAGCCCAGAATTATCCTGTTTTCACATGCAGATGGGGTAGTTAAAAATGTTATGGCATGGTTCAGGCCATAAAGTGTTATCTTAGTCCTCAAAGTGACACCTTTACTCTCTCATACTTTAAAGGGATTTTTTGAAACTGACTGACCCAAGACAAAAGGCATTTTGATTATGTGAATGCTGCACAGGCATTGTCTATGGATCCAAGTAATTGAACTCCTTGAAATCTTTTCTCTGTTTATTGTGATTTGTTACCTGTTGGTTGAGTTTTTTTTTCTGAATATTCATCCAGAATATTCTTTAAAAGCCTGGTTGGCAAGACTACTCACATACTTTGATTTTCTTTACATTGAGTTGGAATCCATATAGAAAGTTCTAGTCTTTGTTTGCATCAACAAGTCCTTCAAGTCCTCTTCACTTTCAGCAAGCTTGTCTTGTGAAGTTGTTAATAATATTTCCTCCAATTCTGATGCCACATTCTTCTTCTTATAGTATAACTACTTGAGTTATTTGATTACCATCCAAATTGAATTAAGTATGTTGAAAGAATAAAATCTTGAAATGCACTTTTTCTAATTTTAAATCTTTCAATATCCCTGTAGTCTATTACCTTAGTTCATGTAAAAGTCCTGCATGAGCACAATGAAGTATTCTATAATCTCTATTGTTTTCAATGTTATTCATCATTTGTTCTGATCCATGTAGTCAAATATCATTACTTAGAAAATGAAATACAAGTAAACACATTTTTGGTGTTTCTACTTTTAGCCAATATTCATCTGACATCAGCAATCATTGTTAGACTTAGTTCCTTGCCCTATTTTAATTCCGACTTGATTTTCTGGCACTCATAGATGAATTACTACTTTTTTGTTTTTAGCATTAGCAAAAATTTTCTTTCATGTGATATTAAAGATATTGTTTAATGCATATAAAATTTTGTTTCATATCTTTCTTTGGAATATATACAAAATATGTTGGCCAGCTTGTTGCCCTCCAAATGTCTCTCTTTAAAGATTACATGATCTTTTAGTTATGAATTAGGAAGGGGCATTATATTCCAGACCATCAACTCTATATTCAAGAGTTCAAACCATTTATCATCACCCCCAGAAATCTATCTTAACCCCCTTGCTTGGTTATTTTTTTCCCTCTCTTGTGGACATCCATCCTCCTTTTCACTTATGGCAACACTTGTCAGTCCCTTGGTGATAGGTAGGTTTATTGTGCCAACATGGCCAATGAGCACATGAGAGATTAAGTCAAGGGCAGAGAGATAAATGGCTTGGTGAGTCTCCCCCTTCTTGTCTCTTGCTCTTTGATCATCTGACCAGTGTGCAGTCAGCTGCCTTGCTTGTTCTGAGCCTCTATTTGCAAGCTGCACCACCTGTGGGATACCTAACCCATGGACTGTGTCTCTAAGTTGAGGTTTCTTCAAGCCCTGCTTTGCCACACTACTGGAATAGATATCTCTTGAGCTGGAAACTGTTGGACTCTGTCATCTAGCTGAGCATTGAGCCTTGCTGTTTGTGACATGTGGCTAGACAGCCTGAATTGCTCAACAGAAGACTACCTGGCAGCCCTCGAGACATGAAGGACTGTCCTCGTCCATTACTTCATGTTCCTTCTGTATCCTCTTCATATTGATAAACTCCAAACTCCATTCCCTTTGGTATGAAAGTCTTCATTCCTGATGTGGCAGTCACCTAATCTGGTGTCACTTTGAGGATTAAGAGTGTAGGGTTGGAGTCTAGCCTGCAGATAATGAATGAGCTAGGTGTGGGCATGACTTTCTCCTGAGAATTCTGGGAAATCCGACTGCATTTTCCCCTTGGAGGTGAGACTCACTCCTCAGTCCCTTGGAGACACTCTGCTGACAAGACACAAAGTTCACTCCCTGGAAGACATTGCCACTGAGGAGACACATGGTAACATGCGGATAGACCCTGAGCCCTGGAAACTGGAGGAGCCAATGGGAGATCCCTGCCAGCACTGAAATGCTTTTACTGCCACTGGATACACAAGACTCTGCACCCACTGATTTGTGATTGTCCTGGTGTCATTGCATGTGTTTCATGAGTTTGAAGAGGACTTATGGATTGGTATCAGACATTTGAGCTAATATCGGACTAAGAACCTTGGACTAGACTGGACTGAGATGTTTTCTCAATGTTGAATTGCTCTTCTATATAAACATCTCCCTTATATGCATGTGCATGTTTATGAATTTTTTACTCTAGCCTACCCAGACTAATACACCTTATAATAGTGATCTCATGCAATATTTGTTCTTTTGTGATTCATGAATTTTATTCATTTGATTTCTTGGCATGGACAAGGAAGCACCTCTAATTCTACATTGGCTTTTTTTGATCTGATGATAATCTTTGAATGACTGAATATCAACTGATTCTTTTGGTACCATGACTCTGTATTCCTTCCATCTTCTTTTAGTGTTCTCTGCACCATTCAATATTTTGCTCATAAAATTATACAATATTGCAACATATTTCTTCAATTCTTTCGAGTTTATATTCTCTTATGGTTTTCTAACTTCATATATTTTGCATATTTCATTTCAATATCTTGTTTTCTGAAGCTGACCTCTGAAATTTCCTGCTTAGCTCCTTTACTTATTATTTTTCCATTCCTTTTGTTTCTCTATGTTCAGCAGCCATGTTTGGAGTCTCTTTAGACATCGGTTTTGGTCTTTTTTCTCTCTCTTGTATTTTAATCACCTTTTGCTTTCTTCATGTATGATGTTATCTATGTCATCCCATGACGCCTCTAATCAAATCTATTCTTAAGATTGGTCCACATTTAGTACTTGTCTTGTTTTGCCCGATGATGCTGAGTGTCTGCATCATCTCTCTCCACAGTATAAACTGATAGGTGCTGTTTTGTCAATCCAGATCTGTTCCTAAGCACGTTCAGAAAATGCTTCATTTCTGTTGTTGTGCCATAATATCATAATTTAATTTTATCTTATTGAAAATCTTGTTTGGTTCTTGAATCATTTTTAATGATTTCCTGTACTTCTTTTTCTTGCTTCCCTTTAACTTGCCTAGCATGCTTCATACTGCTGCTTTAAAGTTTTTCAGCCTAGTGAATTTGTTATCACTTACTACCCCCTCAGGGATAGTTTCTGTCCCATCATTTTGCTTCTTCACATGTGCCAATCTTTTTGTCCTCTCCATATGTTTTGTAATTGTTGGTTGTAATTAAGTCATTGAGGTATTGTGCTGTGGCAACTTTGGAGATTAGACACTTTCTATATTATTACTTAAATTATTGAAGGGTAGAGATCTTTGTTTTGACTCCTGACTCTTAGTCTGGATGCACCTGCTTTGGTCCCTTTCCCATTAAGTCTTACCAAGGGGCACCCATTGTCATGGTTTCATCTCTAAGTTATCCAGTAGAAGGGCGAAGAGATACCAAAGTCTACAGTTGTAATACTTGTGATTATCTTTCCTGAAGCTACTGGGAATGCTTTTCATATTATTTGAGTTCCATATTCCTTCCCATTCTCTAGACCAAGGTGCATTGGCTATGTTCTTCCAGTCCCCAAATACCACTATCTCTGATAGCTCACTGCAATTCTCCCTACACCTGGAGGCTTACTATGTAACCCTAGAACTAGAGCCCCCACCTAGGAGCTGCAGTTGTGGCAGATGAGGAAAGATTCCCCTTCCAAAAGTACCATCTGTCTACACCAGCCTCAGAGTTCAACTCTGGAAGCTGCTCTTCTTGCCAATTTACAGCTTTTCCTCACTGTTCATGTTTTGCAGTCTATGATCAACTCATTGTTTATTTTCTTCTTAGGGACAATAGCAACACCCATTCCCCTTTGGTCACTAAACCTTTTTTTGGGGGGAGGGGGGCTAAGTGTTCAGAAACTTAAGCTTGTGTTATGCTTACCAAACCACTTTCTTTCTCTAGGGCCTCATTATCCATAAAGTGTAAATTTCTTCTTCTTTTTAATCATTTTAATGGGGACTCATACAAATCTCATCACAATACATACATACATACATTCTATTCAAAGCACATTTGTACACTTGTTGCCATCATCATTCTCAAAACATTTTCTTTCCACTGAAGCCCCTATCAGCTCCTCATATTTTCCCTCTCTATCCCTTCCTTTCCCCTATGAATCCTTGATAATATATAAATTATTATTTTGTCATATCCTGCACTGTCCAATGTCTCCCTTCACGCACTTCCTTGTTGTCTATACCTCAGGGAGGAGGTTATATGTAGGCCCTTATAATTGGTTTTCCCTTTCCACTACACCTTCCCTCCACCCTCACGGTATCGCCACTCTCACCACTGGTCCTGAAGGAATCATCTGTCCTGGATTCCTTGTGTTTCCAGTTCCTATATGTACCAGTGTACATCCTCTGGTCTAGCTGAATTTGTAAGGTAGAATTGGGATCAAGATAGTGGTCGTGGGGGGAAAGTTGCATGTTTTATTGTTGCTACACTGTACGCTGACTGGCTCATGTCCCTCCCTGCAACTCTTCTGTAAGGGGTTGTTGCTTCATCTACAGATGGGCTTTGGCTCCCCAATCTGTACTCCCCCTCATTTTTAATGGTATAATTTTTAATCCTTTGATTCCTCATACCTGATGCCTTTGATACCAATGATCACACAGGCTGGTGTGCTTCTTCTGTGTGGGATTTGTTGTTGTTGTTTTGCCTTCAAGACCCCAGACACTATATATTTTGATAGTCAGGCACCATCAACTTTCTTCACCATTTTTGCTTATGAACACATTTGTCTTCAGCAATCATATCAGGAAGGTGGGCCTGCAATGATATGATTTTTAGTTCTTCCCTCTTGTCCCACTATCGTGCTCAGTCTTCACTTGTGTTTCAGTAATTTCTCTTTGTTATACTACTATTGATCAGTCAATCAATCAATCAATCAATCAGGTCTCTCACAACCACCTTGTCACTTATTTTGGATCACTAAAGTGTAAATTTCATTCTACTTTATAAGCAATTTCTAACTAGAACCTTTACAGTCCCCTAGATAGTTCTCTGTTCACTCTTGTTCTGCTATGTTTGTCTGGAGCCTGATTGTTTACTAATTCTGAGTCACACTGTGTTTCATATACCACTCCTTTCGAGGACCCATGAGGTACCGGGCTAATGGTGCATGAAACTGTCCTTCCTTAAGTCAAGCTTCCTTTTGTGTTTGTAAACTCTGGAGCTTACCATGGGCAGCACTACTTGCTTCTGCTCAAAGACAGCCACCCTATAGAAAACCTGCTCCACTGCTACCCAGATGATTTCAGTTCATTGTGATCTATCGGTCAGAGTAGAACTCCTTTATAGGGTTTCTGAAGCTATAAGTCTTTAATAGAACAGAAAGTCTGATCTTTACCCCGTGGAGCAGCTGGTGGGTTAGAACTGCTGACCTTGTGGTTAGCATCCCACAAGGGATCCTTTCTCATAAAGAAAGTGAGGTGAATGGCCTTTACAATCTGTTGGACTTCTGCAGCCTGGATGCTACTTTTTCCTTGTAGTAGTATTCCCTTTGGTCCTCCAATCCTTTATCTAATGCCTTAAGACTATTGATTTTTCCAATGTTTGTTTTTTTTTCTTATTATTGTTTTAGGCGTTTTAACTATGTGATTGTTTATGCTTCCCTCTTGCCCCACCTTCATCTGAATTGACTTTTAATCAAAATGAACCAAGAATATGGCTGTTTTGTCTTAAACTCATATAGAACTAGCTGTTGTTTAGAGCTTTCTTATCCCTTCAGTGCACACTGACCTATGAGATGAGCCCTGGAAATCAATACAGACTTCCTTTCCTGGGCTTCCCGCATGCATCTGTGTCCCCTTTAGTGCTTCCTCATACTAAATTGAGCTCAAAATTTGGCTTCCAGATGTATGTACTTGTAGCCCTACTTCTGAGTTCACAGGTGTTCAGAGATCTCCCTTCCTTCCTTCCTTCCTTCCTTCCTTCCTTCCTTCTTTCATGTGTCTCCAGGGAGAAGCTTTATTCATGTCCCATTGGTTTCACCAACACTCTTGTCTTTTTTCTCCCACTTCCCCCCATGTGTGCAGATAGCATTATCCAGAAAAAACAAAGCATTTCTTCCTCCACCTGGAGTCCCTAGAGGCTCCTTACTAGTTCAAGAATGTATCAACAAAAATTTCCAAACAAACATATTCTTTTCCAAGAGGAATCCTGATCCTACAAGCTCTACAGATAAAATATGTCTATCTTTTGTGTGTGTGGGGGGTGGGGGGGGAGGCGAAATAGCAAAACAGCTTTTTTAGAATAGCTGAAATTCAGATAAAGTTAAAACATTTAAGTCTTCTACCATATAGACCTCAGTGAAATTAACACATTCACATTTGCTTATGCAGGGAGACTGCTTTTATACCACTGTTGGATAGGTAAGACTATTCTGGAGCAAACATAAGTGCTACTTCATCTGTGCAATGTGCAGGCTACAGCTCAAGCCCTGCCCAACCAGTAAGATGTCTGGAGAGCAAGAAATCATGGTCCTTGAAGCTCTTATTGGAAGCTCTTGCTATCTGTGGTTTATAGGAAGTCCCAGGATTTATTTAGGAAGTAGAATTTGATGCCTTTAGTATAATTCACTAGGGCCCATTGTGTCCTATTTATTTGACATGTGCCTGGTGTTACAGTCTGGAAAGAGACCTTAGAGAAAACGGGGCTTGGTCCTCTGAGGTGTGAATCTAGAGCAAGCTCTGAAAAGGACTGACACTTTCTGTCCGTTAGTTTTCAGGTTATATTTATAGGTAATCAGGTACAGATTAAACAAGTTCCGCTTGTAGGTTGAGACTTTTAGTGTACCTTGGAAGTACACTAAAGGAAGCCCTAAAGGAGTGCTATAATGCTTCTCTTGCATGGCAGAAGCTGAGAGCCAGAGGACCAGAGAGGTGTTTTCAGCCCTGGCAGAGAAAAATGCTCCTCCCCTAACTGTGTCCTTCCTATTTCTGACATGTTAAACCCGGTAAACCCCATAATCGTGTCATGTGAGTTCTGTGTGGGTGTGACTGAGAGTGTCAGCACTGGTACAGATGAATGAAATATGGAAGGAAGCACGTCTCACCTGTAGTTGATGCTGGTCAAGAGTTGGACTTTCCCTTCTGCCTAGTGTAGTTAGAGGAGGTCATAAAGATTAATCAACTGAAAAATACAAAATAACTCTATGAATGCTCTCATTCAGTTACAAACAGGACTTGTCCTTCTTCCAGTTATTGTTTGCCATTTGTGTAAGTTTCACAAAATTAAGTTTGGAATTTACATGCCCTTCCCCATTTTTAACTGAAGCTGAAAAGAACCAAAATAAACAAACATACCAGAAAAGAAAACACGCCCCCCCCCAAAAAAAAAAAAACCCAACAAATCAAAACAGAGGTGGATGACCACAAGGGTGTGAGCACATTAAAATGTTCAGCTGGAAATCCTTTGCTACCAGTTTGCTTCCATATCTTACTTCTTCTACACATAGCTGATTATTTCCAACCCTCAATATAAGCATTAAAACCTTATTGCTAGATTAACACAGTGGAGATGCCCAATGAGTGAGTCATTGCAAATTCCCACAGTTATGTATGTACTTCGGATAGAACTCCAGCTAACAACAATAGAAGGGAAGGTTAGTTGAGTCTAGGGACAGTGATGAATTCCTTTAGCATAGCATCACAAGATTAAAATTCTGATTTTCTCCCCTAATTGCTGCCAAGGAGTCATAGAAGGAGGCACACTGTTTGCTCCAGATGGATTTTGGAAAGTATACTTCCCCATATAATTTACATAATTTGTGTAATTAATAAAAGTCCTTTCAGCCTTTGAAAGTTGACCAAACCCTTGATGAGCATCCTGTGGGTAAATAAAATATTCATAGAAATCAGTTTGAAAGAAGAATGTGGTAAAAGCTTGAATCTTAATTTCAATAATCCTTTTCTTCCCAGAGATACTCCCTGAAGCTTCATTTCTGTGTGACAGACAGAGACTCTGGAGGAATCTTGCTTCTAGTTCTTCCTGGATACCAAAGAGGAAATGATAATTTCAACAATATTTTCCCAATAGAAACTTTTGCCTTACTCTCTTTTGTACTGTTGTTGCCAGAACGTTGTGTTTACTAGATTGAAAACTGCAGAATAATCTATTGGAAGCTTTTAACTGAAAGCTGGGACCTGCCAGAGGTTCAGGCTGGATTCAGAAGAGGATGTGTAACAAGGGATATGCTGGCTGATTTCAGATGGGTCTTGGCTCAAAGCAGAGACCACTGGAAACATGTTTAATTGTATTTTATCGACTATGTAAAAACACTTTAATGTGTGGATCACAACAAACTATGGATGACCTTGAGAAAAATTGGCATTCCAGAACACTTAATTGTGTTTATGCAGAACTTGTATATGAATCAAGAGCCAGTTATGTGAACAGGGGATACTGCATGATTTAATATCAGGAAAGGGCTATGACAGGTTCTATCCTCTCTCCATACCTGCACAATCTGAATGCTGAGCAAATCTTCAGAGAAGCTGGACTACATGAGGAAGAATAAGCCATCCTTATTTGAGGAAATCTTAATAAACTGTTATCTCGCACAACCTTTCTTGCTGAAACTGATGTGGAATTAAAGCATTTGCTGATGAATATCAAGTATTGAAACCTTCAGTGTAGATTATACTTGATGCAAAGAAGACCAAAATGCTCATAGCTGGACCTTAGGTAACATAATGATAAAAGTCACAAAGATTGAAGTTGTCAAATATTTTGTCTTGCGTGGATCCACTATCAAAGATCATGGAAGCAGCAATCAAGAGATGAAAAGATGAGTTTCACTGGGAAAATCTGATGCACAAGACCTCTTTAGAATATTGAAAAGGAAGTAGTGTACTTTGTGTACAGAGGTGACCCTACCCTGAGAGTAGTGAAAAGCACCAAGATCACTTTGAGGAATAACCTGCACCTGACCGAAGTCACGGTATTTTCAATTGTCTCAAGTTGTACCTTTGACACATTTGAGATGTTATACTGGAAACGAATATGGAAAGTGCTATAGACTGCCAAAAGGACAAACAAGTCTTTTTTGGAATATGGCATATGGCCGGGGTGCACCTTAGATGCAAGAGTGGCAAGACTTCATCTTGAATACTTTGCACATGTTGTCAGGAGAAATCAAGCCCTGGAGATGGACACCTTGTTTGGTAAAGTAGAAGGGAGGTAAAGAAGAGGAAAGGTCTCCAGGAGATGGATTGGCACAATGATGGTAGCAATGGATTCAAGATAGGAAGAACTGTGAGGATGGAGCCGGCCCAGGCGCTGTTTCCCTCTGTTGTGCATAAGGTTGCTGAGTCAGAACTCACACTAACAGCCACATTGAATAGTTACACCATTTGTCCGATGTCTGTAATTAAGAGCAATGATGTCCAACCCTTCATTCCTTTCTCATTTTACAAAGCCATCGTGTGCACTTTATGTGCAGGATATTCTGATCGGAATTTTGAAGATAAAAAGATTGCAAAACCCTACTCTTAGGAACTTACAATCTGGTCAAGGATATAAAGTGTGTACCCGCTAAAAGATAGGAGGTCATAGATAGCTAGGTCCAAAGAGTGATAAAAACAAAATGAATCGTTAGAGATGGAAGACAATATCTTTTTCTCTCATTTAATTTAAATTTCTAAACAAGTGTATGCATAGTTTAAGGAATGCAAAAATTCATACTATTCCTCCCCTAATCTTATTGTTGATAGTGCTTTTTAAAAAAAATGTTAATAGTTTTATTGACCTATGTATCTCATATTACACAATTCAACGATTTACATATATTACAAAGAGTTATGTTAGGGGATCTTGAACTTTTTAAACAGGGGGCCAGTTCATTCTCCCTCAGTCCTTTGGAGGGCTGGACTATAGTCTAAAAAAACCTATGAATAAATTGCTATGCACACTGCACATTGAAGTAAAAGAACAAAATGGGAACAGATACAATATTTAAAATGAAAAACAAGTGAAGTTAAATCAACAAACTTACCAGCGTTTCAGTGGGAACTATTCGTCTGCTTTTGCCTAATGAGATGGTCGATGTCCGGTTTCCTATTTGTCACTGCTAGTCGTAACAAGTGATGCAAGTGTGCATCAGTTTGTCTAGATCTAGCTGGGGCTTTCAGATGTTTCATTCTGGAAAAAATCTGTTCCCAGACATAATTGCTGCCAAAGATGGCTGCCATTTTGAATGCCTGGTTCTGGAGCTTGAGCTATGCCTCAGAGGGTAAAGATGCATGGAAATTAGGAAGGTTGCTTGACTTGAAGGAGGTGTCTTTCAGTGAGTCACAAGTCTGCATTTTAGCAAGCTCCATTTGGTAAATTATATCCACATTTTCAATGTCAATAGAAAATGGGTTATGGAAAACTGTCTCTATAGGCTTATCTATCCTGAATTTCATATAAAGAAAAGCACACAAAATCAAAAAACACTGCCTCTCCCAATAAAACCACAATGACAACAAAATAAAGCAGAGAGAAATGGCAATGGAAATGAAAGCAGAGGATAATAAAACAAATTTCAAATGGGCCCCAAAAGGAGAAAAATTAATATGTTGTTAAATTCAAACCTAACTCTACCTGCGTCAATTTACTTAATAATGGACTCTATGTGATAGCAGGGCTGTTCACATCCTTGGTCAATGGTCAGAGGGAATTTACTGGAAACTTAATCCACAACACAGGCACTGCAAATGGGTTGGGGGCTCTCGTGGTCATTCATCGCCGGCTTCAAATCAGGTGCTTAGAATTTAAAAGTCAATGTCATTATTTTGCCCTCTGGACTTGGATTTATTATCTCTGCAATTCTTAGATCACACAGACTGTCTTCTTCTCTTATGTGGACTAAGCCGACAATGTGCTTACATGGCTGTTTGGTCTTGAAGAAGAACTTTTCAGGCCCCCAGGCACTTTTTTTTTCTGACAGCCAAGCACCCTTGGATTCCCACACCACATTTGGCTACAGCGCTTGCATCTTCAGCGATACTTGAGGAGAGCAAGTATACATTAGTGCCATGCCATAAGAACTAATTATTCTGAGATTATGGCCATGAATAAGTGTGGCCTCATAATCCATTCATATGTATATGGTATCTATATGTCCCTGCTCCACTTTAGAGACATTATCACTTTATTGGGGAACAATATAAATCATCCCCAAGAGGTACATGGTAATTCTATTGAGAATATAATTAATTTAGCCAACGGTATCGAATCTGAGAAACTGCTTAGGAAAGTAAAGTAAACATGTGTAGGGCACTTTTTAGACTAACTACATGAATTGTTGACTTGTACAGATTAAAAATTTAAGTAGCTAAATATTATATAAGCAGACGAGGTTTTGAGTTGGGAAAAATCTCAATAATGGCCATTCACAAAATCAGAACTATGCCTGCTGGATTAAGGTGAACCATAGAACAGCAAAGATCTCTTGAGTTATTTGGCACCCTTGAAGCAAGAGATTTTAAGCAAAGTCTAATGTCTTTCAAATTAATAGCCACCTGTTTCTTCTCACACTCGGCGTTTCAGTCTTCAGTCTAAAGGAATAAGGAGCTCGGTTCCTTTAATCAGCTACAGATGTGTTTAAGGTAAAGTCCTGTTCCCTTGTCAGGGCTTCTAAATCAGAGCCATCTGGTGTGGCCTGTGAAGGATGCTGGGCAACTCAAAAAGACAGAGTCTTGTGTCCCTCTAGTTTGTAGCCCAGGGCTTACAGCACCAGGGTTGGATAGATGCTTGGTCAAAATTGCCAATTAGGAATATGATAATAGGGTGTATTGTCCAACTGGGGATCTGTATAAATTATGTTAAGCATCTTTTCTAAGGATTGGTTTTCCATCAGGTTTACCAACCAATAGAAGTGAAATCACCAGTTCTGAGTTCGACTTGCCTCCTCACCTTACCTCTGAATTTTACTTTCCATTAGGTTTCACTGAACAGCTTTATAGAAGTGTCTTTTGATTTGGGGTGACCAAAGAGCAATGTTATGTGTCGCAAACTACTTGATCTTCTTCCCCTGGCCCCAACATGAGAAACTGACCCAGGTGTGGTGAGGCCTCTTCTTTGAAAATGGTTATTCAGATGTACAAATAAGGGGTGTACGCATGATATATGGATTATGAGCTTTAGCCAGGCACCTCATGCCGTTTCCTGGGAAACAGGATTAAATCACATGACCTGAGGACAGAGGTCTCTCTGCTTTGGTGTTTATCCCTATAGTTGTGATCTCCTACAGTGTTTGTTCTTTTATCATAATGTTTTCCAAGTGCATCCTTATCATGAAGTACTTTCTGTCATCACTGTTGTTTCGGAATGTACAGTAACATTCCCTTGTGTGTATGTATGAAAGTTTTTTAATCTGTTCTTTTGCTGATAGCAATTTGGGCCATCTCCCATTTCTTGCTTTGTGGAATTGTCTAGAATGAATATGGGGGGAGAAGGGGCATACATATGTTCATCTTGTGTCTCTTCTTTGCAGTATAAATATACCCAACAGACACACTGCTAGGTTGTATGCTATTTCTATTCCCAGCTGTTTTATGTAGTGTCATATTGCTTTCTACAGTAGTTTTATATGTTTATAAGTGCACCAGCAGTATATGAGTTCTAATCTCTCCACATTCTCTCCAGTTGTCTTTTTAAAAAAATTGGGCTATCTTTGTCGGTGTGAGGGGATATCTCTTCATTGTCTCAATATGCAACCCCTGGCTGGCTAGTGATTTTGAGCATTTTTTCATTGGTTTGTAAGTCCTTGGAATGTCAGTCTGTTTGTGTCTTTTTCCCGTTCTTTATTTCCTTTGAATGACTCAGGACTCTTACCATCTTGTCCGACTTTGCTATCCCATGCATGCCTTCTCATATTTCCTACCGTGTAGAGTTTCCAAGTCAGTTTTTCTTTTCTTCTCACTTGTATCTCTGACATCTCCTGAGCACACCTCAGCACCCTTCTTCAGAAGGGTATTTCTGATCATTCTAGGGTCTCTTTTTCAGAGTGTTGCCTTGGGTTTAGATGGCGTGGCTTGTTTGTGTTCGTTTTTCTTGATTTTGAGGGGTACCCTGTGGTTGATTCCTGTTTCCATGCCATGCTCGTGCAGTTTCAGAGGTGTGGGGGCTGCAGAGTCATGGAAGAGTAGTTGGTACTGGATAGTGACATGAGAGAGGGCTAACAGGAGTGAGAAACATATGGTGGGGAAATGGAGGAAAAGGGAGATAGATGGGTACATGGGCAAGGGTGGTGGTGGAGTAAAATTAACAATAATAATATCAATCAATGGGTCTTCTTCTGACTAAACCAAAAGATTTGTAAGAATATTGTGGAACTATATTTCAAGAGGGGTAATAACAATGAGAACATATTCTGGAAATATACTTTGTGGTGAATGGGTAGGAGAAAGAGCAGAGAGAGAGAGAGAGAGAGAGAGAGAGAGAGAGAGAGAGAGAAAGGACAATAGTGTTAGCAAATAATTAGACCAGCAGAAGAGGATATGTGTGTGTATATATATATATATATATATATATATATATATATATGTATATATATTTAAAGAAGAAAAGAGAGGAGGACAAACAAAAAGAATTAGACAAAAGAAGAAAAAGACAGAAAAAGAATAATAATAAGCAAAAGTGCAAATGTGCAGAGAAGAGAGAATGTGGATGTGGAGTTCTGTTGTCATAGCAGAGTGAAAGTGAGCGGGTCTGTGCATTCTGAAGAAAAATTCAACAAAACCTGGTTTGATTGGGATGCCTCAATTGACAGGCCTGCTTGTGCGTATCTGCGAGTCACATGCATCTTCAGAGGGAGGGGCTGCATGAAAAGGGAAAGTAAGAGAAATAAAGGCAAAAAGAAAATAACTAGAGCAAAACTACCCCAAATAAAAGAAAGTGAAAAACGGAACCACAGTTTGGATGGGTACTCCCGATGCTTTGCCATTGTTAGTGTACGCATGTGTGGGCCACAGAGGAGAGGGGAGGACTCACTGAGGGAGAGGTGCCAGGGAGGGAGGAAAGAAAGAAGAAAAAACTGCAGAAAGCATTCCTTGTACAGTCTAAGGAACAAACAAACCAGTCTTAGAAGAAGTACAGCCAGAATGCTCCTTGGCAGCAAAGGTAGCAAGTCTTTGTCTCACATATTTTCAGCATGGCACCATGCTTGGTAGAGTAGGGGACAGTGAAAAAGGGAACGACCCTTGACCAGATGGATTGAGAAAATGACTGCCACCATGGACTCCAGCATAAGAACCGTCACGAGGACGGTGCAGGACTGGGCGGTGGTTCATGCTGTTGTACATTGGGTTGCTGTCCACGGCTAGTAGCAACAGACAAAAAGTGGAACATTGTCTTCGTGAACTATGCTCGTCCACCTGTCCTTGGCGACTTCTGAGACTGTAGTACTGAGTTCCCAGATCCAGGGATTCATTTGCTCAAGGTTTCTCAATGTTCCTGGCTATATCTAAGAAGTTTGCTGAAGGTTACTCAAGGTTCCTGGCTATATCTAAGAAGTTTTCAGTACTTTTCATCTGTAAACTTCACAATGTTGTTTTTGTTTTGGGGTATCACTGCCCTTACAATGTTAAGATATGTTTGTAGTAGGTAAATAGACATGTAGAAATATTGTCTGTTACACATTCTTAACTTAGTTGCCTACCCATGCATCCGCTCACAGAATGCAGTAGCATCAGGCTGTGTACAGAACAGTATTTTACCACTATGTTTTCTCACTGTGCCACTCCTGCTAGCATTTTACCCTGTTTCTGTCATATTTTATTGGCTTCCTCTTGTTGTATACTCCCCTTCTCTTTACCTAAGGTAATAGCTGTCTGAATTTTAGACCAGTGATTCTCAAAGTGGGTGATAGCTAGCACCTGCATAGCACTGGAACAATTCAGGGACGCTGAAAAAGCAGTTTGTCCTGGATTATTGACTGTGATATAAAAGTTTTAATTATCAGAGGGTCACTGAGTAATTCTTTTTTTCTGAAAAGGGAGTGGTAGGTCATTTGAGAACTTCAGCTCTAGAGAGTCATCTAAACTGCTCTTGTGGTCATCAGAGTGCTTCCTAAAGTGTGAAAAAAATTTTGACACATATTTTTCTTTACGATTGACTTATTTCTCTTACTATAATGTCCTCTACATTCATTGTGAATTGTTTGGATGATTTACTGTTATTCTTTAATTTCATGTGGTATTCTTTAGTGTCTTGGTATCGTTTATATATCCATTCTTCCAGATCCATGGTTATTTAGTTTGTTTCCATATTTTATGCCATCATGACTAGTTCTGTCATAAACATAATGTGTGTATATATTTACATTTGTATATTCATAAGCTAGATCTTATTTCTTGTGGACTTTTACCTTGTAGTGGAATTTCTGGATCACATACGATATTTTAATTTACAACTGTTTACAGTAGTGCCATACCATTTCAACAGTGTTTGTACCATTTTGAAGCCTCATGAGAAGTGCATGTCTAATCTCTAAATTTATAGAAAATTTCAATGCTTCAATCCAAAAGACAAAGTGTCCTATTAAATAATGGGCAGAGGACATCTACAGATGTTTAGGTGGCAAAAATATATAAGACATACTTGGGATCATTAGTCATTTGACAGATACAAATCAAAGCAATAGAAATATCATCTCACCCTCATATTAATAGGAAAGTTCATTTAAAAAATAACAGAAAAAAAGACAATCTGCCGAGGACATAGAGAGATTGGACACACACACTACTTGTAGGGTTTACCTCCAGGCAGGTTGGCTTAGGATCCACATTCCCTTGCTACTTCTTATATGTCAATGGAAATGTATAGCAAACTGATGAAGATCAGTCATTCTTGTAGACAATTTTTTTGTATACAAGAGAAGTAGTAGATTAGCATAGTGCTGGATATAAATGTCGGTGCTTTTCTGTCTGGGCTTAAAACACAGTCTCACTATGCCTTTTGCTGTATGACCTTGGCAAATTACATATCTTCTGACATCAAGGGTCAAAATAGTAATGTCCATCATAGAGACTTGTCTTATAATAGTCAATTTTCCTCCTAGCTTCCCTTCCCTGTTCCTTTTTGTTTTTGTATGTTTATGCACAGGTGCAGCCATTACTCTCTATGACAATTCCACAGAATTCCCTTGTATGACAATTCTGATTGAACTGGTCTCCTGACTGTAGACCTGCCGTTTCTCTGTATCTATGAGGACTGATGAGCCTGTGTGAGCAAAGCAGAACTGAAATACAGAGAGTTTTCAGTGGTGGATTTTGATCAGCAGACCTTTCTCATGATGAATCTCTGGTTGGATTTAAACTGCCAACCTTTGGTTCGTAGCTGAGTGGTCAGCCATTTGTTTCAATCAAGTACAAGATGTATTATTTACTTCAAAAAAGGCTTATTTTAATTAGGACCATGAATGCATTCTCTGTGAGAAGACAGTCATTTTAGCCAGTATGAAGGGTGTTGAGGAATGTAGGAGTCAGATTTGAGAACTTGGCAGTTTTATATTTTCAGTAAATATTCACTGAATGTTTACTATGATGAAAACTTGAAAAAAACATGGCAAATCAGTAATGACCAAGAAATTGTCAATATCGCAAATTAGACTAAGTAGATAAATAGTATCATGAGTAAACAGTTGTCAGGGATTTGACTACTAGTGGACTACATGTGTTTAATGGGCACTGTAGCTGGAATTGGCTCAGTATTCAGGGCAAAAAAAAAAACACTGTTGGATAAACTATTTCAGGAAGTAGGCTCAAAGTGACAGGACTCTGTAATGTGTTTGCACACCAAACAAAGTGTGCCTGCTGGATGACCTAGCAAAGATCCTTACAGAGAAAGTCAGCCTGTAGCACATTTTGATAGAAACTACCTGAGCCTTTGCCAAGGCATTCAACTCTATGGGTCATAACAAACTATGGGGTTACATTGAGAAAAATGGGAATTCTAGAAAACTCTCTGTGTCCCTGAGAAACTTGTATATGGACTAAGAGGAAGTTGTTTAAACAGAACAAAGGCATCCTGTATGGTTTTGGATCAGGAAAGCTGTAATTCAAGAATGTATCCATTCAATCCATTGAAGTTATTCAATTGTTGTGCTGGACAGTTGAACATGGCATCAAGATTGAAGGCAGGTTTTTTACCATCTTGTGATATGTGGATAACTCATTCTGTAAACAAGGAGACATTGAAGCACTTGCTGATGAAAATCAAGGACTGTGTCCACAACACAGATTGTAATATAAGGTCTAGAAAAGAAAAATCCTCAGTCTGGACTGGTAGAAAGACAGCATCATGGATAAACAGTTGTCAGGGATTTGCTTTTCCTTGGATCAGCATCAATGCTCAATGAAGCAGCAGTCAGGAAATCAAACTGCGTATGGCATTGAGACAATCTGCCACACAGACCTCTTTCATATGCTGAAGAGCAAGGATGTCACTTTAAGGACTAAGGTACCCATGATCCAAGCCAGGGTGTATTCAACACCTCGTATGTATGTGAAAGCTGGACAATAAGAAAAGGAGATGGATTTCTGTATTTAAATTACAGTGTTGGCAAAGAATATCCAAAGTACCGAGGGCTTCCAGAAGAACAAAGAAATCTGACTTGGCCAAAGTACAGCAAGAATTTTCCTTGGAAGCAAGGATTGTGACGCATCGTTGCACATACTTAGCACATTTTATACAGAGGGACCCATCTCTGGAAAATGGCATATATTTGGTAAAGTAGAGTAAAAATGGAAAGATCTTCAGTTAAATGGATTGAGACCGGGCCTGCAACAATGGGCTTAAACATGACAATAATTGTGAGGACAATACTGGTGCAGGAGCAGGCCGCATTTCATTTTATTGTGCTTAGGGATGCGCTGAGTTGGAACTGATTTGATGCCACCTAACACTAACAACAACCCTCATAACGTGAGAAGTAGGCTTTGGTATCATGGCAGCCTTCTTTGGGTGTCTGATGGGGAAAATTAGGAAACATTATTGGTCATTAAGTACATACAGAAGGAGCCCTGGTGGCACAATCAGATAAGCACTGGACTTACTCCAAGATCAATGGTTTCAAATCCACCTGCTGCAGAAAGAGGCTTCCTGCTCCCATACAGCTTTATAAAGCCCCAGAAGACCTATCCAGGTTTGTTATGAATTTGAATAAACTTAAAGGCAGAAGGGTTTAGTATGTATTTTTTTAGTACATGTAAAGCATAAAAAGGTCAGGAATGTAAACTGTCATCTTTGTAAGAAAGTTTAGGAGCATATACAACAGGCTTTTCATTTGATCAAAAGTTCAAAATCTTTTAATGAGAAAATGAAAACATCTTTAGCTTAACACTGTTGCTGGAATAGATGCTTTAATTTTCTAAATAAAGCAGCCTTCCAGAAAACTTTGCACCATATCAACTTTACAGCTCTATTAGTTTGCCATATTTTAATGGCTTTCCAGCTGCTATGATTCTGGATGTTATATATGATACTGGACGTAGGTCAAGCTTCAGCAAGAACACCCATGGTGAATAACTGTCAGCAGAGCCTCCTGACTAAGACAGACTGAAAAGAAAGATCTGATGATTCACTGAATCATAATAATTTAGCCAATGAATCACAACAGTGTAGTGTCATGTATCGTATTCACAGTGTGCTCCCTAGTTTACAGAATAAAAACCCAAACACTCTAATCAAGCTGTCTCTGACTCACAGTGACCCTTTATAGGGTTTCTGAGCCTTTCTAAATCTTTATGGGATCAGGCAGATTCCTCTTTCTTCTGAAGAGCAGATGGTGTGGTTGAATTATCTACCTCGTGGTTAGCCATCCAGTGTTACCAGAACGATGCCACCGTGGTTAGAGGGCACTAAAAACCCACAGTGGCCATGACAATAGACTTGAGCATACTAGTAATCATAAATATGGTACAGGACCAAAAATGGATCAATGTATTATAAATGAGACCACCATGCCTCAGAGCCAAATTAAGCCGCAAGGAGAGCAACAGTTTCAAAGACAGAGGAAGAACAATGACAGAGACTGCAAGGCAGCATGGAAATTGATAGAGGTGGCATAAGTTTTAAATGCTTCTTTAGTGTGCACATGGCCAGGATTTTTTATTTTTTGGCATTGATATGCAAAGAAACACAGGATGCAAGAAACACAGGATGGACAATCTTATAGAAACAGTGGCCAGATGGGTGGTACTGGGGGGGGCACTGCAGGAGAGGAGAGGGGGAGACCAATGGGGAGCCAATCATGACAGGGACAAGGAAAATAGTAAGAGTTCTAAAATGAACCATGAGGGGGGCATAGATTTTCTGGTGTGTTTGATAACTCGAATTATATCTGAGGAGTGAACAACAGGCAAACATAATTGTTAGGTAGGAGGTAAAAACAAAAACAAAACGTGTATGTTTTTGTTTATATACACATATAGACACATACACACATATATACATACGTACACATATGTAAGTGCAACAAGGAAGCAAGTGGACTTTGGGACTCAACTTAAATGTTACCTCAGTACAAAAGTAGTTTGTTCTACTAATTTGGTCTTGTGGGATACTCATCTTCCTGACACTATAGCTGAAGATAAAATGAGTGCACCAACAAATGTGGTGAAGAAAGCTGCCTAGCTACCAAAAGCTGTACTTTCTGTGTCCTTAAATGAATATTTTAACAAACAGCCATCTGGCACAGAAGCAACAAAACCCACATGAATGAAGCACACCAGCCTGTGTGATTGTGAGGTGTCAAGTGGAAGAGGTATCAAAAGTTCAAAAAACATGCATCCAAATTGATATGAAGGGGGATGGATATTGTGGAAACTCAAAGTCCATCAGCACGAAAATTGGACTGCCCCTCTTCAAAGGACTTTATGGAAAGGAGGATAAATCCAGGGTGTCGTGTGGCACTGGTGAACCACATAACTATCCTCTAGTGCTTTAAGATTTCTTCCCTTTACCATGATGGTCCATATAAGGCATACATCATCAGTCCTGTTAAACTTGTGTATAGTCATTTATACATTTAAGATTGTTTGGTATGAGGTAGCCAACATAAATGACCCCTCAGAGATACTGACAGGAGTATGGGTTCCCTGAGGTTATGGGAAGTGAGAAGAGGGAGGAAAGGGAGGATAGCATTGATGATTGTACAGCCACTCCTAATGGGATTGAAAAACAGAACAATATGGGAAGGGAAGATGTATATATTGGAATAAGTTAGCTATGACAATAAAATTACTATTTAAATTAAAAACAAGCAAGCAACAATAGACAACAAAAAAGAATGATGTAGCTGTGTTCCAATAAAACTTTATTTACCAAAAACAAAAGTGGCTAGGATTCTTATAGTATCCCAGTAGTGTGTGACTACAATTTAAAACAACAAGACTAAGTTTAAATGTAAAGTCAAAAGTAACGTAAAGACTGAACAAGAGAAAAAGGCTTCTTTTTGGTTTCTTGCTATTTTATACTTTGTTTGGAGAGCAAGGATTTCCTATTGTGGTCAATATCTCGTTCTCATTATGATATCAAACGTGTAAGCCCTTGTGGCGGTCATGTGCTTATGTCAATTTCATGATTGAGATGTAGGGGTGGAGTCTAGCCTATTAATCTGAGATAGCCATTGAGGAGTCAATGAGGCCTCTGTGTGGGCAGGGCTTTCTCCTGAGATGTCTGGGAAATCTTGAGATATTTCCCTCGTGAAGATATCTCCCCAGTTGTTGGGAGTTAGTCTCAGGGAAGATGAACTACGGAGACGACAAATGGCAGCGTCCAAGAAGCTGGGTGAGCTGGAGAGAAGCCACATGGCTTTACCCTGATGGGGGCAGACCTCTGAAGCTGGAGAAGCCTCGTGGAGACCCCTGCTGAGTTGCTTCTACTGCCCCTGAATGCTATTGATGGACCCTGAGCCCTGGAAGCGAGGAACCCCAGGGAGAACCCAGCCGACACCAGGACTCTGCACCCACTGGCCTGTGACTTCGTGAGTCGGAAGGAGACTTTATAGACTGATATCGGGCATATGGGTTAATATGAGACTTATGACTTTGACTGGACTGGGCTGGAATGCTTTCTCAATGTCACATTCCTCTTGTATATAAACCTTTCCCTTATAACCATATGTGAGTCTATGTATTTGTTTCTCTAGTTTACCCAAAGTAACACAGCCCTAGATTCATTGAGTGCTTGGATCATGACATAACAACTACTTTTCTATCAACAGAGCTTTTTCAAAGGAATCATGATGGTTCCTTGTATATTAGAGAAGAGAAAGCAGGTACATGAAGTACATTTATCAAAATGTGCGGGTCCCCAATAAAATGATTCATTAAAAAAGGGGGGGAGGGGAAAGGGGAGCTTTTTTTTTTTTTTTTTTTAAGAGGAGCTTGTACCAAGGGCCCAAGTGGAAAATGTTTGGAAATGTATGTGGCAGCATGTGTGCAAATGTGCTTGATACAAATGATGTCCTGAATGTTGTAGTAGCTGTAAGAGCCCCCAATAAAATTATATAAAAAAATGAAACGTGTAGCTTTTAATCAATTTCCAATTGTATGAGCTGTTAAACAGGGAATGTTGACCAAGCATCATGTGCTAAAGACAGAAGAAGTGTTGCTCCTTTGAGTGGCTGGACTGCTAATGCTTGCATTCATGCAAGGAGCGCTTACAGCTCAAGCCTGTAGTAAATACATGACATCTATTTCTACCCAGTCTTTACAAGAAGGAAACTGTCAGGTAGTAAATTAATTCTGTTACTAAAAATCCACTGTCACTTATATAAAACCTTAATACATATGTCACCTAATATATATGCATATTCATATATGATATGTATTTATATCCCAGGATAAGCATTTTGGGCCATTATTATCATCTCTTTTTACACAGCTGTCTCAAATGTGAATGTAGGAGGAATTTGAATGCCAGAAAATATATTCACCACTTAGTCCTGAAAATGAAAATGACATTTATTCACAATGTTGTAGCACAGCCCAGTTAGACCAAAATTATTTTCTGAATCATATGGATTATTAATATTTAACATTTTTATTGTATGAAACTGTAATGGTTAACATAGTAGTTTAAGGAGACTGATAGTACAGAAATGGAAGAATAACTTTCCAAAGTTGAAATTTTTGAGTGTCTGAGGGTAAACATATGAAACCAATTATGGTAGTAATAAACTGAAGCAGTGAAACCTGGCAAATGATTTTGCTTTATTATTGCAATCCTAGGCATTTTCTTGTAGGTTTTTCAGATGATCCATGCTGGAAAAATTGAATTATAATGAATTTTCAGTGTGCTTTTGTTAGATACTGCCTTGTTGATTCAGATTCACTATGGCCCAAAATAAAACATACTAAACATTGCGTGCCACCACGCCATCCTAGAAACAATTCCTGAGTTTGTGTCCATTGTTGCAGCCGCTGTTCGAGTTCATCTCATTGTGGGTGTACCTCATTTCACCTATCCTCTACTTTACCATGCATAAATCATAATGTTCTTCTCCAAGAACTGGTCTCTCCCGAGGACCCTCCCAATGGGCAAGAGACAGTTTCAACATCCTCCCTCTAAGAAGCATCTTGCCAGTACTTTTTCCAACTCAGATACATTTATGCTTACTATTCTTCACCAACACCATAATTCAAAGATGTCAAATCTCCTTCAGTCTTCCTTATTCTTGGCCAGCGTTATATGAGTCTGTTGAAAATGCCAAGGCTTGGGTTGGGTATTATTTAGTTTCAAAGGGAGATCTTGACTTTTAACATTTTAAAGAGGTATTTTCCAGAAAATTTGTCCAAGGCAGTATGATGCTTGATTTCTTAAATTGCGGCTTCATGGGCATTTAGTTGGGGTCAAAGTAAAATGAAATCCTTGACAACTTCTCTCTTTCTTCCACTTAGCTTGCTGCTTTTTATGGATCGATTTGTGAGGGTTTTGTTTTGTCATGAGATGTAGTCCAATTGAAGACTATAATCTTTAATCTTCATTAGTAAGTATTTCATGTACTCTTAGCTCTCAACAAGCAGGTTGTATGACCTGCATATCACAGAATGTTAATGAATCTTTCTTCAATTTTTTTTCTTTCTTCAATGTTGCTGCTGCTCTTTTTTGCATGTAGTCCAGTTTCCTGGATTACTTGCTTTGGCAGTCAACTAATCTGGTGTCAGTCTGAGGATTAAGAAGGTTGGGGTGGCATCTATCCTGTCAATCTGGAGATAGCCAATGAGACCTCTGTATGGGCATGATTTTCTCCTGAGAATTTTGGAAAATCTGGCTGTATTTCTCCCTTGGAGGTAAGAGACTTACGATTCAGTCCCTTGGAGATGCTTTACTGACAAGACACAAGGCTAACTTGCTGTGATTCATCTCTGAGGAGAATCCACTTGGTCTTACCCTAATGGAATCAGATCTCTGAAGCCAGAAAAGCCACAGAGACTCCTTCCAGTGTTGAGATGCTTGCAATGCCATTGGATCCTAAGACTTTCTTACCAACTCGCCTGTGATTGTCCTGCATTTGACGTCATTGTGTGTGCCTCAATGATTTGACGAAGACTTTATAGATTATTATCAGACATATGGGCTAATATCAGACTTGTGGGTTGGACTGTGTGGCAGTCATGTGTTTAGGTTAATTTTAGTTTTATCCTGTTAGGTATAGATATTATTTTATTGTTTATTTGAGGGTTATATATGGTTACAGAGTTATGTGAAAATATAAAATTAACAAGGGGTGGTCAGTGGAAGTCATGTGCTTATGTTAATTTTATGATTGAAATGTAGGGGTGGAGTCTAGCCTGTTAATCTGGAGATAGCCATTGAGTAGCCGATGAGGCTTCTGTGTGGGCATGGCTTTCACCTGAAACTCCTGGGAAATCTCGCAATATTTCCCTTGTGAAGATGAGAGGCTATCTTCCCCAGTTGTTGGGAGTTAGTTCCAGAGATGATTAACCACAGGCAACACAGAATGGCGGCATCTGGGAGGCTGGAGTAGCTAGTGGAGAGACCACACGACTTTGCCCTGATGGAGCCGGTCCTCTGAGGCTGGGGCAGCCACATGGAGACCTCTGCAAGTGATGAGTTGCTTCTGCCACCACGGCATGCTGTTGATGGACCCTGAGCCCTGGAAGACCTGTCGGTGCCAGGACTCTGTACCCAATGACCTGTAACTTCGTGAGTCAGGAGACTTTATGGACTGATTTCAGGCAGATGGGTTAATATCGGACTTGTGACTTTGAGCTGGACTCGATTGGGATGTTTTCTCAATGTCCTATTCCTCTTGAATATAAACCCATTCCTTATATCCATATGTGTGTCCTTGAATTTGTTCCTCTAGTCTACCCGGACTAACACAAATAATGTTGACATTTTCACAATGTAAAATCTTCCCATCCATGAGCATAGCTATTCTTCCATTTTTATAGGTCTCTTTTGGTTTCTCGTAATATTTAGTAATCTTTGTACTGCTTTTTTTTTTGTTTCTTTTATTAGGTTTGTCTCTAGGTATTACATCTATTGTAAATGGTCTTGTTTTCTTGATGTCTTTTTCTGAGCTCTCTTTTTGATGTATAGGAATCTGATTTCTATTTGTTAGTTTGCTATGTTGCTACTTCACCAAATTGTTTCCAATAGTCTTTTTGTGGATAACATTGAGATTCTTTGTATATAAAATCATATTATTTGCAAAGAGTGAAGCTTCATTTCTTCTGTGCCCACTTGCATTCCTTGATTTCCTTTTGTTGTCTATTGTTCCGGCTAAGACTTCCAGCACAAGGTTGAATGTTTCATCAGAGATTAATATCGCTACTGTTGCCTTTTAATGGCTGCAATTAGCTTGTTTGGAGTCTTGATGCGTAGTGGTTACATGTTAAGCTGCGATAGCCATGTTCAGCAGTTCAAAACCACCAGCAGTTCCATGAGTGAAAGACTGGATTTTCTACTTCTATAAAAAATTAACAGCTCTGTTCTGAAGCCAGACTTGCAACTGTGCTGCCATTCACTTGTTAATTTTGAAGATCACGATATGCTAATTGCCTAAACTTGCTTGCCCTATAAAATTGGCTTACTTCCCACAAATCAAAAAAAAAAAAAAAAGAACCCCACCCCATCCCAGAAAAGATGTAACTACTGACACAACATATGTATGTATGTATGTATGTATGTATACAATATGATGAGTGCTGTATGAGTCCCCAATAAAATGAATTAAAAAAATATATTGCAAAGGATATTAAATCATGATAATATTAAAAAAAATAAAAAAATAAAAGAAATAAAAAAAAAAATTAACAGCCTCAGAAACCCACAGGGAGTCACCATGAGTCAGCTTTAAGACAATGGCAGAAAGTTTGGTTTGGGGGTTTGTAGCTTTTTCATCATCCTTTAGATTTTAGTCTATTTTTGTCTTTGAGTTTAAGGTGTATCTCTTGCAGCCAGTACATAGATGAGTCTTGCTTTCTGAACCAGACTGCTATATGCCATGTTTTGATCGGAGATTTTGATTCATTGACATTCAGTATCATTATTGATATATGAAGGCTTTACCCTGTCATTTTGCTTTGGCTTCCTTTTTTTTTTTTTTTAATTTTCTTGGTGTCTTTGTTTTTCCTTTCTTTCTGTGTTCCTTTGACAGCTGCTTTCATCTGTGTAATATTGTGCTATGTGGTTATTTTATATTTGTCTGCTGTTGAGTCTTGTCCATACTGATGTGGTTAATATATATTTTTTTAATATTGGCCTTGATTTTACTAATTCATAGAGTTGGGATTTTTTTTGTATGGAAATACTTTTATTTCTACTTCCTATTTGAGAGAGAACTTTGCAGGACACGCTAGCGTTGGTTGCCAATATTTTCTTTCAGAGTGTATTTTATGTCACCCCATTGTCTTCTTCCCTGCATAATTCCTTTTGAGACATTTGACCTTTTCCTTATCACTTTTCACTTGTATAGGACTGTTCCTCTTTCTCTAGCTGCCCCAACAATTTTATCATTTTCCTTGAAATTGGGGCGTTTGACTATGACATGTCATGATGTTCATTGTTGATGGTTTAGCTTATTTTGGGTTCCCTCATTTTCATGAATAGTTATTTTCTTCTTCTTTGTAATTTTTGGGAAAATTTCTTCTATGATTTCTCTTAATATTTTCTTTGTCAATTTTTGTTGTTGTTGTTTCTTCTTTTTCTAAAACCCAATATTTGTTGTCTGTCTTGATAGTGTCCCACATCATTATCAGGCTTTCTTCTGATTCCTTTACTTTTTTGGTGTTGGTCGTTTCTTTTCTCAATTGTAGTCAGAGTGATTTTCTTTAAAGCCACTGATTTAATTTTCCTCTTCTTTGAGTTTGTTTCCCAAGTCATTGCCTAATTCTATTATCTCATAGTTTTATTTAAGGATGTTCACTTTTCAATTTCTTCTGTTGTTCTCATGAGTGCTCCTCACATCTCTTGAAAGTACTTAACGTAATTCTTCTGAATTCTGTATTTGGTAGTTTTATGGAGTTTTTTCAGAGTACTTCATTGAGTGTGAGTGATTTCGTTTTTCTTGATTTTTTTGGGGGGGTGTGTGTGTACTCTGAGTAATGTTTCTGCTGCATGTGGTATAGCTACTATTGGTTTAGGAACTGCTGGTTCTTGAAGAACTAGTTTGCTCTCCGTAGTGCTGTGGAAGAGGTCTAATTGGAGCTAGAAAATATGTGGTGGCAATGGAAAAAAGGGAAGAGAGATTGGTAAGTGGGGAAGGTGGACAGGGGGATAGAAGGGTGAGAATAAAATAAAAATAATGATGGAATCATGAGTGGCTGCCTGGAAAGACCAACATATTTGTAGAAATAATGAAAAAATGTGTTTTTAGAGGGGAAATCAGAATGAATAAATTTTTAAGAATTATATTTCATGAGGGGAAAGTAAGGGAGCAGAATAGTTACTGGTTGGATGTGCAGAGAAATGAGGGGGAAGACACAAAAACCGGGGTGTGACCTAGGAGTGGGTGCTAATTTCCTTTGCTATGGTACCGTGAACGTGGGTATGTCAGTGCGCTCAGAGAGGGTGGTGAAAGCCTTTGTTGGAGTAGGCGTGCAATCATTACAAAGACTGCCTGCTTTTGCCAGGAGGAACAGGTGTTCTCCTTCTAGGTGGGTCACATTTTGAGAGGGCTCTGGAAGCTGAAGTGTGAGCATCCCCCCACCAAATATAATGTGAGCATTGTAATAGAACAAAAGAACTCTGCTTGATTTCTCTGTGAGAAATGAAAAATATATAAAGTAAAAAGTAAAACAGCCTTGTGGATGGGTCTTCTTCCTTTCGGTGCAACTTATTTGTGTACACATGTTGTGTGGCAGAAGTGGGGCAAATGGGGTGGAGAAGAAACTGAGGGAACTGGAGAACAAAGCAGGGTATAAGGAGGAAGGGGAACAAAAGTAAAGTGTGCAACTTGGATACTGAATTTGTCCGCACCAAGGTGCTCACACAAAGTTATCTCCAAGAGGCCACTGAGGCAAGAGTCATGGCTGGTTGGGGCCAGGGATAAATTGACTCTGCAGAGAAGGAATGGGGCTCACAAGAGTGGTTCCTGTGGCTGGCCAGTGTTCGAGAGGGTCTGCTGCTCTCCCACTTTAAGAAACTTGGATTTGCTTATTGTTAAGCAGAAGTTCTCAATTCTTGGAAGTGTGAGATAGTCCATGGAGTGAAACTTCTCTCATAATCACTTTGGAAATCTTCCTGTACTTGTTAGTATGTAGTCATCTTCTCTCTCTTTGACCATAGACTAGCTCAGGAAGTGGTTGGATGTCAGCCAATTACTTTTTTGGTGTAGTGACTCTATGTATTCTTTGTATCTTCTTTTGGTGCTTTCTGCATTTTTCGATATTTTACCCACATAACATTTCAGTATTTCATCTTGAGCCTTGGATTTTTTCCCTTTGGTTCTATTAGGAAGAAAATCTTAGAAGTAAATAAAAATACAGGATCGTGGTGAATGAACCAGAATTTTAAAAAATGTACACAATTAAATAGAAGAGATATTCAGATCTCTTAATTTAAAAAGGATTTTTTTCTCAGAATCATTTTTCAAAAAGCTAAACATATTGATTGTATGGAGAAGTGGTTCTCAACCTTCCTAATGCCAAGACCCTTTAGTAGATGAAAAGGTCAGCATTTACCCAAGGACGACATTCTGAAAGTTTAGAAAAGAGAGAAGAATGGAAACAGCAAACTCAGTGTGGAGGTGGCGTGAGTGATGGTACATTAATGGGGAATAGAAGCAATGAAAGGATCAAAATGTGCACATATTATTGAGTAGAAAACTGATCTACTCATTATACCTTCACCCAGTTTTCAATAAAGTGGTCATATATTAAGGAAAACTAAACATGAATTGACTGAATGAATAATTGAATTATGTTGCTGGTGAAGAATATTATAAGTATTATAGAATGCCAAAAGAACAAACAAATCTGTTCCAGAAGAAAAAAAGTCATTCAGAGGAATGATCCTTTGAAGCAAGGATGGCAAGACCTGCTCTCACGCACATTGGACTTACTTGTCGAGTGACTCGTCCCTGGAGAAGGGTATTATGATCCATAAAACAGAGGGGCAGGGACAAAGAGGGAATTCCTCAACAAGATTGATTGACATGGGAGCTCCAACAAAGGGTTGAAACATATGAGCGGTGGTCAGGAGGACACAGGATCAGGCAGTTGCCCACAGGGTTTTTATGATTCAGAACTAACTCAACATCTCAGAAAAACAATATAATGTTTTTTGAGGGGAAATGAGAGCTAACTCTTAAAGAAACCATAAATGCCAATTCCAGCTTACGTGTGATCTATTACTTCTAAAACACTAAAACAATATCCATTATTCTGGAAAAGTAAACTAACTGATAGTTTTAAATTGCTGGATTACATATGAGCAGTTTAAGATATATTAAGTTAAATAAATAAATAGACTTGCTATCTGCCGGTCAGCATTGTAAAATCAGTTATGACAGATGCAACTAGGTTAAAAAGGAAACATCTTATCATTTGTTTCCCCCTTTGACTCATTTTAAATTTGTTCTAATTTTTAATATTCTCTCCTTTCCTTTTGATTTAGGTTTTTCTGTTTTATACTGTCAGTTTTTGTTGTTTCTTGTTTCTATTCTTTCCTGTATATTAAATCCAGATAGGTAATCCTATACGAACAGTATCTAGATTAATAATTACCTAAGAACATGTCAGGGAAGATTGGGAAAAAGTGGGGAGTTAGTAATAATACCTATCAGAAAGGAGAAAATATTCCAAATTAATTATGATGATTGCACATCTTAAGAAACTAAACTATTGAATGATAAGATATGTAAATTATATGCCAATTAAAAGTTTTATCACAGAAGAATTAATGTGCTATGTGGGTTAGCTGGTGATTTCTAAATCCCTGGGCACCATAACAGAGACCTCAAAAATCCATCTGATGCTAACTTTCAGGTTCCTGGTCTGCATACATTGTCTCCTCATAGAAAAGAAAACTTTTTGCAGAAGAGCTAGCACCACATTAAACCTTTCCTCAGTCTTCACCTGACCACTCATTTTTAAAAAGAATGTGGTAAGTCAGGTAGTAGTACTGGTATAGTTTAGAACTGTGGATTTAAATTAAGGGTTATTCATAAGTAAATAGATCTAATGCCTAATATAAATTTTCAGATGGTGTATGACATTATACAATCACATGAAAATGAATTACCAAATTTTTGGACCATAAGATGCACTTTACCATAAAACACACCCAGGTTTTGAGCAGGAAAGCAAGAAAAAGTATTCTAAACCAAAATGTTAAGGGGTACCACACCTTCTGATTGTAAGACACACCCTTGTTTTCTCCGTACTTTGGGGGTGAAAAAGTGCATCTTATGATCTGAAAAATATGGTATTTTCTCACTGAATTGCCATCAGGAGCAAGGATGTTACCTTGTTCTATTCTTAAAGGGTAGTTTTACAACAAGATCATGGTTCATGAACTTGAATATAAAAACTTGTTGTTGTCCTTGTTAGATTCCATTTAGTTTCCCATAAGGACCCAGTGCACAACTGAACAAAACACTGCTTGTGCCTCATCCTCACAGTGGCTCGTGTGCTTGAGCCCCTTGCTGTCAATTCATCCTTCGAGGGCTTCCTCGTTTTTTGATGTCCCTGGACTTTACCATGCTTGAAGTCTTCTCCAGGGACTGGTCTCTTCTCACAACATGTCTAAACTATGTCAGACAAAGTTTCACCATCCTTGCCTCTAAGAAGTACTCTGGCCATACTTCTTCCGGGAGAAATACCAGTCCATGGTATTTATTTCACTGTTCTTCAACAGCACCACTATTCAAATTCCTGTATTCTTCTGTCTTCTTTATTCTTTGTTCAACTTTCACAGGCACATGGGGCAATGAAAAACACCAAGGCTTGAATCAGGTGCACCTTAGTTCTCAAAGTAGCATCCTAGCTTTTCAACACTCTAAGAGATGTATTTTGGAGCATATTTACCTAATGTCTTTTGATCTCATCACTGCTGCTTTTGTGAGCAATGGGTGTGGAGCCAAGCAAGACAAAATCATTGAAAATGTCATTTTTTTTCTCTATTTATCGTGATGCTACGTATTAGCCCAGATGTGAGGATTCTTTACATTGAGTTGTAATTCATAAGAAGGCTGAAAGCCTTGTTCTTCACCGGAAAGTATTTCAAGGACCAGCAATTAGAATCCTCCTAATTGTTACTGAAGAGAAAACTTGATGGAGGCAGTTCTTTTCTGGTCGATGGGACTGGAAGGTACTCAAGAACAACAACAAAATACAATTTTGGATTATGTAATTGTCTTTTACAAGTCTCATGCTCCTACTACCCTGTCCTTAGTGCAGGGTCACTGTAAATTTTTCCTTTTATATAGCCTTTCTTTGTTTGCTTTTTTGGGCATCACTGCCCTCTGGTGGTGGGAGTAGGAGACCCAGCCTTTGCTCCTGTGGAGCCGCTGCTAGAATTGAACCTCCATTTCAGTGGGCCGCAGTCCCATGCACAACCACGGTGCCACCGGGGCTCTGCTCCCCTTTTATATATCCTTTTATAAGCAACTGACTACTTGAGGGTACAGGAGGAAAAATTTTTTAAGTAAAATAAAAAAAATTATTTCTAGAACTGAGTTGATAAAGCTATTATCACTTGATTTTAAAATTGCTTATTCTGTGTAATATATATCAGCCTCTCTGGCAACTATGAAAATAATCAAAGTTCTCTGAAGGAATATTAGTTGCACAGTAGATTACTTGTGCTGCTAACCACAAGATTGGAAGTTCAAACCCATCAGTCACTCCAGAGAAGAAAGAAGAGGCAATATATTCCTATAAATTGATACAGTACTGGAAACTCTATATTGAGTCGCTATCAGTCTGAATCAACTTGATGGGAGTAGGTTTTTTACCACAAGCAATCAAGTGCTCAACTATATAAAAATACTATATTTTTTGAGAGACTTTTTGCCTTTTATATAGATAAGTTTCAAGTTGGAAAAAATCTATCGTTTGTTTTCAAAAATAAGGGCTTTGCCAACCTTCGTCTGTAGAAAATCAAACACTGCTGAGACTAGTCCTAGTTCTTAGGATTAAAATGACAGTGTGGATGTTTGTAAAAGCATTCCACTTGACAATTTGCTTTTTAACAGTTTGTAATTGTGAGCTCTCTAGGTCTGGGCAAGGTCTTTTGTTTGAAAAATTAGTCAGCTGTTGCCATCCTTTTAGGGAAGTTTGCATACAATTTTGGATGTTTCAAAAATCATGAAGGAATAGTGGAAATAATTTTGCAATTTTAGCTAAAGCACAGATTTGTTTTCCTTTGAACACCTTCTTGTACATTTAACTTTTTTTTTTTAACTGACACGCAAGTGTTTGAGCCAGAATCTGGGGGTGCTGGTTTAGTGTTCTTTGCATTGGACCATGCCAGATGACTTCTTGGTTCATTGGATATTTGCTAGGGGAGGACTCCCAGCCAAATATCTGACAAATCATTGTGAAAAGTAATGAGTGTACTTCACGTATCTCCAGATCCTAACAAAAGGCACCATCGAGCTTCATGGAGGAGTAGCCGTTTGCTTTCTAAGGCTTTCTATCTCTATTACCAAGTTGAAGAACTTTTTCCTTCATGGGAATGACTGACTTAGCTATGGAATTAAAGACTCCCAAAGCATTGTATATCTCTTGGGTAATACTGTCACACAGCAGTCCCTGGTGGTACAAGTGGTTGATGTGCTTGACTGATGACAGAAACACTTAATGGTCCTTGTTCATTCAGAAGTATCAGTCCTAAAATGATTTCCATCCTAAAATTCAGTCACTGCAAATCCTATGGAGCATAATTCCACTTTGACCCATCTGAGTTGGAATTGATTCCTCTGCAATTAAAATAATTTTTTTTACCTTCACTTGCCTATAGTATGTAATGATGCAATGTGGTTACTGTTGTCAGTCAAAGGGATCCTTGGTAAAGGTAAAAGTAAATGAAGGATTTTTGACCACATTGAGTTCTTAAAATTTTTATTTGAGGTATCATTATCTCTTGTTGCATTATCTTGCAACCTCTGGAAACCAGGGATCCTGGAAGACTTCACTGGGTCCTCGGACTCAGGTCTGTTAAAGTTGAAATCCAGGTGGCCCTAGCTGTGGTAGCTGTTAAGACCACCTGGTCTGCTCTGATTGTCAGTGATCTTATGGACAACAGAAAGAAACACTGCTCTGTGAAGTCCTCACAATTATTCTTATGTTTGAGCCCATTGTTTCTACCACTGTTCAATCATTTTGTTGAGTGACTTCCTCTTTTTGGCTGCCCCTATACTCTAGCAAACATGATGTCCCTGTACAAGGACTGGTCTCTCCTGATAACATGTCCAAAGTACATGAGGCGAAGTCTCTCCATTCTTGCCTCGAAGGAGCTTTCTGGTGTACTTATTCCAAGACATATTTGCTTGTTCTTTTGATAGCCCATGGAACTTCCAATATTTTTCATGAGCACCATAATTTCAATGCACAAATTCTTCTTTGCTCTTTCCTAATTTAATGTCCAATTTTCATATGCATATAAAGCTTTTGAATATACCCTGGCTTGGCTCAGGCACTCCAGTCAGGCACATCTTAGTCCTCAAAGTACCATCTTTGCTTTTCAGTACCTGAAAGAGTCTTGTTCAGCAGGTTTATCCAAGGGAATGCATCATCTTTTGTTTCCTGCTTCCATGACCATTGATTATGGGTCCATGCAAGATTAAATTCTTGAAAGCATCTTGTGTATGTGAAAATGCTGTTACCTATTTGTTGTGAAGATTTTCTTTACATTGAGTTGCAATCTATAATAAAGACTGCAATCCTCAATCTTCACCAAGTGACCCTGAGGATAGTTATGTCCTCCTCTACTAGGGCAGGATCTCTTCCCAGTCTTTCCAGGTAACATCTTTCTAGTACTCTGTCTTTGCTATACTGAGCTCTAGGCACCCAAGGAGCCCAAGGAGCGTGGTGGGACTTGGTGTTGCCAGTGGAGACTCTGGAACTAGACTGCTAGGTTCACTGCTTGGTCCACCTGCCTACATGTGCTGTCTCCTCCCCTGTAAAAGAAACTTACAAAGGCTGTTAATAGAGGTGGTTATGGAATGAGTTAACATACAGATCAGGGGTTACCTTCTAGTAGCACATGGGTATAAACTATTATTAAAAGGAATAAATTATAGATGAGTACAATATAATGTTCCTCAGAAAAAAAGGAAAAAAAACCCTCACTACCATCGAGTTAATGACAACTCAGTATGATCCTGTAGGACAAAGTAGTACTACCCGTCAATCTCAAAAAACCAGTGTTCTCATTTTTATAAAATGTCATAGGCAAGTAAATGTACTTAAATTAGTTTTCAGGAAGGATGCAAATGGGGAAAGGGGACCACTTTCTAGATAGTAGTAGATGCCTATGTTAGTCCAGGTAGACTAGAGGAAAAAATTTCATAGACACGCATATGAATGTAAGGAAAGGGTTTATATACAAAAGGAATGGAACACTAAGAAAGCATCCCAACTCAGTCCAGTTCAAAGTCATAAGTCTGATATTAGCCTATATGCCTGATATCAGTCTATAATGTCTCCTTCCAATGCATGAATTCACAGATCAGTGGGTGCAGAATCCTGCCACTGGCAGAGGTCTCCCCAGGGCTCCTCACTTCCAGGGCTCAGGGTCCATTAACAGCATCCAGTGGTGGCAGAAGCAACTCATTGCTGGCAGGGGTCTCCACATGGCCTCTCCAGCTTCAGAGGTCTGGCTCCATCAGGGCCTAGCCATGTGGCTTCCCGGCTCCTCAGACACTGCTGTCATGTCCATGTTTAATCATCTCTGAGATGAACTCCCAACAACTGGGGAGACAGTCCTCATCTTCACGAGGGAAATATCGTGAGATTTCCCACACGTATCAGGAGAAAGCCATGTCCACACAGAGACCTCATTGGCTACTGAATGGCCATCTCCAGATTAACAGGCTAGACTCCACCCCTATATCTCAATCATGAAATTAACATAAGCACATGACTGCCACAATGCCATTGGGTGTCATAACATCAACTTTAGGTCATAGCTGCCCATGAATTAAAAGAAAAATTGTTACAACTCCTGTGCCACCCATACATTTATTAGATCTGGTCCCGTTGCTACCGCAACAGTGTCAACCCATTTCCTTGAGTATCTTCTTCTTTTTCACTGGCCCTCTAATTTCCCTAGCATGATGTGAGTATTGTTTATATCGCCACAGGAGAGGGAGAGAAAGAGAGAGAGACTAGACTTCAACCCTCTGCACCTGATGTGAATACAATATACTAGCACGTATCAGGGAACCAATAGGGAGATCCACAGAGTCGGCCGCAATACCAACTAGGTGGATGCCCCCTGCCCCCAAAGAAATCATTTCAGAGGACAGTGCTAGGACTATAGCTTGGAGAGAGGGGCATGTCTTATTAGAGCACACAGGAAAAACAAAGAGAGATGGAGAGAGGGTGGAGGATATCCTGACCCACCGAGCCCCAAGGACAATATTCCTGCTCGGAGCAGGCAGTGTACAGAGAGGACCATAGAGTCAGCCCCACCATGAAACATGATGTTCCTCACTACACCATAGCACTTCAGGGGCCAATAAAGGAGACACGGAGTGGGAATTGTGCACAATCTGATCCCATCACACCGGGGAAATACATTAAGGGCATGCCGCAGAGCAGTAAGGAGAGCAAAGTGATGAAATCCCAGAGAATACCAAAAATAGCCTTTGGAGACAGAGTGTGGCACCCCATCAGACTGGACTGGAAAACACTTCTAAAGGCCATCAAATAGATTTTGAACTATTTATAGGCTTTCCACTTTTGTTACAGGCTTTCTTTTTGTTGTTGTTGTTTGCTCCTGTTGTTTTGTTTGACTTTGCCTGGTTTTTGCACTAATTAATGTCTCTGCATGTCTTTTTTTTTTTTTTTGGCATCACTGCTCTCCGGTGGTGGGAGTAGGAGGCCCAGCCCCACTGCTGGAATTGAACCTCCATCCTAATGGGCCGCAGTCCCGCGCACAACCACTACTCTGCATGTCTATTTAGATAATATAGGTAGAATATACATTTCAGAGATTAACAGAATGGGACCGATATTTCTGGGCAGACCAGGAGAAGGGAAGATGGGAGAAAGCAAAGAAGGATGGGGTGGGAAACCAACCCAGGGACTAAGGAATAACAAGTGAACCAAAATCATTGGAGAGAAGGGTGTAGCATGCCAAGAGCAAAGTAACAGGAAGAATTACTAAACCCAAGTAAAGGCCAAACATCATGGTGGGACACGAGGAAAATAAAAGGAAATACAAGAAAGAACCATTTTCAACCTGGTCGTTTCAGTCATTGCCCCTATAGTTGAAATTTTTACTATGAATGTTTTGTTCTATTATTTTTAACATTTTATTGTGTGTTAGTTGAAAGTTTGCACAGCAAACTTGACCCCCATTCAGTAATTCACACACATGTTGCTTTGTGACCCTGGTTGCTGTCTCCGGTGTGGCACACTCCACATTCCCACTTTGCTCTTCCCTCCAGTTGCCCTGCTCCTCTTTTTTTGCTTTTGGCAAATGTTGTCCTTTGCTCTTCTCTATTAGATTGTCTAATCTGCTATATTGTTTAAGTACATTCCTCACAGGTGATGTCTTTTATTTTAAAGGTGCCCCACATAACTCTGTAGCAATTTTAATCTATCCAACAAATTAAAGCTAATTTAGCACTTACCTATATCTTGTCTTCTTTCAAGTGCCTGTGTAGTTATTCTTTCTTCAAAGTGTGATAAGTATATGTGTAGCACATTTCACATTTCATCATTTTTCACATGTACAGTTCAGTGACATTGTGTTCATTGTGCTCAAATGTCACACGCATCTTTACCTAGTTATATCAGTAGTGTAAGGGCAACACAGTGCCCTCTTATCATTGACTTCTTTCTCCTTCTCTGCTGTCTGCTGTTTTTGGTAATAAATAATAAAATTGCGTATGTGTGTATGTTTCTAAATTTCAAACACAGTTGGGCTTGTGTATTATTTATCCTTTGTGACTCATTCACTCACCTTGTTTTTAAGTTTTGATTATGTTATAGAAAATGTTAAGATTTCAGTTATCTTTTTATCTGGGTAACAGCATATTGGATATATACAATAGATTTTGTTTATGCATTCAACTCTAGATGGGCATTTAAGTTGTTTAAAAATTTTGGCTATTGAGAATAGCGTTACATTGGTAAACATTGGTGAACATTTGAATCTTTGGCTATAGGTCTATTGAGGAGTGGAATCGCTGGGTCATATAATAGTTATGTGAGACAGATATAACCTTGTTGGCATGGTACGTTACAGTCTGCGGCAATTACTGGACTGTAACGACAAACGGTGTAGTTAAAAGCCACTAGTTGCTGCTCTACAGAAGAAAGGTGAGATATTCTACTACTTTAAAGATTTACAATCTCAGGGTTGGAAAAATAAAAAGAAGGAAAAAATGATACGGTCTCAGAAATCCACAAGAGAGTTCTGTGCTCAATCAGAATTGACTCAAGAGCACTGAGGGTTTTAGTTTCTTAATGATAATTCTTACGTTTAAATTTTCACCTCAGCAATAAACACAGATGATCATTTTGCTGTTATTACTTTGTAATTGATATACTTATTTAGGTAGTGATATCATTTCATTCAGGGACACCTAATGTCATTACCCACAAAGTTAGCCTCCCGGTGTTAATGATTTTCTTCTCTCTTCTCTCTCCCCAACCACAGCGTGTGCTTTCCGGTACAATGGACTCTCATTTGTCTACCTTATCTACCTCTTACTCATTCCTCTGTTCTCAGAGCCAACCAAGGCTACAATGCAAGGTAAGAACCGTTTACCATTCCATCTCCAAAGGTATTCAATCTGAAGTATCTGAGCTGCCTACATGAGCACTTTTCCCAGTAAAAGATGATGAGGTTTTTGCAACAAGGATCATGGCGTGGTGGTAGTGGTGACAGTGGGCAGAGAGGGGGCGTTAAAAATTCTGACAAGTGAACCAAATATGCAAAATAGAAGTTGATAGTGAGAACATGTTTTAACAGGCAAACAGCTACTCTTTCTGCATAATTTCCTTAAGTCTTTATTAGCAGATGTGGTAGTCTATCTGGAATGTTTGCAATAGTTAAATTTAACTAAAAGTTTTGCCCTCCCCCCCCCAAAAAACCCTACAGTATATTGGCAGATTCTGTATCATGGTTTTATAGTTTATTCTTCAAAGAAAAAAAGACAACTTCATAATATTCAAAATAAAAATGCTTTAACAATTAATATCTTCACATACCCTATGGAATTTTTATTCCTTTTACCATATATCTATTACTTCCTTTTTGTTTTATTAGAAATCAGAAATTGGTGTGTCCTTTTTGGCACTTACTTGACTATCCAGGACTGTTGCCTTCTTTCTTATCTAAGTTTGGAGAATATAAACCTTTATATCTACCAGATGGGTTATTTCAGTATCTGCTGGAGCATGAACACTCACCCATGTCAGGGTGTATAACAAGGGGACTCCCAGTTCTTGTACAGGAGTTCCAGGGGCTATGTGACCTAGGCATAGGCATAGGTGAAACATTGGATGAGAAGAAGAAAGAAAATTCTTTATATGTTTAGAAATATCCTGATTGCCCTGATAGTCCATTTGATAGAAGTTAGTACAATGCTAAATGAAAGAGAAGTAAGTACATAGACACTGCTGATACTCTCCTTTTAGGAAAGAAGGGAGAGCAGGGCTAAACAAGGAAACCTACAGGAATAGCTCAACCTATTATCTGGAGACAGGATTCATATTATTTATATTATAAGTATAATAATTTATATTATTACCTCAGAGCCAAGAAATATAACTGATGAGACAGTGGATGTGGTATTATATAATCTATTTGGGGGGTTGTTTTTTGTTTACACTGAGGTAGACTGACTCATAGAAAGGAGAGCAATTTTTGTTCCCCTGAGCACATAGAATTCACATTCAAATGGCAATGCTTTTTTTTTTTTTTTAAGTTTCTTTAATTTTCTCTCTGTGGTAAAACCGCTATAAAAAAGAATGATCTATTTAGCTATATTAAGTGAACATCAATTCACAATATTTGAAAACCATTACCACTATTTGATTCCAAATCCTTTCACCAGCCCAGACAGAAGCTTTAAGTAATTATTTTCCATTTCCCTTTAGCCCCAAATCCTGGTAGCCTCCAGTCTACTTTTTGTAGATTTCTCTAGTGTTTAAGTGATAATGGAATCATATTACATTTGTCCTTTATATCTGGTTTATTTTATTTATTATGTTTTCTAAGTAGTATATAGCATTTATTAGAACACTATTTCTTTCTAGGGTTGAGTAATATTCCAGTATATGTATATATTATATTTCATTTAATTTATTGATAGGCATTTGGCTGTTTTAACCTTTAAGTTAATGTGAATATTGCTGAAATATATATTAATATACAAGAGTCTGATTGAGTCCTGCTCTAGTTTAACTTGGGTGTGTAGTCAAGAGAGAAATTTTGGGGTATCAAGTGAAATTTCTTTTTCTTTCTTTTCAGTAACCATCAAACTGTTTTAAACTGAGGCTACATTCTTACATTCCTGCTAATAATGAATAATAAAATCAATTTCTCTATATTCTTGCCAATACTTCATATCTTCTGTTTTGTTTATTTGACTTTTATTTTGTTGTTTAATTAATAAATTTTAAAATTTGACTTTTAAGTAATAGCCATCCTAGTTGGAATGAAGTGATATGAAACTGGTGACCTTATAGATAGTGGCCCTACTCATAACCATTGCCCCATTAGGGCTTCTAATAATTAGGATCAGGCATAAAAAATTGAATCAATTTCTCAGTTCGTATTGTTTCATATTTATAGTTAGTTACTTACTGATAGAGAGCATTGCTTATTGTTCAAATGTTTTATGCTTTCACTTACAAAATAGAATCTTTATGTATGCATATAAAACTGTCTCATTGCCATCCAGTCTATTCTGACTGAACATATAAGACTATATTGAATTGCCCCTGTGAGTTTTGGGAACTATAACTTTATGAAAGCTGAAAATCTTGTCTTTTTCCATGCTAACCTGCTGGTGGTTTCAAACAGCTGAACTTTCAGTTAATAATCTTTTCTTACTCTTCATGGAAGAGGTATTTACATTTGACACATCCTTAAATTTATTGACTGATATAAAACAAATCTACTTGGGAAATAGAGAGATTTCTTCTTAGAAACAAGGAAGATTAGACTGGTTTCACATACCTTGTACATGTCATCAGGCGGGACTAGTTTCTACAGAAAAATATCTTGCTTGGTAGAGAGTCAACAATAAAGAGGAAAGCCTTCAATGAATGAGATTGATCGATAGATACAGTGGTTTCAATAATGAGTTCAGCTTTAACAAGATTATGAGGATAGCACAAGGCCAGGAAGCGTTTTGTCTTGTGTACAGGGTCCCTATGAATTGAAACTGACTCTGAGAAACTAACAACAGGAGCAACAACAACACGTAGCGGTCACTAAAGTAGCCACCTTCACTCGTCTCTCAGTTTATTGTACTGTTTCAGCAGAACTTCCTGACTGTGAGCAAACTGTGAGGAAGAAACATGTTGTTTATTTCAGAGGAATTTTAGTCACAGAGAACTCGATGAATGACATCAAAACATTGTCAGTCAATGAAAACCAAATGAAAGAAAAGATTGTTTGAGAGTGCCAGAAGACAAATCCTTTAGGTAAGATGGCAGTTAAGATAGGACTTAGCAAAAGTTGACTTCTCAAAGTAGAGTCAACCATGACATGGGGAAGTAAAGGCTTTAGGACCTTGTTCACAGGGTACAACTTAAAATGAGAAGAAATGGATTTGATAATTGATTGATGTTACAAAGTACAAATGTACAAAGTACATACCAATTGAAAACAAGATTTCAGAAATTGATGGAAAACCAGCAGAAATGTTTCAACGAGCTGATGAAGTATTAGAAGCACTCACGCAGTTCTGCCAGGAAATTTGGAAGACAGATACTTGGTAAACTGACTGGAAGAGACTCATATGTATATATCACAAAGAAAGGTAACCAACAGAATGCTCAAATTATAGAACATTATCATTGATATCACATGCAAATAATATTTTTGAAGATCATACAACAAAGGTTGAAGTAGTACATTGACAAATAGTAGTCAGAGATTTAGACCGGATTTAGAAGAGAACTTGGAACAAGGGATATTGATGCAGATGTCAGATAGAGCATGGCTGAAAGCAGAGAACACCTGAAAGATATTTGTTTGTGCTTTATTGACCATGGCAAGATATTTGATTGTATATCATAACAGATGCATTTAAGAAAAGCAGAGATTCCGGAACACTTCATTGTGCTCATGTAGAGCTTGAACATGGATCAGAACATGGTTGTGTTAATGGAGGAAGGAAACACTTTATGGTTTCAATATAACCATGGGGTTATATTCTCTTACTATGGTTATTTCATTTGTATGCTGAGCACATCAGAGAAGTTGGCGTGTATGAAGAAGAATTGAAATTAGAGAAAGTCTTTTTAACAACTTGTTATGCAAGTTGATATGCACATGATACAATCTTGCTTACAGAAAGTGAAGAAGACATGGAGCATTTGCTGATGAAGATCAAAGATTGCAGCCTGCAGTATGGATCACAACTCAATGTTGAAAAGGCCCAAATTCTCACAAATGGACTACAGGGAAGAATCATGATAAACAGACAAAACGTTGACGTTGTCAAAGATTTTGTCTTGGTTGGATATGTGATCACCGTTCATGGAAGCAGCAGGCATGAAATCAAAAGGCGATTTGCATTTAGTAAATCTGTTACCCTAGATCTCTATAAAATGTTAAAAAGCAAGGATGCTACCTTGAATAATAAGATGTGGTTGGTCCAAGCCATGATGTTCCATGGGCTCATCTGCATGTGAAAGTTGAACATTAAAGAATAGTGAAGAAGAATCGATGGATTTCAGTTGTGTTGCTGAAGAAGCACAATAAATGAACAATGCCTGTTAAAAGTATAAACAGATCTGTCCTGGAATAAGTAAGACTAGAGGGCTCCTTAAAGGCAAGGATGGCAAGATTCTTTTACATATTTTGGACATATTATCAGGATAGACCTGTCCCTGGAGAAGGAGTAATCACTGGTCAACTAGCAGGGGACCTCCCTCATGGAGATAGCTGAGGTTGCAACTACAGGTTCAAAAGTAAGAACAATAGTTAAGTTGGCATTGAAATGAGCAGTGCTTTATTCTGTTGTGCATAAAGTCAGTGCAGGAGAAACCAACTCCATGAAACAAACTCCAACAGTTTTTGTGTCACAATGTTGCATCTGCAGAATTAAAATGTTCCTTTGAAAACTACAAGAACCCCAGTATAGCAGTGCTTTATTTGTGGATAGGGAAGTCCTCAGCTAATTATAATTGATACTAACATACACTGCCCAGATTGTCTCATGTTTATACTCTTAAAAAATAATTTTATTGGGACTCATATAGTTCTGATCACATTCCATGCACTCATCTATTTTGTCCAGCACATTTGAACATTAGTAGCCCGCATCATTATCAAAACATTTGCCTTCCATTTAAGCCCTTGGTATCAGCTCCTCATTTTTTCCCTTCCTCCCTGCTCTCTCATGACCCCTTGCTAATTTATTAATTATTATTTTTATCATATCCTATACTATCTAATGTCTACCTTCAAGCACTTTTCTGTTGTTCACACTCCAGGGAGGGGGGTTATATGTAGATCCTTGTTATCCGTTCCTCTTTTCTACCCTCCCCTCCCTCCACTCTCCTGGTATCTCCACTCCCAGTATTGGTCCTGAGGGGTTTATCTGTCCTGGATTCCATGTGTTTCCATTTCCCATTTGTACCAGTGTACATCCTCTGGTCTAGCCAGATTTGTAAGGGTAGAATTGGGATCATGATAGTGGGGAGTGGGGGAAGCATTAAAGAACTGAGGGTAGTTGTATGTTTCATCATTGCTACACTGCACCCTGACTGGTGGACTATGGTACTTCCCTACTGCGTGGAGTATGATTGATGGTTCACAGCTGTGCTTTTCACGGAGTTTTGTTTTGAATGTCAAAGATCTCCCTCATCTGAAGTTGTGAGGGAAGTGGTTGCCCACATTCAATGACTGATTATTGTAGGAAATTCTCTGCTGCTTTTTGGATTGGGTCTGCAGGACTGCCTCAACTGAAGAAATCCTCATGGGGTCAGTCTAAACTTCTTCTGTAACCGCTTTGCACTGCTATCACTCCCTCTCTCAAACTCTCACACTAGAATACACTTCCTAGTAAATAGCGTATTTGCACAACTTCATCTCAGAGTCTTTTCCCAAGACTTGTGATAATCATCTGAATGCTTCTTACATGTTTGTTGTCGGGCATCTGAAAATAAGGGACACATCAATGAGAGACACCACTAAATAAATAGGAGCCCTCGGAATGGACTTGAGGAGAAGACTAGAGGGGAGTAGAATTCAGAGTGTCATTATAAATATGTATGCTGTAGAAAGAGCCTGATTGAGGAGTTAATTTTAGTCTCTGCTTCACTAACCAAAAATTAAGATAGTAGGACATTGATGTACACTTTGAGATGAAGGAGTTGTGCTGGTGGGCTAACAATGACCCAGAAAGAAAAGGCAGGATAGAGAACAATAAGGACAAAATGCAGAGCAATTCACAATGGAAAGGGACTTTAAAAAAATCATGGACGTGACATGATAGATAGCTAAAGAAAAAGTGGGCACATAGCAAAGGTGGCAAAGAAAGCTGATGGTACCCGGCTATCAAAAGAGGTAGCATCTGGAGTCTTAAAAGCTTGAAAGTAAACTAGTAGCCATCTAACTGAGAAGCATAAAAGTCCACATAGAAGAGGCATTCCAGCCTGTGATGACAAGGTCCTGAGGGGATCAGGTATAAGGCATTAAAGAATAACATATCAATTCATTGTGTGCTCACGTTCCCAATATGATCACTGAAGAGAGATGGAGGCATAAGCATAATTGATGAAAAAAGCTGATGGTGCCCAGCTCTCAAAAGATTTTGGTTCTGGACCTTTAAAGGCTTGAAAGTAAACAAGCAGCCACCTAGCTCAGAAGCAACAAAACCCACATGGAAGAAGCACACCAGTCTGTGTGATCACAAGGTGTCAGTAAAATCAGGTATCAAACATCAAGGAACAAAAAAATCATATCCTTGTGAATGAGGGGGAGTGTGGAGTGGAGACCCAAAGTCCATCTCTTTGCAACTGGACATCATCACAAGGAAGAGGTGAGATAATCAAGCTGCAGTATAGCAGTGATGAAACATACAACTTTCCTCTAGTTCTTTAATGCCTCCTTCCCCCCACAAATTCTATCTTACAAATTTGGATAGACCAGATGATGTGCATTGGTACCCAGAGGGTGCACACTGGAACACATAGGGTGTGCTCATAGGAAGTGAAAAGAGAAGAAATCCAGGACAGATGATCACTTCAGGACTAGTGCTGAGAGTAGAGATACCGGGAGGGTGGAGGTAGGCTAATGTAGAAAGCGGGAATCTATTATAAGGTTCTACATATACCCCCCTCCCTGGGGTGTGACCACAAAAAAGTGGGTGAAGGGAGATGTCATACAGTACAAGACATGACAAAATAATAATAATGCATAAATTATCAAGGTTCACGAGGAAAGGGGAGTGGGGAGGGAGGGGGAAAATGAGAAGCTGATACCAAAGATTTAAATAGAAAGAAAATGTTTTGAGAGTGATGATGGCAAAAAATGTACAGATGTGCTTGACATACAATGGATGGTTGTATGAATTGTGATAAGATATGTATGAACCCCCAATTTAAAAAAAGTTGAAAAAGAACTGCACTTAAAGAAGAGATAGAGCCTGAGCCCCAGTGGCATGTGGTGAATGTGGGACTGCAGCCCACAGGCTTGGCAGTTCAAATCCAGTAGCAGCTCTCCAGAGCAAGGCTGGGCCTTCCACTCCCACCAGAGGGGAGTGGTGCCAAAAAAAGAAAAGATAGATTAAAAAGCAGTTCATTTTATCACTTTAAAATTTTACTTTTCTATAATCTTTTTGAAACCTTCTCATGTCTCTGAGGATTATGTCCATTGGTAGTTGCTGGACAACATGCCTTACACTAGCTTTACTCTCTCTAGTCTGCTTTTGTCCATTGCTGACGCTGTCTAATTTGACATCTTCTGAGGGAGACTCATCTTTCAGTATTGCAGCAGAAAATACACAGTTGTGATTTATCAAGTTTTCATTGGCCCGTTTTCAGAAGATCACCAGGCCTTTTCCCTGGAGTAGGAGCCCATCATCACTCAAATTGCCCTGTAAGCATGCTGCTTCAAAAACTACACTAGGTTTCTCAGTTTTCTTTTCAGACCAGCGCCTAGTGCAGTGACTTTTTCACTACAGTGCTCACCATGAGTCCTGGCCTGGAATTTCTGTGTAGAACTCAGAGGTGTCTCTGGCCTGTATGTCATCTAATATGTAGTATGAGTTAGAAAGCGGTAAGATCATTGTGAGTCTCATTTTGGGCAAAGAGAGCACAGGCAGTGGATAATTTGAGGGAGAAAAGTCAGGTGAAGGTCTCAGAAAAGAAATGGGACAAGGACACTACCTGTTACTTTAAAGTCATCACTGTCCTCTTTCTTCTTTATTCCCACAGCTACTTGCAACGAACAGTGAGCAACGAACAGCGTCCCTCAATTATTCCTAGGATTCCTCATAGATTGGTTCAGTTGGGGTAATGGATTACTATGAGCTGAAGCACATAGTGTTGTCCGTTTTTCATTAAAACAAGAGCTAGCCAGCACTTGTTCTACAGAGTGAGTTGAAAGAGTGACAGGTGCTCATACTATCGTGCTCGTCTTTGAACAGCAGTGACTGATTCTGCCGTGCAGCCAGATGCCGCTCATTAAATATTCAACAGTACTTGAAGGCCATGCACACACAGCTGGTAAGAGGCAGAGCAGTTAAGCTTGAATTGCTGTTGTATTTTTGTGGCTGTTGTTGGAAATGAAGAGCTGAGGGGTGGTTGCCTGGGAAATTTACAAACACTCGTGCCCCACAAATTCATTCTGCTCTTTTGGCTTTGCGTCTATGTATCCCCCTTGCCCAGATCCAGATGAGCAAGTCCCATTAAAGGGACATGACTACCACTTAAAGATAGATCTGGGCTGAAAGACTGGATAGGGCAAAACATGGATTTATGTATTCACTAATTGGGCTAATATTTATGAAGCACCTGAGTTTCTGAACTAATTCCTATTAGTGATTAGTGGTTAGTGGTGACTGTATAGGACAGAGTAGAATTGTCCCTTAGGGTATCTGAGGCTGTAAATCTGGGGGAGTAGCCTCATCTTTTCTCTCAAAGGAGAACTGGTGGGTCTGAACCGCTGATCTGTGGTTAGCAGCCCAGTTTGTAATCCAGTACATCACGAGGACTCCAATATGATAGTTAGCAAAAATAGACAGAGCTCCAAGAATTCACTGTTCAGCTAGTGATATAATATATATCTTTAACGTTGTAAGGTAAAATCTAAATACATGTATTTTCCCAGTCGTATGTAAGTGTTAAAGTTATCGTGAAAAATCAGTTTCAAGGATGAGAGTTTAACTGTGATGCTTTTCCCAAGAATTGTAAAATAATGCTGTTAGAATTTTTACAGGTGAGTTGTATGGTTAGGACTCAGAAAGTGTAGCATAACTCGGAAAGTCATCCATTATATTCTACAAATGTTCTCTTCGTGTGGGTTTTCTGTGTTTGATTTACACTTAAGAGTATCCTTTGGAAATTTTTCCCCGAAGGACTTGAAATATTAAACTCTGGATATAGGTTCTTCATTCCTCGGTGCCATATATTGCTTATCTTTAAAGATATAATGCATGCAAAGAATTAGCAACAGTGAATACTCATTTTCTCATTTTATAAAGAGTTTTTACATTTAATATTTCTAACAATATTCAACCCACCATTTGTGTCTGTCAGTTTCCTGTGTGGTGGTGGCTTGTATGGTACTGGAAGTTATGTCACTGGTTTCTCAAATGCCTGCAGGGTCACCCACAGTGAGCAGATTTCAATGGGGCATCTAGACTAAGAACAGACAATGTCCCCTTCTTCAGAGGTAGAAATCACTGAAAAATTTATGGATAGAATCCTACATTGTCAGATACTGAAGACCTAATGAATGGAAGCAGAATGATGTGAGAGATAGTGCTGGAGGAGGGACTCCTTGGTCAGAGGGCCCTCTCAATGTGACTTAGAAGGAGATGATTACGCCCAGTGGAATTGACATGGAGAGGTGAGTCTGTTAAAGCCTATGGGAGTGGAGCCAGTTAGTGCCTTCATTTGCTAATGGAACGTGACACAATGTAAGGAGAAATGGTTGTGGGAGGATCAAGAACATCATTTATGAGGAAAGCAGATTATTAAAAACATAGGAAGAAAGAAAAACTCTAAGTAGAGGTCAGAGGAGATTCTGAAACTTTCCCTTGATCATAGAATAGCTAAAGCAAGTGGAAGAAATCGTGAAGCCAAAAATCTGAAAAGAAATTTTCAAAGGATAGCTTTAGAAGTCTAAGCTATCATGTAATGTGCACAGACCTAGAATTAGGAAATAAAGTGTTACGAACACCCTCAGTACATCTTCAACTGAGGGAACACAAGATCACGTTTTGAGTGGCAAAATCAAGAGTTTCTATGGGTAAGATAATGAATGATGCAGGAAAGTTCAGGAGAGGATTAGAAAGAATGCTCAGAATCACTGTACCAAAAAGTACCAGTGACATTCAACTATTTCAAGAGGTAGAATCAAAGCAAGAATAAATGATGCTGAATGAAGAAGCTCAAGCTACACTGAAAGCAATAGTGGAAAAATAAGACTTCAGGAATTGAATACCAATTGAAATGTTTCAACAAGCAGTTGAAGCACTTTCTTGTCTATGACAAAAATAGAAGACAGCTGTTTGGTCAGCTGACTAGAAGAGATGCATATTTATACCCATTTCACAAAAAGTGCTGCCAACTTAGAGAACAATAGCACATGCAAGGAACAGTTTGTTGAAGGTAATCCAACAAAGGTTTCAGCAGTACATTGACAGACTTTTAGGCAAGATTCAGAAGATGATGTGGGAAAAAGACTGCCATTGCCAATAGATGAAACGTGACTGAAAGCTGAGAATGTCAGAAAAGATATTTACTTATGTCTTATCAACTATGATAAGGCATTGGACTGTATGGATCATACTATAACAAACTGTGGATACATTTGAGAGGCATGGAAATTCCTGATCACTTCATTGTGTACATGTAGAACTTTTCCATGGATCAAGAGGTAGTTGTGTAAACAAAACGAGCTAATGCTATTTGGTTTAAAAGCAGGAAGGGTTTATTTCTGGGTTGACTAAGTATCTCCCCATCCTTATTCAATTGGTAATTCCAGAACAGAATCTGAGAAGCTTGATTGTATGAAGAAGAAAGTGCATCAGGATTGGAGGAAGTCTTATTATCAGCCTGTGATATTTAGATCACACAACCATGCAGGCTGAAAGTGTGGCTGACTTGAGGCTCTTGATGAAGATCAAGGTTTGCTGCCTTCCATGTGGATTACAATTCAAGGCAATGAAGTCCAAAGCCCCACACCTGTACCAATAGGTTACATATGATAAACTGAGAAAAGGTTGAAGTTGTGGAGCAGGTTGTCTTGTTTGGATCCAAAAACAAGTGTTCGTGGAACCAACAGTCAAGAAATTCAAAGAAAATGTGGATTAGGTAAATCTGAAGCATGAGACCCAAATAGAGCATTGGAAAGGAAAGATGTTACTTTGAGGATTAAGATGTGCCTCCCCCAAACCACACTAATTTCAGTGGCCTTAATCTGCATGTGAAAGTTGGACACAGAATAAAGAAGACTGAAGAAATGTTGCATTTGAATTGTGATGCTGGAAAAGAATAATGTAATAACCATGGACTGCAGAAAGGACAAATTCATCTGTCATACAGGAAATATGGCCAGAGTCCTCCCAGGAGGCAACGATGGTGAGAAGTCACCTTACATACTGTGGACATGCTGTGAGAAGAGGCCTGTCCCTGGAGAAGGACATCGTGTGTGGTAGAGAGACAGCAAAAAAGGGAAGGCCCTCAAGGAGATGGATTGGCATCATGACTGCAGCAATGGGCTCAAGAACATGAACAATTGTGGAGGTGGCACAGGACAGGGCAGGTTTTCCATAGTTTTTTCAATGGTTGGAACTGGCTTGCTGACCCCTAACCACAGAACAGCGATAATGTTCAACAATGTCACATAGGATCGCTATTTTATTTTCCTCATCTCATGAAAGAATAAATCAGCTAAGATTAATTGGCCAGAAACGAAATGATGAACAAGTAGAGAAACACACACTCAAATCAGTATAGATTCTAATGCACCTAAAGGAACATTGGTGTATCAGTGGCCAAAATCCTCAGCTAATATCCAAAAATGGGGTTGGCGGTTCAAGTCCAGTACTGCATTAGAACGATATGTCAGTCAGCTTCCCTAAAATTTACTGCCATAGAAACAATATGGCAGTTCTACTTTGTCTTATGAGTTTAATATGTTACAATTGACCTGATGGCACAAATTTTGTTGTTTGTTTTGTTTTAATTTAATGTAATTTATATGATCCTAATTACATAAATTAAGGAACCCTGATGGAATAGGTGGGTTACACAGATTACGTGTAGGACTGGTAACCTCAAGGTCTGCAGTTCAAATCCACCAGATCCTCTGTGGGAGAAAGATGAGGCTTTCTGATTCTATAAAGATTTATAGCTTCAGAAACCCAAAGGGGCAGTTTTTCTGTTTTATCGGGTCACTATAAGTTAGAATTGATTCCACAGCAGGTAAACTTGAACGGAGATGGTGGAAAAAGGAGAGGATGATGGGGTTTCACCAGATTGTTGGGCAGGGAAGTCAGAGGTTCAGGGGTGCTGGTGGGAGTCAGGGCATCCCAATTAGGGTGGGAAGTGGTAAGCATCAAGTAATGGACCACATTCAGTCACTATTGTCACTGCTCCCAACTCCTCAGCTCACAGAGTAGAGAAAGGGTGCCTTCTGCACTTTGTACCTCTTGAGGTGTACTGGAAGTGACAAATAAGGGGTGAATGACTACAGGTGGGAGCCACGAGAACAAAGAGTGGGCATGGGCCCTTGCTCGTGCAAGACATCTTTAAATAATGGCCTAGAGTTCAGAAACCAGGCATGAGGACTGGGTGTATAATTAGCTGAATAAACATCAGGTATATTCCCCTTTATATGTTTTCATATATATTATTTATCATTATTATATATTATTTTATAAATACATTATATCATCATCATCATTATGTATATGGAACAAATAGTTGGGGGGATATATCCAACTTATTGATAAAACTACATTTAAGTTTTCAGCTCATTCTTAACTGAAGGTATATTTTCCATATTCCATTTCTCTATAAATTAAATTCAAGTAGATGCTAGGTTAATATCCTTGAGACATTTTATTAACAAAACAAACAAAAAAGCAATGTACCTATTGACATTTTACAATGTTCTTAAAAAGCTACACATGGTTTTTTGTACAATTTACTTTTTCATCATCTTCATTATTATTAATACTTTTATTGGAGGCTCTTACATCTCTTACATTCCATACGTTCATCCACTGTCACATACATTTTTTTAAAATCACTTTATTGGGGGCTCATACAAATCTTAGCACAATCCATTCATACATCCATTGCATGCAAAGCACATTTGTACCTTTGATGCCATCATCATTCACAAAACATTTTCTTTCCACTTAAGCCCCTGGTATTGGCTCCTCCTTTTTCCACTGCCTCCCCACACATCCTCCCTCATGAAATCTTGATAATTTACAAAATATTATAATTTTGTCTTGTCATATGCTGTTTGATGTCTTCCTTCCCCCACTTCCCTGTTGACTGTACCCCAGGGAGGATGTTTTATGTAGATCCTTATAATCAGTTCTTCCTTTATACTCCACCCTCTCTCCATTCTCCCAGTGTGGCCATTCTCCCCACTGTTCCTAAAGGAATCATCTATTCTGGATTCCACATGTTTCCGGTTCCCATCTGTACCAGTGTACATCCTCTGGTCTAACTGGATTCATAAGGTAGAATTCAGATGTTTCATGTATCCTACAGATTTAGCAACATTCAAAGGAATTCCCTATTAAACACACAGATCCTTGTAAAAATTAAACTGCTTTTCTTTTTCTCTCTCTCCTTCCTTCCATCACAAATTTCTTCTAATTTAAAGTGGCTGGAGGTCATCACTCTAATCTTCTTTATGGCAGGAGCCAAGGCCCTCTCCTCCTTCAAAGCTCCTCCAAGCCCACATCTGTATGCTCACCAAGTTAATTGGGTTGTTTTTTATTGCAAAGTGCACAGAAATTGACTGTTGTTTTGAAGGCACAGAATGATTTTTGTTTTTGTTTTGTTTTTGTCTCTTGATACAAAGCAATCCTTATGCACTTACTTTGGAACCCAAATTAAGGATAATTGTCAGTTTGGGGACCAAATGACAGAGATTTCAGAAAAGGAAGTTCACTAGTCCCAGGATAAGGCCAGCGAGCAGCTCTATATCTCCTGGGTGCTGGCACGGGTGTCATAGTATAGTCTATTCACTGTATGGACAACACATGGCTTTTCAGACCATTCCTTTTTGTGTCGTCATTCAAGACCAGCAACGAACATCCAACTTGTCACTAATCTCAATGACACCACAGAAATGCTTTATTTATACCAGATGGCAGATGGACCTTAATTATTACATTCTCCTCAAGACACTCAACTTCTGAAACTTGTATTGAAGATTTTCTCAATTAAGGTGTAGGATTCAAGGATATGTAAAAATAAATTAAAAACAATGTCTCGAATTTGAGAAAATCATAATTGCCAGGCTGACAAAATGCTGAACCGAATATTTCAAAGGACAGCTCAAGAAAACAAACTATTATAATGAATTATACAGAAACTTGGTGTTAGAAAATAAAAAAGGGAAACTACATAGCATATTTTAATTGAAATAATTAAAGAAAAAAGCAAATGTGGAGTTTCAATATTGAAAGACTATGGGTAAAGTATTGAATGATGCAGGAAGTATCAATGAAAATTGGAAAGTATATAGTCTCACTGCATAAAAAAACTAGTCGACACTCAAATATTTCAAGAGTTAGCATATGTTAAATTACCAGCACTGCTGAAGGAAGACATTTAAGCTTCACTAAAGGCATTAGCCGACAGCAAGGCTCCAGGAATTGATTGAATACCAACTGAAATGTTTTGATGAAGCTCTGGAAGCACTCACCCATCTATGCCAAGATACTTGGATACCAACTACGTGAGTAACTGCCTAAAAGAGATTTGTATTTTATCCATTCCCAAGAAAGGTTATCCAACAACATGCTCAAATTACAGAATTCACAAGTTTTGCAAGGAAAATTTTCCTGAAGACCATCAACAATATTTGCACCAGTATATTGACAGGAGCTGCTAGAAAATTGGAATGTGTTCAGAAGAGGATGTAGGAAAATGATATCATCTGTTACTGTTTGGTGAGCCTTGGCTGAAAGCAGAGAATACAGAAAGATAGTTACTTTTATTCTATCGACTATGCTAAGACATCCGACGATGCGGACCATAAAAAGCAGTAGATGTCCTGGAGAAGAATGAGAATCCCAGAGCACGTCATTGTGGTCATTCAGAACATCTACAATGATTAGGAGACAGTTGTTGGAATAGAATAAGGAGATACTGCATAGTTTACAACCGGGAGAGAGTGAGACAGGGCTGTACCCTCTCACCATCCTTGTTCAGTCTGTATGCTGAGCAAACAAACAAATAGCTGATTATCTGAAGAAGAATTCAGCATGAGGATTGCAGGAAGGCTTTATTAATAACCTTTGATGCAGATGACACAATTTAGCTTGCTGAAAGCAAGGAAGCCCTGAATCACTTGCTGATGAAGACTAAGGATTGCAGCCCTCAGTGTGCATTACAGTGAATACAAAGAAAACTAAAATCCTTGCACCTCAACTATCAGGTTATGTCATGTTAAATGAAGAAAAGGCTGAATTTGCCAAGGGTGCTGTGTTGCTTGGATCGACAATCAATGCTCACAGAAGCAGAAACTGAGATCAAACAATGAATGGCATTGGATAAATCCAGCTCCACAAGACCTCTTCAAAGTGTGGAAAAGACAGTACATTATGCTGAGGACTAAGATGTGCCTGGCCCAAGCCTCATAGACATGTAACATTTGTCCATGGAGTAAGGAAGACCAAAGAAGAACCGATGCATTTATTTGTGGTGTTGGAACAGAATATTGAAAGTAATGTGAACTTCCAAAAGAACACATCGATCTGTCTTGGAAGAAGTACAGCCAGAATGCCCCTTGGAAGCATGGTGGTGAGCCTTCATTCAAGTACTTGCACATGTTACCAAGAAACACCAGTTTCAAGAAACAGACATCAAGCTAGGTAAAGTAATGGGGCAGTGAAAAAGGAGAAACCCTGGCAAGATGTTTGAGACAGTATCTGCAATCATGAGTTTTAAGAACAATTCTAAGAACAGGGCTGGATGTCATTTCCTTGTGTTGTACAAGACGTTGCTGTGAGCTGGATCTGAATTGATGGCACAGAACAGCAACAAAACCTAGTATCCAGCCCTTCTTTCTGATGGTGTTGGTCCTCAGCTCCATCTAGTTCTTGCACTTCCCCTGAGTATTGCAGTCGGGTCCTGTACCAGAGGTGCAGGGATGTCTCTCACAGGGAGCTAGGAATCTCTCACTGCCATGTCTATTAAGGGTATTGGAAACATAACAAAAGTACATGTATGTGTATTTCTAAAGGACATGGAGGTTTGTGGAGTTTAAAATAGTTCTTAAATTTGATGCATTGTGAAGATAGACCTTAATATATCAAGTTTTACCGTATTTTTGCTAGTTTTTAATCTTTGGGGTCGTAATAGAAAGAAGGGGGGAAAGCTTTTTTGTATGTTTGTCTCTGAGTAGTGTATGAGTATGTGGGATGTGTGTATTGTCCATATGCATGAAATGGATAAGTGAGTGTCTTTGTGGATGTGTGTTTGTGAGTGTATTCGTGTGTTTGGTTCATGCCTATTTGAAAAATGGGCCCTACCTAACATACAAGCTTATTTAGAAAAAGAACTTGAGAAAAAAAAAATAACCCAGAGCATGTGCTTTAACATTTTTTAGGACAGAAGCACCAGAAAAGGGGGCCTAAATTCTTGCCCTGAGCTTACTGGCTTCCAAAGGAATCTGTTATAACTGCATATTTACATGCCCTAGACGTTGACACAGTTTCCTCTTCTTCCTTTTTTCCTATGGAATCTTGAGTTGTCTGAAGACGAGTGAAGTCAGTGTTTGTTCCCTTCTACAAAGTGTTACTGTCACTTGATGATTTCTTGTGTAGAGCCCGGAAGGTGAGTTTTTGTGCATGTAGGCTGGATGCATTTCTGTTTGTCATTCTCACCTTCTCACTGCCATGGAAGCCACGCTGACTGACAGCAGCCCTATAAAACAGTGTAAAACTGCCCCTGGTAGTTCCGAAGACTATAGATCGTGAATGGAGTGGAAAACCCTGCCTTTCTCGCAGGGCTGGTGGATTTGAACTGCTGATGTTGAAGTTAACAGCCCTGTCCATAACTAATACTTATATGAGGACTCTTTTTTGTTTATTATTCTAAGCTATATAAATATACTTGCTCCCTTTCTTCTTTCTTTCCAGAATTGGGTCTTTCAGGCACTGTTCACTTGATTGTTAGGACTAGTTTTGTAAATCAGGTATGCATGCCACCTACAATCTTCCTTGGTCAGTTATTTAAGGGCAACAACAATTCACAGCTTTCTGTAACTACAGTGCTTCCATGATCAGGATTCTTTCTGCTTTTTCAACTATGATTTCCTTCTCATATACTTGAAAAATAGAAGAGAAATAAAGCCTAGCCATTATGATTTAGATTTTATGTAGTTATATAATTTCTATTTTATGGTTTCATATGACATCTAATTTGCCATAAATAGGTACATTCACTGTTTATCCAGAAAATTTCTACAGGGAATACTATATTCTAAATCTCCAGGTGACAAGAAAATGATGGATGAGGAGAATAAATTGGATTGTGCTCAAAGCTGTTAGAATGGACAGAGATATTTAAATCAGAGTCCTCCACTTACACTTGGTATGGGAATAGTTACTTTTTAATTTCCTGTCAATGAATAAGCTTGAGTTAAAAATGAAGAAAGGAAAGTAGAATTTAGAAATAATATTTCTCAGCTAAGTAGTTTGAAGGTTTGTTTCTTTTTCTTGCAAGGAAATTACATTATACAAATAGAATAGGTGGTTTAATTTTAGGACTGTATTATTTTTTATTATTGTACTTACTGGAAACTGGAGAAAAGGAGAAAAGTCATAGAAAAGTGGTTATTAAAATTCTCTAATATGTGCAGAGCATCTTTAAATTTTCAAGTTTATAAAAATAAGTCTTTATTACCCATCCTTAATTCATCTCACCTAATTGTATTTAACTGAGAAGTCTAGGTGTATATGACTGTGTGAAGGGGATTTAAGAAGCTCTTGGAATAATAGATTTAAAAGATAACATAATTTTAATGAAGTTTTTGCATTTCCCTCTTATGCATGTCATAAAAAGGCATTCAAATTTTACTCGGAGTCTCAAACAAAATATATTTTGACTTAGAGAAAGCCAAACTTGTAAAGAAATTTTTTTCAAAAGTCTGAGCCCTGGTGGTGTAGTGGTTGTGCGCGGGACTGCGGCCCACTGGGATGGAGGTTCAAATCCAGCAGCAAGACTGAGCCTCCTACTCCCACCACCAGAGGGCAGTGATGCCCCCAAAACAAAACAAAACAAAAGCCTCAATGTTCAGTAAGTTTTTAACTCTGTTTGATATCATGTCATGCCTTGTAAAGGAGACTGATTGACCACTGCGGTTACTTTTGGGATTGTGATTCCAATGTGGCGGTAGAGAGGTCAGTGGGAGTAATGAGCAGGTGACAATTTTTCCCCCACTTTTTTCTTGGATTTGAATACTTTTCTGAGTTTTCAATCCAAATAAACTTATTGAACATTTAGGTTTTTTTTTTTTGGGGGGGGGGGAAATCCTCATTTTTCTCCACAGAATAGCTGGTAGTTTCAAACCGCTGACCTTGTCGTTAGTAGCCCAACATCTAACGCACCACACCACTAGAGACCCAGAGGCTCAGTCTCAGGAGGTACCAAAGTAACCATATTGTGGAGATTGCCACGATGCCCTCTCCCATTCTATTCCAAAGGGAAGATTGAACAGGCTTATACTGGTTTCCCTGGAGATAATAGCCCTGAAGCATGTCAAAGTTTCATATAGGATGTTTATTTATTTATAACATATCATTCCAGCTAAGTTGTAAACTGACTTGCAACAATACTATAACTTTGGGGAGAAAAATAGAACTCATGTCCAGCAGGCTATTCTAGAAGTAAGTCCATATAAAGCATCAAGCCTTTTTGAAGCCAAGTCAAAGAATTCAATGTGTCTAAATGACACATAATGTATTTTAGAGGTGTAGCAATTCTTCATTATTATGAATCTGGGCTAATTTCTTATTTATTCTCAAGAGATACACTGGGCGAGAGTATTGTAAGTATATTCTTTAAATAAAGCAACTGAAATTATAAGGCCATTTCCATCCTTATTTTACATAAAAGGTACAGTTTAGTTTAGTTCTACAGTTTAGTTCTCCAGTGGAACAAATGACATTATTTGTTGTAAACTATAGGTGTCACCTCTGCTGGCCTATTAGAATCACCTGGTGACCTTTAACTGGGGCATCTACCTTAGACTGAAATACTTGAAATGCCTGATTTGGTAAAAAATCTCAGCAAAAGAAATACTTTCTAAGTTAACATTATGCTAACGATGACATTAGTTACTCTCTAATTACACTTAGGTAGCCATTAGAACACTGGCATCCAGCAGTGCCTCATTTAGTTACAGGGCAGGAAAAGCCTTCTGTACAAAGGTAGCTCTGGCTAACAAGGACCAGCAAGCAGTAAGTGGCAGAAAACTTGAGTTGATGCCCTCAACATTTTGAGTACAGATGTCTGCAACTTACTTAGGGAGGAATCAACAAGCTTTTAGGAGTTGGTTTTTTGTTTTTTGTTTTTTTTTGTTTTTGCAAATATCCCCTATACATCCTCCCACAGCTAATTTGTTTAGTGTGTTATTTATTGATTTTATCATTATTTCCTTACTCCCAACTTCTGTGGACATTTTTATTCTCCTGTAAGAGAAACTTTCTATTTTTAATGGAAGTCTTTGGTATTTTGCTTTCCCCCCCTGATTTTTGGGATTCAGTCTGAAAACTCCCTGTCCTTTTAACCCTCAAATATGCCATCTGTACCCACTTTCAGTAAGTGTTTGTAACTAGTTTCACTCTTATTTACATAAACCAGTTACCAGTGAGCCAAGAAGGCCTTTTCTCCAACACCTCTTGATCAGCAACCACCCATCCCCCAACCAAAAAAGATCAAAACGGAAAAGCAAACTCAGCATAATTTAAACTGAAAGAACTCAAGAAAAAATTCAAGCCTGGAGTTGCACTATTGAAATATTCTATGGACAAAATATTTACTGATGCAGGAAACACGAAGAGAATATTGGAAAGAATACAGAGAACAACAGTACCCCAAACAACTATTTGTCATTCCATTGTAGGAGATAGCATTGAGCAAAATTAAATCCAAAGTGCACTAAATGAATTAGTCAAAAACAAGGCTCTGGGAATTGATGGAATACCAAATGAACTGTTTCAACAAACTGATGAAATTCTGGAAGTCTTCACTTGTCAGTTCCAGAAAATTTGAAAAAACAACTACTTGGTCAGTAAAGTGGAAGAGAGCCATATTTGTTCTCATTCCAAAAAAAGGTGATCCAAAAAATGTTCGAGTTATAGAACGATATCATTGATATTACATGCAAGAAAGATCTTGCTTAAAATCAAACATTGAATGCAACGGTACCTTGATAGGGAACGTCCAGAGATTAGCTGAGAGGAATTACTGAAAGTCAAACGAAGGTTGAGCATGATAGTGGAAAAGGAGGAAAATAAAACAAAATAGAGGAAATAATTGGGAGTCAAAAGGTATAAATATAGGTATGTACATATATAAATATGTTAATATATAGTGATAAGAATATACATTATCCTTATAGTAAACACTAAATGTTAAGTACATGTATTAAATGTTAAGTATTAAGGTAGCAGATGGGCATTGGGCCTCTACTTAAGCCCTCCCCCAATGCAGGAACACTTTTTTGTAATAACTTGGCATGCTGTGGTGCTCACCTTGCTGATAATAAAATTGCTGAAGACAAAATGGGTGCATAAGTAAATGTAGTGAAGAAAACTGATGATGCCTGGCTATTAGAAGATATAGCCTGTTAAAAGGTCTTGAAGACTTCAAGTTAAACACGTGGCCATTTAGCAGAAAAGCAACAAAACTCACAGAGAAGAACCACACTAGCTTGTGTGACCATGAGGTGTCGACAAGACCCCAGTGTCAGGCATCAAAAGACCCCAAAGAAATAATATCAATGGGAATGAGAAGGGTCGGAGTGGGGATCCAAAGCCCATCTGCAGACAATTGGACATCTCCTCACAGAAGGGTAACAAAAAAGGGATGAGTCAGCCAGATGCAGTATAGTACTGATGGAATACACAACATTCCTCTAGTTCTTTAATGTTTCCTACCCCCCCACCCCAAACTATCACGAGTCAAATTTTACCTTAACAAATCCAGATCGACGAGAACATGTATACTAGTACATCTAAGAGCTCTCCACAGATGGAATTCCAGACAGATGAGCCCCTCAAGAACGCTAATAGGGGTAGGGTTACCATGAGGGTAGAGAGAAGACTGGGAGCGAGAAGGGGGAGAAAGGGGAAACCGATTGCAATGATTGACTTATAACTACCAACAACTGCCCATGAGGTGAACAAACAACAGATGTGGGTGAAGGGAAACAGCAAAACAGAAAATGATAATAATTTAGAATTTATCCAGGATCATGAGGCTAGTTAGGTGGGGAAGGAGTTGGGGAAAACAGGAACAGATTCAAAGGGTTCAAGTAGAAAGAAAATGCTTTGAAAATCATGATGGCACCATATATACAATTGATGCAATTGATGTATGGATGGCAATACGAGCAGCAAGAGTCACTGTTTAAAAAACAGGAAGGTCCTTGAGGACGAGAATTGACATCAGATTTAGGAACAATGGTGAGTGAGGACGGCCCAGGACTGGAAAGTGCTTTATTTGTTGTGCACAGGGTTGCTATCAGTCAGTACCATGTTGATGGCGCCTAACAACAGCATCACAATATCTCTGTCCATTAGCGCTGAATCACTTACAATGCACAGCAGCTTTTTGTATTCCAGAGTAGAACTCAACTCCACTGTAATCAACAGGGATGTTTTGCCTATCATTTTTATAGATCAGATCGTCTTACTTTCTTCCACAGCACTTCTGGGTGTGCTTGAACCACTAACCTTAAGATTAATCGATGAATAGAAACCACTTATAGCATCAGTTGTTATATACTATTGGGTCAATTCAGAGTGATGGGACCCAGCTGCACTACAGAATGAAGCATGGTCCTCACAATCATAATGTTTAAGCCCTTTGTTGGTGCCACTGTGTCATCCATCTCTTTGGGGAGCTTCTTTTTCTCCTTCTCCTTCTTCTTCTTCTTCTTCTCTAAACATGATGTCCTTTTCCAGGGAGTGTTCCCTCCTGATGACATGTCCAGAATACATGTGACAAAGTCTCATCATCCTCACTTCTTAAGAGCATTTGGCTGTACTTTTTTTCCAAGACAGATGTGTCTGTTATTCTGGCAGTCCACAGTACTTGCAATATCTTTCACCAACAGAACATTTCACATCCATCTATTCCTCCCTAGACTTCCTTATTGACTGCCCAGCTTCACATACACATGAGTGTATGGGAATAGGGCATGGGACGGGCACACTTTTGTTTTCAAAGTGATATCCTTGATCTGTAACACTTTAAAGAGGCATTCAATGCAACATATTTGCCTCCTTCAATATGCCATTTCCTTGCTTGACTTTTTCTTCTATGAGAATTGTGGATCCGAGTAAAATGAAATCCTTGTCATTCTTACAGTTACCATAATGATTTGGGGTTTTTTTGCATTGTGTTACATTATATTGAAAACTTCTAGATGATATTTACCAGCTAGTTCTTCAAGACCTCATTGAGTTTTGCAAGCAAGGTTGTGTTACCTGCTGTCACAGATGGTAAATAAACCTTCCTCCTGTAATTCTTCTGCTTCCTCTAAGCCATCTTAATATAGCACAGCTTCTAGGGTTACTTGCTCAGCATTCAGATTGAATGAGTGTGGCAAAACGACACCACCCTGACACATAAGAACTAGAGACCATAATCATAAGGGTTTTTTTCCTCTAAAAATGAACTGGTACCCCCAATAAAATGTTTTATTTTTTAAAAAGGAGAGGAAAAGAGGAGCTTATACCAAGGGCTCAAGTAGAAAGTATTTTGGAAGTGAAGATGGCAACATGTGTACAAATATGCTTGATACAAATGATGTATGGAATGTTTTAAGAGCTATAAAAGCCCCCAGTAAAATCATTGAAAACAAATGAACTGGTCTGTACAGCTGTGAATAGGGCTGTGTCTCCTTTTATTCCATAGGGTAAAGAAGACCTGCAGTAATCGCTACTCATTTCTAGTGTTCATAATAAAACTCTACTGGACATCCCAAATGTTGCAGTTTGATAAATTCAATATGCACTATTTATGGTATGAAAACCAATTGACTGTAGTGTGCTTAAAACAAAAACTTCTGGTTCCAAGTCTTAGCATGCATTGGAGTTCCGCACTAAAACATGCCTTAATTAGCATGTTAATATCCATGTGTTTTTTCTTTGCTTCTTTCTTATGGGTGCACGATTAGTCGTGCAATGTGGAATCAATCCTGAATGGCATATTTTACGAATAAAGAGATGTCACTATCCCTGCTTTTAATAGGTCAAATAATACTGTTTGTTTGAGTCAGAATTCTAACAATCAAAGCATTTGGCTTCAATATGGCAGTAACAAGCAATAATACACAACGAACTCGTGGGGAATGGAGGTTGTGAAGAACTGGAAGACAACTATCTCTGCCAAGTTCTTTCTGAAATTTGTACACGTGAGGCTGGGAGAAAAAGTGCCACTAAGAACAGAGCCCAGAACCCCCTTAGGGGCTTTTAAGGAGTGCCAGCGCAAACCATTTTAGCTTCTTACATTGTTTGCATGGTGAGCTATAGCTCAATCCTGAGAAAGCTACAGATAATATTTTTGGCGGGGTGATGGGCCATGATGGTCGTAAGAACACATAAGGTCGTCAGCATCGGGCGGTCTCAGCAGCCAGCAACCTTGCGTCTGATTACAGAGCCTGCTCAGGAGTGAGCCAGCTTTCAATCAGGGTCTGACTTCCCCTGAAGTGAATGTGTAAGAACCTGTGTTTATACTTTTGATATGGCTCCTTCACAGGCCTGAAAGAACTTCATTTATGGCATATGCTGTGCATGTCTGATTCTCGTTACAGTGTTTATGCTTGGAGACTGAAAGACTTTTTCAGAAAACGCAGTTATTTTGGCACTGAGAATTAGAGACGATTTCCAGGCATCACACAGTGGTCATGTAATCTGAACTGTGTCTCCAGTCACTGTCAAGATTTCAGCAAAATATAACTCCCCCTAAGTCAACATTATGCCAGCGGTGACATTCATCATCTTCTGCATACACATAGAGAGCCATCGGAACTCTGGCACCAGCAACGCCATCACTAGTTCCAGGGGCAGGAAAAAGCTTCGGCACCAGAGTTGGGCCTCTTCTTGCCCTTGATGGGTCCTGAGACCACTGCTGGTGAGTGCCTAACCTCAGAGGTGTCACAGCCTTAGAATCAAGCTCTGCCTCCTCAGCCTGCAGATACCTTTAAAAATAGTCCTTCTTGCTGAGCTTCAGAGGATTAATGACAGGATACATCGGGCTCAGAGTGAATGTTCAAAAGCTATTAGCTGCCATTACCTTTTCTACAATCTTCCTTATCTGACTAGACAAAAGAGGAGCGCGTGGATGTCAACAATCCCTGCTCTTCTGGCCATCTATGCTTAGACTGGGAGGGAAAGAGTTCTAATTAAGCCCACTGTCTTCTCATCCTGAATGCTGGCTTGAGTACTCTCTTATTATTTTCTTAATTCCTCCAAACCACGCCTTACCTTCTCAGATCTTCTAGATGTGGATGGTGGTTCCTTAAATTCTTCAAAAAATTTCTTACAGATCTGAGTCAAAAAGCACTTATGGTGAGTAGTTTGGAAGAATCTTTTTACTCTTGATAACTCTAGTTCTGTGTATGTGTGTCCACACTCAGGAACACATGCACATGTGTATTTTTGCTTGTGCATGCAATATCATTTTAAAATGTAAAAATATTTCATTCGTTTTATATTGTTTAGCTATACCACATTTGAGTATACGTGAGTATAACATTTTACACAAAAACTGCCAGATCTGAAGTTTATTTGCTAACTCTGATTCCTTCATTTCAGGTATTTCCTTGATGTACTATGCTAATTTTTTTACAGTAACCTGTAAAGATCTATAGTATAGATCTTAGGAAGATGCCTGGGGTGGGGTGAAGATCACAGCTCGCGGCCATGAATACAGATAACACACATGTATGCATTATTTGTATCAGACGTGGCTTTGTTTCTAAATAATCCCAAAATATTTGTGTTTGCTCCTAGTTTGCCTAGGATTGATGCAGTCAGAATCTCATCCCATAATCATTTTCCTGAATGGCTGAATTACTATTGCTTGTTCTATGGAAGTCTGAGAATAATTCTATTCACTGAGAGAGCACAGGTTGACATTCAGCAAGTTCTTACTCCCAGATGAGGTGAGCAGGTGATATGTGCTTCTGTCTGCAGACACTGAAATGAATGATACATGCCAGTGCAAAAGGCATATTCTCGTGGAAATCCCTGTGGCCTGTTTAAGCGGGTTGTGAGCTTCATTTGTTCAGCATGTAACCCTTTGGACTTTTTGTCAACTTCAATACCTAAAAATTGACATTGTGACGAGACCCTCTGACTGTTGTTTATTGGCTTTTCAAATTCCCACCCTGCAGAGAAGCATTTTACATTACAGATTTGTTGTTAGATAAATGGTATACTAATTCCTAGTGTGTGATACTAGCTATGACATATGATACCTACTGCCATCTGGTCAATTCTGACTCATAGCAGCCGAGCATAGAGTTTTTGAAACTGTAAATCACTATAGGTGCAAATTAGGTTTGAACAGCCAGCTTACCAGCTAACAACAAACAGCAGAACAACAGTAAAATCAGGAGTCTGTCTGGTATATAATGGGTCACATTTAGATGGTATAAAATAACACTCACACATAAATATTTGTATCTGACTCCAATAATAACAATAATAGTAACATCATACCTCTCATTTTTGAAGCTCTACAATGTGCCAGGAACCCCTGTCGCATTGTGGTATCAACATTGGGCTGCTAAGCAAAAGGTTGATGGTTCAAAACTACCAGCCATTCTTTGGGACAAAGGTGAGATTATCGGTCCTATAAAGATTTATGGTCTTGGAAACCCTATAGTGGAAAACTGTGAGTGACAGTGGGTTTGAATTTACCATGTGCCAGGCAGGTCTTCAAAAACCTACTTGACAAATGGTAAGTCTTGGGAAATATGAGCAACTATTATTACTGCCATTGTTATTACAGAAGTCTATGTATGTGGTGTATTTGTGTGTGTGTGTTTTATGCCTTGTGAATGTGATGCTGAAATGAAAAACTTAAGAGATATTAAATTGACATGCTCTAGGAAGCAAGACTTATTAGAAAATATCAAAATGTACTCATATAGGTTAACATTTGGCCACTGCTTTCAGCTTGTAACTTGTCCCTGGATTCTGTTGTCATATTGTACTTGTTCTCACTTCCTAATCCAGGACCAGGGCATCACTTATGACACAAAAGTTCTTGACCCACATATGGCTCAGATGCGCAACACTAGCATTAGTTACTTTATTTGGTATTTTTGTTCAACAGCATGCTGAACTGGATAGGCTTGAGAAGAAAGGGAATTTCAGAACAATCCATTGTGCTTATGGATCAGGAGACAGTTGTTTGAACATAACAAAGGAATGCTGCATGGTTTGAAATCAAGAGTAGACAGGGGTGTATCCTCTCACCATATATTTTTTTCAATCTATACACTGAGTTAATCATCAGAGAAGCTGGCTTATATGAAGGGGAATGTGGCATCAGGGTTGGAGTAAGGCTTATTAACAGCCTGCAGTGTGCAGTTGGCACAGCCTTGCTTGTTTACAGTGAGGAGGATTTGCTGGTGAAGACCAAGGATTGTAGCCTTCAGTGCAGATTAAGATTGAATGCAAAGATTCAATGCATTGTGAGGACCGAAATCTTCACAATTGGACCAAGGCTTATATTAGGACAAATGGAAAAAAGGTTGAAGTAGTCAATGATTTTGTCTGTATTCACAAGCAATGCTCATGGAAGCAGCAATGAAGAGATCAAAAGACAGGTTGCATTGGTAAATCTGCTGCACAAGGGTATTGAAAAGCAAGGATGTTACTTTGAGGACTAAGAGGCACTTCGACCAAGCCATGATCTTTTCAATTGCCTTATATGCACATGCAAGTTTGATATTGAATACAGAAGATAGAAGGAAATTAATGTATTTGAATTGTGGTGGTGGAGAAGAATATTGAACATATCATGGATTGCTAAAAAGACAAACTAATCTGTGTTGGAGGAAATATAGCCAGAGTGCTCCTTAGAGGCAAAAACAGCAAGACTTTGTTTTACCTACTTTGGACATGTTGTCAGGAGAGACCAGTCCCTGTAGAAGGACATCATTTCAAGTATGGTAGATTGGCAGCAAAGGAGAGGTAGACTCTGAAGGAGATGGTTTGACACCATGGGTGTAGCAATGAACATAGGAATAGGAATAATTGTGAGGATGATGCTGTGCTGGGCAATGTTTTGTTCTGTTATGCATAAGGCAGCTATGTTGGAATCACTGCAATGACAACTAATAATAATATATGGTAATAATTGAGTCCACACATCCCTTTGCAGGGTGCCCATGTAGTGTGAGCCTTCAGGGAAACCCTGCTGGCCATTGTTGAGGAATGTAACTAGCTTTAATATCAGGCAGAAGGGAATTGTGAAGTGAATATTAGTAGCTGCAGTTAGACTGGAACGGAACATCTAGTCTTTAGCTCTCCTTTTGCACACATTTGGAATTTAGTCTACCGTTTTTTCCTTTCAAACCATTTTATTAGGGCCCACTTGAGACATGATAACTTTCCATAGCTCAGTCATATCAAGCAGTGTTGTACAATCACTACCATAATCGGTTTCAAGACATTTTCTTTCTTCTTGTACTCCTTGATATCAGATTGCCATTACTCCCCACCTCCCCACCCATTTCACCCACCTCCTGCCCTGGAACCCTCAATCTAGTAATTGTCACTAGAGATCCATCAATCTTTGGTTAGATATATCAAAAAAATCACAGATAAATATATAACAGAAAGTCAAGAAGGCTCCCAACAATTACAAAATTCAAGAGATAGGCCTCAATATGATAAAGCACAGAAAATGTTAAAAACCAGATCCAACAAAAAGTGTATCAAAATTTTGACCATTCAAGTCATATTTATCAATTTAATCTACTGTAATCATCTCTACAATACTCTGATCACCAGGCTACTTCCATCCTTAAATTATGGTTAGATAGAAGGAAAGCACCAGATACTTATTCCCTGTGTAGATTTTGTGAATGCATTTTGGGCTTCTACTGTCATTCATATTCTTTTTTTAGTATTTTCTTTTTTAAAATTTAGGCTCTATTTACTCATTGTTGCTATATTTTTGTATGTTTGTTTTGTATGTTTTTCTCTAAAGGAAAGGCAACAACTGGATTAATAGTTACCGAGGGGCCTGCAAGAAAGCTTTGGGGTGAAATTGGAAGTCTATAGCTATAGGTACAAGAAGAAAGAAAATGTTTCATTGTGCCATTGATTTTATTTTTCATGTTGTACAACCATGATTGATATACATTTTCAATTTATTCTGCTACTATTAACATAAGCTCAAGGTCCCTAAGCAAAAACTCTTCCTCCTTCAACCATCATAAATATAGGTCAATTTCTTAAAAAGTAATTCTGTTTATGTACTATTTACACATCATGCACTTCACTTCCGTAGTTATATTGCTTTTGAAAAGAGTTGTATATACATCATCAAGATCAGTTCTAATGCTGCCTCCCCCTTCCCACATTCATTGCTTGCTGTCCAATTTCTGCTACCCTCCCTCTTATTTCTGATAAACCATTGCATAAGTTATTGTCTTTACCCACCCACTCCTGTACTTCATAAACTGGGAAACTTCAACAATTTAAAAAATGAAATGAAACAGAAAAAAGAAAATAATAATAAAAAGATAAAAAGGAAAAGGAGGAGCAAGAAAGGAAAGGCCATCAACAATATTTAAAGAGCTAGAGAAGAAGGTTCTGTAGTGGGAGAAGTGATAAATATTTGAACCAAGAGTAAATTCAACTTGGGTCAAGTGGTGCATAAACAAATGTGGTGAGGAAAGCTTATGGTGCCTGGCTATTAAAAGGTACAGCATCTGGGGTCTTAAAATCTTGAATCCAAACAAGTGGCCATCTAGTTGGGAATCAAAAAAACCACCTGGAAAAAGCTCACCCGCCTGTGTGATTGTGAGGTCTCGATGGGAACAGACATCAGAAGTTCCAAAATAAACGACCTCATATAAGTAAAGAATAGGGTGGGCATAGAGGCCCAGAGCCCACTCAGGGATAACTGGATATTCCCACCAGAGGGGCCACATGGAAAAAAAGATACAGCAGAGCACTGATGAAATGCACAACACATCTCTAGGTCCCTAATCCTTTCTCCCCTGTACTGTTAGGATCTCAGTCCTACCTCACAAATCCAGGTACTCTGCGCACATACATCCATATAGAGGAGAGGTTTCAATTTATGGAATTCAGGAAAGACACACCCTTCAGAAACATAATGGGAGTCAGGACTTCAAGAGGGGAAGGAGAGGAAGAGGGAACTGATGGCAATGATGGCAAAACAACCTCTCTTGAGAGGCATGAATACCAGTATTGTAGATGAAGGGATAAAAGGGACAGTGTAAGATATGTATGAATAGCAATACATTATATATTGAGGGTCCACAAGGGTGGGAGGGCGGGAGAGGAAGGGATGAAAGAACTGATATCAAGGGTCTCGAGAAGAAAGATAATGCTTTGAAATTTTTGATTGCAATATTTGCTGATTGCAGTATATCTGCTCAATAGAATGGAAGTATGGACTGTTATAACATATGTAAGAATCCCCAATAAGATGATTTAGTGATAAAAAAAGTGATTTCAACTGATCAGGTGTCATAGGACACCATAGTAAAATCCACTGTAATCAAGTTTACAATAATCTCTGTTTGATAGTAAAGCTGTTTGAGTTCCTTGCCTTTGGCTAAAGGAGAGCTGTCAGAAACTTAATCTGTCTACATTAAGATCGAGGGATGGATTTTGGATTAAGATGCAGATGAACTTTGGGCTCCCACTTAATTCAAGATTTAACCTTCTACAAATTGAGCGTCCACAATTTAAGCTCTGATACTTTCCCTTTCATCTTATTTGGATTTTGTTGACATCATCCTTGGATTACACAGGCTGCTGTGCTTCTTTCATGTAGAGTTAGTTGATGCCTTGCTTAGAGGGTTGTTTGTTTGAGTACAGCAAGCCTTTAAGACCGCAGTATATGTTCCAATTGATAGCTGGGGACAATCTACTGTCTTCACCACACTTTTCTGTAGCTCCTTTAAGTTCTTAGGCCTCGTGATGAAGACAAGTATCATGTTATAAGAATTAACTGTTCTTGGACTAGAGTTTAATTTTTCTTGTAGTTCTCTCAGTTTGATACACTGAACATGTTTTTCCCCTTTTGCTTAACTCTAGACATTTGTATTTCTCATACCAGTTCCTCAAGCTGCCATTAGAAATTCATTTTTCAGCTCTTTTATTTCATCACTTCTCCTATTTGCTTTACCTACTCAATTTCAAGAGCAAGGTTCAGAGTCCCTTCTGACTTCCATTTCAAACTTTTGTCTGTTTTTCATATGACCCTTTGCTTTCTTGATGTCATTCTATCATTAGGTCTGTCAGTAGTGTGCAGTAATTCAAATGTGAGCTTGAGATGTTCTTGAAATTCAGGTTTAATTCAAGATTTAATTCTAGTTTAATTTAAGATTTAATTTTGGATCTCAGGCACCTTTTCAATTTTCTTTAACTTCAACCTGGCCTTGAAAATGAACACTTGATAGTTAACCTCTCGCTTCATTTCAGCTGCTCTGTTGAGCTTTTTCATTGTCTCTCACTGTACATGTAGTTATTTTGGTTCCTCTATACATCATCTGATGAATTCCACTTTTATAGCTGCAGTTTATGTTGCTGGAAAAAGTTTGTTGTGAAGAAGTTATTGGTCATGCGATCTCCAGGTTGGTTTCCATCACTATGTCCCATGTGCTATGTCTACTGTACTTTCCTCCCTGTTTCCAACTTCTGTATTCCAATCACTCATAGTTACCAATGCATCTTGATTCCCTGTCTCATTGATTTGAGACTGACGTATGTAGAATTCTTCAGTTTCTTCATTGTTATTTTTGTGGTTGGTGCATAAATTTGACTAATAGTTGTATTAACTGGACTTACTTGTGGGCATATAAATAGTATTTAAAAACAGATAGTCCTACTTCAAGCAGACCTTTAAGATGTTCTTTTGGATGATAAGTAAAACACTGTTCCACTGGAATTTGTCATTCCCAGCATAGAAAATTGTATGACTGTGTGATTTGGTATGGACAGCAGTCAATTTCATCTCACTGTTGCCTAGGACTTTACTCTTTGTGAATTTTTATTACTTTCAGTTTTCCTATATTGATACTTCATACATTCTACATTCTGATTATTAGTGGATGCTTACAGCAGTTTCTTCCCATTGTGAACCTTGCCCCATCAGCAAAGAAGATCCTAAAAGCTTTACTCCATCCTGTCCTTAACGTAGACCCTACTCTGAGGAGGCAGCCCTTTCATAGTTGCAGTTTGAATGCTTTCCAGTTTGAGATTTTTTTTTTTTGCACCATAGCTGACAACATTTCATTACTGTTCACAACTCATGATGTTCTTAGGGGCTAATACCTCAGAGGTGGATAGCTATTTCTTCATCATAGGCTGTTCTTATTGTGGAAGCTGTATTGGTTGACGACCCTGGTTTTTAAAATGTCAGTGACATATCTTTAAACATGACAGCAACACATAAGCTAGACAATAAACAAGTTCCAATTAATAAAAATCATGTTTGTTATTTTAAATATGAGTACCTGTATCTTTATAAATACAAGTCCAACTTTGGAGTAGGTCTTGAGAGAAATTAAAGTCTGGAGAGCACAGTCCTGAGCCTTGAGCCATGGAACAGAATTCTGTGCCAGTTCTACATCAGAAAACAGGGTTTCCTAACTCTGCCCTGGGTAATGGCACATTGGCTTTGATTTTACAAGCAGAATCCAGTTAAGAGTAAAAGTTGATGGTGGTATCAGATGTACAAATCCTGTAGCTTTCTCCTCCATCTCCATCTCCTTCTCCTTCCCTTCCTTCTTCTTTAGTACTATAGCTTCTAATCAACATCAATTTCTTTCAATAACACCTGAAAGATTGCCTGACCTGAGACATGTCACTTCTATGGGTCTTAGTTTTCTTATCATTAAAGTTGGGGTTGGATTAAGGGAGTACTGGGTTCCTTCCAGAAAACATAAAATATGGTCCCAAAAGATAACACACTGATAAGAGTTGATTATGACTCAAGAGTATTATAAATGGTTGTAAAAAGAAACAGTTTATTTTCTTCCTTTCTGATTTTGACTTGTCAGAAATCATAACATATCTTATGATTGAGGTGTAAATGGTGTTTGCTTGTGTCATTTTCATTAAATCTTTGAGCTTGACCTCAGGGTCTAAGTATTCAAATACTTAATAGCTCACAGGAATTTATTTACATTGATATTGCTACATTGTCTTTGCTTAAATCGTAGCATGAAAAGCATTGAAAAATTGAAATATGTATTCAGAACATTATTTTCATGTGCTATTTAAAGGGAGTTAAATCTATGAAACACTTAAGAATAGATAAAAACACCTTCAAGCTAGTAAGTCCTATTCTGACCATTTATAGAATGTGTAGTCTCATTGAACAGACATACAATAAACAAAGACTATTTTCATAATGGAATTACAAATCTGGCCAAGTGCAGAGAAGAAAACCAAGTGAGTGCTGATAAAAAGAATAAAGGATGGGCGAGAACTGCTTTAAATCTGGAGGCTGGGGGAGGTCTCTTTGAAGAAGACAGATTAAGAGGCAGAAAGGGGGATGGTAAAACTTCCAGGTGGAGAGAGAAATACATGCAAAGAAAATAAAGGACTCAGCCCTTTTAAGAGTGAAAGCAGCTAGGGTGAAAAAATGTGGAGAGGTGAGTGATAACTTGTAGACCATGATAAAGAATTTAGCTGTAAGTGCAATGGGGAGCCTTTAATGACTTTCCATAATGAGAGCGATATAATTTGGTTTGCTTGTTGAAAAGACCACTTTACAGTAAAGTGGAAATGGAGTGTTGAGTTAAGAGGCAGTCAGAATGAATTTCAAGGCTAGGGCTAGTGTACTGGCCACATTGTAGGGATAGATGCAAGACTTGAAGACTCATTGGCTATAAAATGTAGTGATGTGTGTGTGAGAGAGAGAGGAATTAACAAAAAAAAAATTCTTGGTTCAAGTTGTAGTAATTTTCCAGATGTAGTTACACCCACACCAAAGTGTGGGTAGCTGGCATTTATCACAGCAGGGTTGATTGAGATGTGGTAGGAACAGCAGTCAATTTTTGGACATGATGTCTGAGTTGGCAAGAAATCAACCAAATGGTGTTGTCACGTGGGCCAAATTTCTCTAATTAAAATAAATTGATGTGATGAAGGCTTAGGTCAATGATTAAGTCCATGGAAGAGTTGAATATTAATTTTATTCTATTATACTTCAATAAAATTTTACAGTCAACATATAGTTTCCCTAATTATTATTTCATTAATTGATAATGCAATCAATTGTGAGTTACATTCTAGGTACACTATGATGTGTCATTGTGGCAGTCACGTGCTTATGTTAATTTCATGATTGAGCTGTAGGGGTGCAGTCTAGCCTGTTAATCTGGAGATAGCCATTGAGTAGCCAATGAGACCTCCATGTGGGCATGGTTTTCCCCTGAGAATTCTAGGGAATATCATGATATTTCCCGCATGGAGATGAGTGTCTCAGAGACAACGAACTACGGATAAGACAAGATGGCAGCATCCAAGGAGCCAGAGCAGAAGCCACACGACTTTTCCCTGATGGAACCAGACCTCTGAAGTTGGAGAGGCCACCTGGAGACCCCTGCCAGTGCTGAGTTGCTTCTACTACCACTGGATGCTGTTGATGGACCCTGAGGCCTGGAAGCGAGGAACCATGAGGGGATCCCTGTTAGCGCCAGGATTCTGCACCCACTGACCTGTGACTTTGTGAGTCAGAAGGAGACATTATAGACTGGTGTCGGACATATGATCTAATATTGGACTTATGACTTTGTACTGGACTGGGTTGGGATGCTTTCTCAATGTTTCATTCCTTTTGTATAAAAACCATTCCCTTATATCCATATGTGAGTCTATGTATTTGTTCCTCTAGCCTACCTGGACTAACACAGTCATTATATGTAAAACATTATCTTTATATTTCTTATTAAAACAAATATTGCCCTTGGAAAAGGGAATTTTCTGAAATAATGAGTCAGTAAGCATAATTAAGGAACTCTAAGCAAGTTAAAGATTAAGCCGAATAATTCTGTTCTCTAATGTCAACTCTGCAGGGCAATATAGTATTAAGGAATTAGTAGATGGTTCAGCTCTTTATTTTTTCAAAACATCTGAGGATTCATCCAAAAATCACATATGTATCTAAGATTGCAATATGTCAGTGTCTCTAAGTTCACTTCCTCATGCATTATCTCAGAGATTTAAAGACAAAATCAGTGGAAGTAGAATCCCAGTACAAGTGTTCTAGCATTTGTAGCTAGTTGGTGCCAGCTCACATTCATATGGTGTTAGATATAAAAGTAGACATATCTATTGATTTTCCCTTCATGATAGCACTTGAATTCACTGTAAAGGCACCCAGCAGGTTAACTGAACTAATCATTAATCATTGCGGTATCATCATAGGTAATGTTTTTAAAGAGGAAAGAAGCAACATATTCAGGAAACAAACTAGGGATAAGCCAAACTCCCTGCCATCAAGTTTTTCTTCTGAATCATGTTGACTCCAAAGAATAGCATAAAACTGCCCCACAGGGTCTTTGTGAATTGCAGTCCAATGCATAACCACAGTGCTGTCAGGGTTCCATCCCACAGGGTCTTTAAGATTCTAGATGTTTATCGGTGTAGAAAGCCTCACCTTTCTCCCTTGGAGTAACTGGTGGTTTTGAACTGCAGACCTTGCAGATTCCAGCCTAGCTCATAGCCACTATGCCACTTTATAAGGGATAGCATATCAACGATATTGCAATGCATGAGTAGAAAAAATGCATATGAATTGCTGAATATAAAGCTAATGAAATTCTCTGTAGACCTTCACCTGAATTACAATAAAATTTTTCAAAAATGTATCAAAAAAGACATTACATTAATAAAACTTTATTATATTTAACAAAAACTCTTAAGACTACTCTCCTTTTTTTGTGGGCATCACTGCTCTCTGGTGGGAGTAGGAGGCCCAGCCTTGCTCCTGGAGAGCTGCTGCTGGATTTGAACCGCCAACCCAGTGGGTCCCAGTCCCCCACTCCACCACTATGCCACTGGTGCTCAGCCCCTACTCTGCTTTTTTTAACCTCTCAAGTGGAAAACCCACTTACCAGGTCATAAACTGAAACTTTAGTATCTAAGGGATATGTTACCCTTGAAGTTAGACTGAATGGCTATTTTTGGCTAACATTAATGATTTTGCACTTATTTGCACAGCATAATTGTGAAAGAAGACCCCAAATGGAATTTAAGCCTGAAAGAACTTCCTTTCATCCATCAACCAATTACTTATGGCAAATGTTGAAATTAAATTTTCTATAAAAAAAAGAGATAGCAACAATGGCTTCAGAATAAAACTGTAAAAATAAAATACAAAGTTGAACATTATTCCAGATGAGTAGATGTGAAAGTAGATATAATTCTCATGGAAAGGCAATATATGCTCCTTTGAAAATTTTATTTTAAGCTATTATATTTCCTATTTCACCGTCAGTTTGCTTCCCCAGAATCATGTGATTAGCAGGATGGATCATTCGGCTACTCAGCTGTTTATGACTGGCTGTCTATAGATAAGACATGCATGTATCTATTTTGAATTACCTACAGGTCTCATTTAAATGCAGAGAATAGAATTGACTACCTTATATACTTTTTTGATATTTTAAAATTCCACGCAGTTTATATATTTTTTAGTGAGGTGGATATTATGATTATTATCTCCATCTTTCATATGAGGAAATAGAGAATGCTCACATTCTCATGACTGCTTATTACAGGGCTGGAGTATACCTGCAGGTGGTTGATTGCTACACCTCCGCGAAAGGGAAATGAACTCCACAAGAGAGTGTCACCTCGTGCAGAGGAAGGGCGTTCACTCCAACCCTCAAGGCAAAAAGAGGGAGAAGAGAGGCATGCAGAAAAAGGGGAAAGAGGGCTCAATAAGCAAGGTGGGCACATATTTAGAGCACCAAAAACCAGGGGCAAAGGTTATCAAAAGCCAAGACCTATATTTGCCAATTGTGGAAGAGAACTGGCAAGGCACTAAATGAAAATGCTACCAACTCCAATGCAAAAGAATGTACTAAAACAAAACAAAGTGCCCACAGTGATTATAATTGCGTCCTTGTGCAAGGTTTTTTAAAGTTATGAGACACCTAACAGTTCAACATTGTCATTAATGTCTGTCTTGTACCATCTCCTCTAATGTCATTGAAACTCCTATGGACAGGTGTCTTGGGAGTATCATAATGCGGGCTGCTGAGGCTAACTTCTGCTGCATTCCCCCAATATGTTCCTGGAGCCAACAGGAGCAGTTACTGGACAAGAACAGCTTATAATAGTTTTAATTTATGTTTTAAGTGACTTTCATTCTTTCTAGTCTGTAGTGTCAGATTCTGCTTGTTATTACTCCATGTATGGCAATAGATGAGGTTTTAGGCACATTAAACTTTATCATGCCAAGTATGTTCCTGTTTTGCAACAATGAATGTGTTTCTAAATTTGTCTTCCAAAAAAGCAACAAAAGGCATTTTACAGACTAACCACATTTAAATTTTAACAGAATATTTATGTACCTCCATGTAAGGAAATCAATCAATTCTTTGAGAAAATAAGTGAGTATTTAAGTTTAAAACTTATAAAAACATGTTACTTTAGTCTCACCTTAAATAGACTTTCTTTTAATAAACTGATGATATTGTTGTGATTCATGAAGCTAATTTTCTAATTGTGAAGTCCTGCTATTGCTCCATCAATTCTGAAATTATCTGAATATAGGATTTGAAAAATTCCACAAAGAAATACCATGTACACTTTATAAATGTACTATTTCTAAATAGGATAACAAGTACATTTTAAAATTTTGGAACACTGGCTTAATTTCTGTTCTCACTCATCCATCACATAAGAATGCACCTGCAGAACTGTAATAGTATGGCATGTGACACTTTCATGTGAAGTGAACCAAAAGTCATCTTGTGATTGAGCACATCTTTGAATTTAAATCATGCTCCGTGATCGCTCTGGCCTAGGCTGAGTCTCAAGAGCAGTTCAGTTAATTTTCTAGTTTCATCAAAGGATGGAAAATGAGTACACAGTTTTTAAATCTTGCTTCAAGAAAAAAATATCATGGTGGTCTATGACGTTCCTGCCAACGAGCATTATTGAATGAATAATATTTCTGACTGCCATTTAAGTATAATATTTCTTTTGAATCTCTCCTACCTGAAGAATAAAATTACATGCACCAAATAAAAAGTTGATTTACTCATTTTCAAATATAACTTTTATGCTAATATTCAAATTCTCATATGAATATTACTTTTTATAAGTTTTATTTATTTCAGTTGTTCAAATTTATTTTCTAAGATATAACCAAATGTTAAAAGTGGCATAGTTTTAAATTCAGACAATATGAAGGAGCAACTAAGTGTAGCCAAGACAAAACTAATAAAAGATAAAAGTAAAATGATTCCAAGAACTAAAAATAACATGATAATATAAACCTGCCAATAAAAAGAGGGGGGAAATAGAGTAGAAATTAAACAAAACCAATAGAAAATATTAAGAAGTTGGTTCTATAGAGTGATCAACAAAATTGACAAACTGCTGACAATCTAAACAAAGGAAGCAAAGATGCAGATATTAAGAAGCGACCGTGAATAAAGAGAATCTAAGGGTTTGTACAATGTGAAATACTGAATGTGTTAAATAAATATCATTCTCCTAAAACAACAACAACAAAAAAGAATTAGAGACTGAAAGGCTGCCACCACAACAGTTCCAAGAAAATAAAAAGAATAATAACACACAACAATGAAAGATTTTACTCCAGTAAGTTTGAAAGCCTAGAATAAAGGGACAAATATGTAGACATATCTCCATCTACCTCAATTAGCAGAAGAATGCAAAAAGCAGACCCATAACAAAAAAAGAAACCTTTAAGGTCATCAAGAAAGCCCATCTAAGACAAGTCCAGGACCAGATGGCTTAACAGGACTCACATAAAAACTGCCAAAATTTGTATGCATACCATTCCAGAATATACAAAGGGACAGAAAATTCCTTTAGTCATTCTATAACCCTGATGCACAAACCAAGAAAGGATCCCCCAAAGACAGAAAACTACAGACCAATATCCCTCATGCAAAAGTTCTCAACAAAATTCTGTTATTGAGAATTCAACATCGAAAATGAATAAAGAAAGCTTCATACCAAGTTCACCATTAGAAAACAATCTATGTAATCTACCACATGAACAAAATAAAGAATAAGAACCACATGATCATAGGAATAGATGCAGAAAATGCATTTGACACTATCCAACATCCATTTATGATGAAATGGTCAACAATAGAACTACAAAGGTAAAATTACTCAACATAATAAAGGCCATATAAGAAAAACCAAAAGTGAGCATCACGCTTAATTGGGGAAAATTGAAAACATTTCACCTAAGAATGGGAACTACACAAGTATGTTCCCTATTTCGACTGCCGATACCATGATGGGAGTCTTAGCCAGAAAGATTAGACCACAAAATGAAATCATAGGAATCCAGATTGGCAAACAAGAAAAAAAAACTCTATTTGTAAGTGATATCATTCTATATGTAGAAAATTCCAAAGATTCCACAAAATTATTCCTAGAAACAATTCACTATTTTGGAGAAATATCAGGATATAAGATTAAAAAGCAAAAAACAGGGGCTCAGCCCCAGTGGCATAAATGATTGAGTGCAGGACTGTAGCCCGCGGGCTTGGCAGTTCAAATCCAGCGGCGGCTCTCAGGAGCAGTACTGGGTAGCTCCCATGACCACCAGAGGGCAGTGATGCCCCAAACAAACAAACAAACAAACAAAAAGCAAAAAACAATTGGATTTCTGTATACTAGTGAAGAGAGTTAAAGACATCTAGAGAATACCATTTACAATAGCCACACAAAAGCCAAGCTACTTAGAAAAACAGACAAAAGACCTATACAATGAAAATTACAGAAAACTCAAAAGAGAATTCAAAAGAGTACTAAACAGATGAAAGAATAGCCTGTGTTTGTGGATAGGGAGACTGAATATTGTGAAAATTGCAATGCTATTGTGACTCCAGTACAAAACTCAACTTTAACCTTTAAAGAAATAGAAAAGCTAATTATAATTTCATATAGAGAGGTAAGAGAACTCCTTTAAAAGAAAAATAAAGTAGGGGGCCTTGCACCTGACCTCAAAACCTATCACAAAACCTAATCCAAAGCCTTACACTACCCGACCTCTAAAACTATTACTAAGCCACTGGTACAATGATAGATGCAGAGACCTAATGGAATACAATAGAGTAACCCGAAATTAATGCGCCCATATACTCATAACTGATCTTTCACCAAGGACCAAAAACATTATGCTGGAAAGAGACAGACTTTCAACTAATGTTGCTGGCAAAATTGGATCTTCATTGGCAAAAGAATGAAACAGGACTCATACCATGAACCACGCACAAAAATGAATGCAAGATGGGTCAGAGATCGAAATATAAATCCCCGATCTAGGGGCTGAGCCCCGGTGGCGTAGTGGTTGTGCGCGGGACTGCGGCCCACTGGGACGGAGGTTCAATTCCAGCAGTGGGGCTGGGCCTCCTACTCCCACCACTGGAGAGCAGTGATGCCAATAAATAAATAAATAAATAAATAAATAAATCCCAGAGCTGTAAGACTTATCATTGAGAAAATTGGGACAAATTTAAGGCACCCAACATGTCAACGTACAACAGATTTTAGCATTTAATGAATGTCTTTCTTCTTTTTTGTGTGTTTGTTAAGTTTTGACACCTATTTATTAAGTGTCATATCATCTTCATAAGCTGCTTCACATTCTCTTCATGTGGTTTTTGCTTTTGCAAGACAAAAACAGCAAAATAAATTTAAAAATAAGTTTGGAAAAGCAAAAATTAACCTAAACGTTGCCTACTATTTCATCACAAATGCTGTTCAGATTTTGAGGCTTATACTTTTGTTTTCTTTGCATAGAACTATATAAATATATATCATTGGCATTGTTTAGACTGTGTTCTTCTTTTGTATTATATTCCTTTTCACCCATGTTATCCCTTGCTTATCTTTCAGCATGTGATTAACCTCCCATTCTTTCTCTCTTCCCATGAGTAGCACTCAAAATGTTTGTTTAATTTTTAATTTTCTTTTACTTAAAAAAATCATTTTATGGGGGCTTTTATCCCTTATAACTTCCCATGTATCAATTGTATCAAGCACATTTGCACATAGATGCAAATCTTTTCTTGACTTTGTGTAATAGTGATTTCAGACAATGTTTTCTCTTTGTTATTGGTTGTTTTCACATACCATAATGTCCTCCATGTCTGTGAATTTGTGAGATGTTTAGTAGACTTACCCTTGGTCTGGGTAGTATTTCACTGTATATATGTGCAAACATTTGTTGATTCACTTTTCCACCTATGAGTAGCTAGCTGGTTAACATCTTTTTGCTATCATTTAATGACCACAAATTTCACAACAGAATGCTCATTTTCATTTCCAAGGGCCTACAACCCTCTAGTATGCAACAATCATTCCACAAAGATTGAATTCATTATCTTTATTAGACACGAAAGAAGAAGCAATGCACTGAACATGGGTGTGTCTAACTGTATTCATGTTGTGTCTCTATTTCTTTCGAGTTATGGCAAGAAGAGAGATTGCTAAGTCATACGGTATTTCTATTTCCAAGTATTTTTTTTGGGGGGGGGGCATCACTGCTCTCCGGTGGTGGGAGTAGGAGGCCCAGCCCCTCTGCTGGAATTGAACCTCCATCCCAGTGGGCCGCAGTCCCGCGCACAACCACTATGCCACCGGGGCTCAGCCTTATTTCCAAGTATTATAGGAAGCATTGTACCACTTTCCATAGTACTGAAACCAGTTTTTCTGCCTCAACTCACCAGTAGAAAGCTCTTAAAGCATATTTAGGCAGTAATTGAATATTAAAGTGTCTTTCTCAATAAACACTGTGAAGTACAGGCGGTAGCAAGAACTGTGATCCCAGGAACACCCCAACTCTATGAGCCTTATAAAATATTACTGAAGACAAGGCATACAAAGGGGATACCAAGAGGGAAGCTGAAAACATTGCCAACAAACTGCAGACACGAGGCTATGTGCTGACGTTGAGTACAGGAAACACTCTATTGCAACATCTTCACTGGACACCTCAAGCTTTCCAAGATTCAGAAGTAAATTTAAAGGCACGCGCACATTTCTGTCAGTCAGAACAAGGTATTTACATAATTTAAAAGAAGGCTTTGGAAGCATAGCAACGTAAATACTGCCAAATATTGATTATCAAGCAGTTTACATCGCAGAAGCATTAGAAAGATACAATTATATGATGGCAGTGCTGCAGATATTTTGAGTCCCCCAATCAGCTTTGTATAAACAAACTCCATCATTGACACACTTACCTCTTGCTTGAAAAACAAGGGTGGCAGTGTGTGAAGTCCTTTCATAAAAAATGTGCATGTATCTCATGCACCCATGGTGCAGTCAAGGGATTAGTGCATGGGTAACCTGATGGCTTAAATATGAGGAGGCTTCAAGAAGCTCATGGAACAATACCATTATCTTTTAATTCTATTTTCTTCATGTAGAGATAGATGTATGATTCCATATTATGAGATAAAATACACGTATTTCCCAATGTTGAAATTTCTTTACACATATTCCCTATCTTTTTTTGTTTTGTTTTGTTTTGTTTTTTGGCATCACTGCCCTCTGGTGGTGGAGCTACCCAGGCTTGCTGCTGCTGGATTTGAACCGCCAAGCCAGTGGGCCGCAGTCCCGCACTCAACCACTACACCACTGGGGCTCAGCCTCACATATTCCATATCTTAATGTCCACTAACTTCACAACAGAATGCTCATTTTCATATCACCTATAACCTTGTGGTATACAACAGTCATTCCACAAAGACTGAATTCATTATTCTTATTACACATGAAAGAAGATACTGTGTAGCAATTAAATTGTGACAAAGTCATTGGAGAATTCATAGAAATAGGAATAAGATAAATATTTTTAACTTTAGATAGGAAAGAACTCTCTAAAAATAAAATAATTTATGATATTTGTGTTTTAAAAATTATTTTGTCTTGGGCACATTATGCTTACAGGGCACATTGATTTTAAATTCAATGATCCATACACATTTTGCTTTGATACATTAACTGCATTCCCTTCAATAAAGCAAAAATGTTGGCCCCATTACTTTCCTGTGTGGTATACATAATTAAAAAAAATTAATCACAGATGAGACCAAGGAGTTGGAAATTAAAGATGTCCCAAGTGCCCCACTTTCCCAAGATGTTATTCCAGACCCCTTCCACCCCACCACCCTTAATTATATTCCCTGAGACCTTGTGTTCATTGATTTCCTGCAATATCTCATGCAAACACAGAAACTTTAAAGACTCACACCGTTGTGGGCGCTGTCGAGGCCTAGATTTAAACACCAGACAAAGGTGAGCCAATCGCAGAGTCCAGAGCTAGAATCCCCAAATATCTGCAAGTCAAAGCAGCTTTTCTTGCTTCTATCAAAACGGAGGAAACAGAGGAATGGCTTTGATGGCATGGTGTGGCTTGCATCTTTTAGAAGACCATGACGCCAAGGGAAGGAAGAATGGTGTCTTATGTCTCCACCTCCTGGAAACCTAAATCTCAAGACACTCACAAGAAAATGAAAAGTGTGACTTGTGTCAAACCTTCTAATAAATCAGGCTTTAATCCTCGCACCCTGATCCGCTTTACTACAACAGTAGCAAATGTACTCCAAAATAGTCACAGTTCAGGCACAGAGTCATTGACTGAATCTCTGTGCTTTCTGTTTTCATATGAATTTCTTTCCTATTTATTTTTTGCTTTCTGGGTATTTATCACTGGGCAATTACTGTCTCTCTTAAGTCTTACAGTTGCTGCTTCTAAGAAGTGCAATGTTCCCTCTTCCTCGTGTTATTGTTCAATCTCTATTGAACATCACTGTTGGGATGCACAGGGAGTGATGAGCTTCATGATGTGAAGAGTGACTAAAGGGCACGGTGTTGCAATGTAACCCGTCTCTATCTGAAAGTTGTCAGAAAGGTGCTGGAGGATGAGCCCGTCAGGTTAGAAAGCACGCGTAATGCAAATGGAGAAAAGCTGCGTCCTCAAAGTACAGTCAGTCTCAATGACAAGGATGGAGCAAAGCTCTCAGGAACTTCCTTTGCTGTTGGGACAGGATCCAAAATGAGAAGAAACAACTTAAAATATTTATGAATAACTGGAAAGTTGAATATGTGAAATATGAATCTGGGAAAATTAGAAATTGTAAAATATAAAATAGAACCCATAAGCATCTATTGAATTAGATTCAATGGATTAGTACTGGCCATTTGAGTCAGATAATCAGTTTACTATGCTAGGAATAAAAAATTTAAGAATTATGTCACATTCATTGTCAAAAGAGTATCTCAACATCTATCTTGAAAGAGAATGACTTCCATATAAGGTGATAGGTATATGTGTACCAGTTCTATTGATACAAATATTGTTCAAACTTATGCATCAAGTGATAAAGCTAATGCAATGAAATTGAAGCATCCCATCAGCAATTTCAGTTGGAAAATGATCAATCAAATAATCAAAGTACAATATTCTGGAAATTGGAATGCAAATGTTGTATACAAAATTAAAGAGCAGTACTTAGAAAATATGACCACAGATGTAGCAGCAAAACTGGAGATCATATGACAGAATTTTGAAAGACAACAACTTCTCTACTGCAAATACTCTTCTTCAGCCACAAAAACAGAAACCACATTAATTACATCTGTGGAAAGAGACAATTGAGATGCTCAGTATCATTAATCAAAACAAGGCCAGGGGACAACTTTTGAACAGAAAGTTAAGGTTGAAGTTCAAGAAAATGAAATTAAGTCCCCCAAACCAGAATTATCACACGTGACTTAAGGGACTCTCTCCAGAATAAATGTGACATAATGAACAGTAGTAGCAGGAGACCTGCCTAGCTTTGGGATGATATGAAAAAGGTAAAACTCATAAAAATGGAAGGAAAGAAAGAACAAGGTGGATATTAGAAGAGATTCTGAAACTTATTCTTGAACACATATTAGCTAAAGCAAATAGAAGAATATAAGTAAATCCAGAGCTGAAATTTTCAAAGGGAAGCTTGAGAAAATAAAATGCAATATTATAATGAAATGTCTAAGGATCTAAAGTTAGAAACAAAAAAGGCAGAATATACCAAGCATATCGTTAGCTAAAAGAAATGAAGAAAAAAGTCATGCATCCAGCTGTAATATTGAAAGATTCTCTGGGCACAATACTGAGTGATTCAGAAAGCATCAAAAGAAAATGTACCCAAAAAGTCAATGTTCAACCATTTCAAGAGTTATCTTATCATCAAAAACTAATAGTATACCACTCCACTCCTACAGAGAAGACCTCACCTCAGCTGGGGTCAATTTTTTGGTATGGTATGTGGGGAGAGGGAGAGGGCTATTCAGTTGTTTCCATACAACTTTGTGCTGAAGCTAACTAAATCAACTGACACTACTAAAACAGGGTAAGAGGAAATTCAAGTCAGCATGGGGTTAGTGGGTTCTGGTCTCAGAGAAAGCTAATGAATCTCTGTTGGTGGGGTAAACAGAAAGATCTTTTCTTCCACTGAGAAAAAAAATACCCGGCAATATTTATATAGAACACAAGGGAAGAATATGCCCGGTGATGTTCCTAAGGTTACTTTTTTCACCTAGTTCTAATTCAGCCCTTACTGATGCAGACTATGTGCTTTGTCTTAAAAGGGACCTTGAACCTTGTTCTTTCAGAATGCACATCATCCTCCATAGGCCATACCATAAGGATTCAATGTAGAAACTCCACTAAGTGCACCAAGCTCTATCTCAAATACCCATGTTCCTTGGTCTTAAGGCTGAAATTCCCTATTGTTTCATAATCAGAACCAGAGTTATACAACTAGTGATCTCTGGAATTTGGTATGAGATTGTTGCCGTAAGGATGCCCAATGAATGATGACCGGAGACTCTCATACAGTTACTATTTTAATGCTCTTTAAGCTTTATTATGACATGTATTAATCTGGGAGACCTGATTCTGCCATTGTGAATGAATGTTTTTGGAAGTTTTGCTCTAACACCAACACACATTGTTTTAATAAATTGTGTGAGTCACTTTAAGGGTCTAATCTTTACAAGACAACAATTCATGTATTGAGGAACATAGGCATCCAATAATTGGATAATAGCCTTTTCTCAAACGTGTTCTAAATTCTATGCCATTAATTAAGTTAATGACACTATAATAGAACTTTACCTTATGCCCCAAAGGATAATGGATGTTATCTAACATCAAATGATAATGATTTAGCTACAGTGAACCAGAGACATATATAAATTATAGCTATATGAAAGGATCTGAGACTTGCAATTTAGCTCCAATCTGAAGACAAATAGTTCTTATTATATGGCCATGTTTGATGCTGATCCTTGTGAGGAGATCATGGGATATGTTGGTGCCATAGCAAACGGTGGTGAAAGAACTGTAAGGTTCCTGGTTACTTGAAAGAAAAATGTCTGGGGTTTTTAAGGCTCCATTCTGAACAAGGGGACATGGAGCAAGATGTCAATTGGGTCCACATGGAAGAAGCACACCAGCCTGAGTGATCTAAAGATTGTGAATGAGAAAATCCAAACCTAGATAAGGAAATGTCATCAGAATTTAAATTAAGAACATCTGGTTTGCAGAAGGAAGGCTATGGATGCTAAGCCTCCAGTGAATCCCTTCTGACAACAGGCCAGGGATGTGACTTACCTTGTAAAGCAGAGTGTGGTACTTTGTTTTGTTTTGTTTTTCTGTATTTATTTTCTGTTTTCCTGTATAAGAAAACCAAGATGGATAGAACCATAGATACATTGACTGCGCTGATAGTTTCTGGAGCAGTGTGGCAGAGAAGGTTCGAGGCCATGGGGAACTGATGATGATGAGTACAAGAAGGAAGTAAACGTTCTAAAATTGACTGTGGAAGCAATACTATAGCTCTGCTTAATGTTATTTAATTATGGAATTTTATGATATGTAAAATATATGCTAATAAAACTGTTGAAAAAATGACCAGTAGTATAGAAGGAGTAAATCAAAGCAGTACTAAAGACATCCACAATGAGAAGAACTCTAGGACTTAGCAGGCTACCAATTGAGATGTTTCAACTAGTTAATGAAGCACAGAAAACACTGAATAGTCTGTGCCAATAAATATAGAATACTGCTACCTCATTAGCTGAGTGGAAGATATCCTTGTTTGTGCCCACTCCAAATTAAAGTGATTAAAAAGGAAGCTGAAATTATTGAACAATATCATTAATGTCACATGCAAGTAAAATTCAAGACAAATTCAGAAGGCACAGCAGGACAAATATTGCTGATATAAGATAGATTTTGGTTTAAAGCAGAGAATCAGAGAAAGATGCGAATTGTGTTTCCTTGACTATGCTCTGGCATTCAACTGAATGAAACATAACACACTATAGTATATAACATTAAAAGGAATAGGAATCCTACAACAACTAATTGGTGATTCTGCAGAAACATGAAAATATACCAACCACCAGTTATTGAACTGAAAATACTTAATGGTTTAAAATCAGGGTTGTATGAAAGAGCACTGAAAAAAATCCAGAAATTTTTCCAAAGCAGTTTGTTTGTTTTAGAAAACAATGTTATCACCTTCAAAATAGTCCCCTTTACACTTAAGATATCAGTTAAATCTGTGATTCCATCTTGGAAACATTTTTCGAACTCATCTGTTTGGAAAGCTGATAGCACCTCCCTCATTTCTTTCTTTGCCTTTTCTTTATCATCAAATCAGTGCCCTTTCAAGTTCCTCTGCATTCTCAGAAACAAAAGGTGGCCAGTAGCAAGGCCAAGTGAGGAAGGTGGGTGGGGCAACAGCCGTGCCGGATTTTTTTTTCTTTTGCCAAAAGGTGGTGTGTTGAGATGGCTGTGTGAGCAGGTGCTGTGTCCTAGTGGCAAAACCAGTTCCCGGTCTGCCACAATCAAACCATTTTTTTGGTCATACACTTTTAGACAATCTTTTCAAAACCTCTAAATAGAAAGATTGATTCACAGTCTGACCCAGTGGAATGAACTGCAAAAGCACTCTGAATTGACTTTTGCATCCCTTCAGGAAGTTGACAGACATCCAGAATGAGGTTTTCCATCAATTGACATTTCTCCTTTTGTGCAATGAGAAAGCCATTCATCTACTGGAGTTGTCCCAATAACACTGTCCTTGTAAGCTGTGTTCAAAATCACAACAATTTATGCACATTTTTTTCCCAAGCAGGAAACAGATTTTCACTGCTGTATGCTGTCCTCTTAAATTGGCCATCACAAAAAAACAAAACAACAACAACAACAAAAACGAGATTTGATCAAGCCTGCTTGTAAGAAACAATTCACTGTGACTAAAGAGAAGCTTCCCAGGTGATGTCACTGGGTGCACTAACTCGCTTGACATGCAATCAGTGGGAGAAATGAATGCTATGAAAGCTCAGCTCTGCCTAGAGCAATTTCAGTTTTGGGAGGGTACTCCCTCATATCCTTTCACCGTGCATATTCAGTTTGTATAATGAGCAAATAATGTAAAAAACTTGACTACACAAAGAACATATCAATATTATTAGAGGAAGAATATTATTTTTGATACTCAAATAGCACAACCTCACTTGCTGAAAAAGAGGAAGGCTTGAAGCGCTTGCTGATGAAATCCAAAGATTGCAGCCGTTGATATATTGCTGTTTAATATAAAGGAAATAAAAATCTTCACAAATGAAGCAATACATAAAATCATGATAAACGAAGGTTGGAGTCAGCAAGGATTTCCGTTTTCTTGGATTCACATTTAATGTTCATGGAATCCACAATCTTGAAAACGAGTATTGTGCTCACTTGTGCAGATCTGCTGCCTGGCACCTCTTTAAACTGTTGAAGTGCAAGGTTGTAACTTTGAGGACAAAGGTGCACGTGACCCTACTATGCTATTTTCAATAGTGTCATATGCATGTGAACATTGGACATAAAATAAGGAACATCACCATTTTAATTATGGTGTTGTTGAGAATATTAAAGGTAACTTGAACTGAGAAAAGAAAGAACAAATCTGTCTTGGAAGAAGTATATCCAGAAAGTTCCTTAGAAGCAGACTTGTTGACACAGACCTGCTTTCAGGAGACACCGATCCCTGGGATAGAATATCTTGGTTGCTAAAGTAGAGGGTCAGGGAAAAGAAGAACATCATCGATGATGTGGTTGACACAGTGATTACAACAGTGGGCTCAAAAGTAGCAGCTATTGTGAAAATGGCCCAGGATGGGCAGTTCACACACACACACACACACATATATATATATATATATATATATATGTGTGTGTGTGTGTGTGTGTGTGTGTGTGTGTGTGTTAATTCCATGCAAGATGTATTTAAATGTATATGTGAGCGCTCTGAATTTTGGCATACAAGTTTTCTCAGTAACATTTTATTCTCATAGCGGTGCCTCCAAAAAGAAAGAAAAAGGCAATAAAATGATTTTAAAAAGAAAAGAATGATGTAATGGCAGCACATGTACTGTGACTGATGCAATTAATGTATGATTGATAAAAGCGGTAAAAGTCCACAATAGAAGGATTAAAATTTTTTTTTCATAATAAAAAAGCCTATGAAATTCCCCCCCAAAAAAAAAGAAAGAAAGAAAGGGTAAAAAAGATGCCTTTTGCTGGAGTAAGGGGAAGGGTCTGTTTTTATGTGGATGTTAATAAAAAATTTTTAACAAATCTCAATTGGAGAGAGCCCCAAATCATTAAAGCATGGCAGCAAGTTTATGAGAATGCTGCCCCATACAACACTAGTTTTTAGATTGTGCATCAAAGAAAGTTAAGAAAACCTCAAACCTAGCTCTGCTTGTCAATATAAATTTTAAGTAATCTTTCCAATGGTCTTAGGAACCAAGACACCACTCCTCTATCTATCTCCAGCTGGGTCTGCCCACATGCAGCTGTGCCTACATATAAGTACCCAGCGTGAAGACTGTTATCCATGCTACACCATGCTTCAAGACAAAATTTAATTTATTTGTCATTAGAAAAAAATTTCACAATATATAATTACATGTTATTTTTTATTTCTTACTATGATTTAATTATATTCAATTTCCAACAATGAGAATGCATCCTGCATTATCAGTTATTTACACTAAGATTCATAACAATAGCAAAATTGCAGTAATGAAGTAGCAATGAAAATAACTGTATGGTTGAGAGTCTACAAAATATGAGGAACTGTATTAAAGGGTTGAGGCATTAGAAATGTTGAGAACCACTGACCTCCATACATCTGTCTGTCTATTTACATCTTAGCCTCTCCTTCTCTTCATTCTTGTCTTACCTTTGGAAGTCATATATAAATGTTTAGCTTTATGCAATTAAATTAGTAATCCTTTTCAGTTTAAAGTTCCAAATTTCCATATTCCACAAGTAAAATGATAGTATTCTGATTACTGTCCTGGTGTGATACTTAATACCTTAAAATTCTTTAAGAGCTCACTATTTTCAGAACAATACCTGAAAAAAAAATATTTGCAGATCTTTCTTCAACCACCAGACATAGGTGTCAGGGGCCTGTGCATTCTAGTAATAAGTTCAGGACTTGGGAATTTTTGTCACTGAAATAATTGGTAGCTGTCTGTCCAATAACAGCATCTGTTGTTCACTTTGATGGGCCATCAGCCCACTGGTTAATGGAGTCCTGGCAAAAGAAACACTCATCATAGCACAGCTTATGACCACAGGTGAGTGTATGGGAGTTGGGACAGCCAGCCAGCAAACTGACTGCTTCTTACATCCGGAGGCCCTGCTCCAAGAGAAGGCGATTAGAATGCAATTCAGAAGTGAGGCACTTCAATGGAAGCCACTGTGAAGTGACAGTATCTGTAACACCCATCAAAAAGAAGAGTAGGGTTGTCAACACAGAGCTGTGTAATATTTACATCTATGGTCTCAGACTGAAATAGGACGTGCCCCATTGTACATATCTAAACATTTATAAAGGTGCAGAGTTAATGTCAGTGGCACACAATGAATGGCTTTGGGCCTGTCATTTAGTCTGTCATTACCAGTTAGCTAAGAAATGCAATGATGACAGAGTGAGAGTCCTGCCTGCCTTCTCAGAAGCACGTGAGAAAGACCTGGTGCCCTAGTACATTGTATTTTTAAGTCTTCTCAGAACTAAAGACATACTCATGTTAAATTCTGTAGCAGAAAAGAGAAACTTTCAGCTCCCCCGCCTCCCCCTGTGAACTCCAACTTTTTTTTTTTTTTTTTCAGTAAAAGGAACTCAGAGTGGAGGAAGCTGTGAGGGTCTGAATGAGAGCATCACAGCAACGGGAAATCGGTGGAAAAGGAGTTTTAGAGTACTAGCAATGTCCTTGACAGCAATGACCCGCATATGAGTTTGGATGATTTTTAAGTTCTTGCAAATGGGGAAAAGGTGCAGATTTTCATGATGAACAGAATGTAATTATTTGATTTCATTTGTAGTTCCGGTTTGTTTCTTTTCAGTTTTTGAAGTCAAGAAATAATGTGAAGTGTAGAAAAGTATGGAAGTAGAATAATGACTTCCTTATAAAACAAAAATAAATTTCAAGATCCGAGATTATGTTGGCGAAATCAATTAATTGTTTTATAAAAAGAATTCTCTTTGTGAAACATAAAGTACACTTTTCCTACTTTACCAAAGCCCTATTTAGTGGTTAGAACACTGCCGGAAGACATGTAATTTTAATATATTCAAGCACTAATCTAATTATTGAGCAATTGCCTTCCATGATCTTAAATATAACTGCAAAGGCCGGGATTTTTTTTTTTTTTTGAGAAATTTACAGTAATTGTTCAGTGCCGAGTATTGAAGGGAACAATCAAAACTCCATATGTAGACATATTAAACACCTAATCTTTAATTTTACGTTGAACTAGTGATTCTAAGCCAAGTAAACCAAGCAGACATACTATTGCAGGTCATTTTGTGAAAGCCATTTAGCCTACAAAAGAGCTCGCGAAGCTTTCAGTTCTCTATCCTGGCCCACACCTTTCATTGAGACTTTCCACGTCATATTGAGTAGCAGTGGTGACAAAAGACACCCCTGTGGCTGCCCTTCACAAGGAGAATGCTTTCAGAATCTCATATATGATAGTGATATTAACTGTTCTGTGCATAGTCCCTCGATTGTGTTTAGGAATTTAACTTCTGTTGCTACGTACTTGAGTGCTTTTTATCTGGAATGCATTTTGAATTATGTCAAATGTCTTTTATAGATATAATCATGTGGTTTTTTTCCTTTATTTTATTTATGTGATAAGTTGTATTGATTATTTTTCTAATGTTGCACCATTTTTACGTACCTCAAATGAGACCCACTTGGTCATGAAGTATTATACATATATGTACATGTGCTATTATATATAATACATTATCTCATCAAGTGAATTCATATGTGTGAGTAAAATACATCACATATATCATATGTATTAGATATCATAAGTATTATATACATTGTATATTTGTGTATATAATTGGATTCTATTGGCAAGAATTTTCTTGAGAATTGTCTCTGTGTTCATGAGACATTTCAGTCTATAATTTTCTTTCTATGTCTAGTTTTGTTTGCAGTCATACTGGTTTCATAAAATGGAACAGTTTGAGTAGGAATGGAATCAGCTCTTCTCTGAATGTTTGGTAAAATTTACCAAAGCATTTAAGTCATCTGGAATGAGATATTTTTGTTGAAAGTTTTTAATGACTTAATCAAGTTCTCCTTTTGTCATTGATCTCTTCATGTTTTCAACACCATTCTCTGTTAATTCAGGTATAATATCAAAAGAAAATTTTCAATTTCTTCTATATTTTCATATTTGTTAGAGTATCATTCTTTATAGTATTCTAATATTATGTTTTTGTATTTCAGTTGGTTCCATTGTAATATCACTTATTTTATTTTTTATTTGTGTTATTTTCATATTTTATTTCCCTTTGTTAGCCTTCACAGTGCTTTGTTCAATTTGCTAATCTTTTCAAAGAACCAACTTCTTGACCTGTTGATTTGTTATTTTCTTGTTTCATTTATTTCTATACTAATCTTTATTATTTTGCTTCTTTTTGTAATTATCTAAGATGTTGGGTTAAAGTTTTTAATTGCTTGCTTTAAATACCCAAAGTACAAGGTGTAATAGAGAATGATCTAATTGCTGTGCATTTCAAACTGCACCAGACTAGTATGAGATAGGTCCTCTCTTCTTTTGGTTGGTCCTTAAGTGTTCAGGAGTTCCAGTAAGAGGGAGCCAAGAGAGTTTGTGAGCTTCCCACTTTCAGTATTTTGTGTTGGCATGACTCAGAGCTCCTCCCTTGCATCATGTGTAGATCTTTGAGATCAACCCAGAGAGTCATCTGTCAAATGATTACTGTCTTAGAAAATGCCTGAAATTGGAGAATATTGGCAGGCAGATCCATAATCAAGCACCATCCTTCTCAGGTCAAAAACAAAAAGGAAACTGAGTTGCTTAGAGTCAGAGATCTCAAGTCATAGTAGAATATATTTTATTGGGGGCTTGTACAAGTCTTACCACAATCCATCTATCCATCCATGTGTCAAGCACATCTATACATTTGTTGCCATCATCATTTTCAAAACATTTTCTTTCTACTTGAGTACATGGTGTCAGCTTCTCATTTCCCCCCTCACTCCCTCTCGCTTTTTCTCCCTCCCTTCCTCTCTCCTTCACGAACCCTTAATAATTTATAAATTATTATTATATTTTCATGTCTTACACTGACTGATGTCTCCCTTCACCCACTTTTCAGTTGTCCATCCCCCTGGGAGAGGATTCTGAGTAGATCATTGTGATGGGTTCCCTCTTTCTCCACCCACCTTCTCCTTAATCTCGGTATGGCTATTCTTTATTGGTCTTGAGGGTTTTATCTGTCCTGGATTCACTTGGTCTCCAGCTAGTCTCAGTATCTGTGTACATGCTCTGGTTAAGCCAGATTTGTAAGGTAGGATTGGGGTCATAATAGTGGGGGACGGGGAGGAAGCATTAATGAACTAGAGGAAAGCCGTATGTTTCATCATTGCTATACTGCACTCTGATTGGCTCGTCTCCTTCCTGTGAGCCCTTTTGTAAGAGAATATTCAATTGCCTACAGATGGGCTTTGGGTTTCTACTCTATATCCCCCCTCATTCAAAATGATACATTGTTTTGGTTCTGTGCCTTTGATGCCTGATAACCTGGTCCTATTGACACCTTATGATCACACAGGCTGGTGTGCTTCTTCCACGTGGGCTTTGTTGCTTCTCAGCTAGATGTCCTCTTGTTTATCCGAGTCTTTAAAATCCCAGATGCTATATCTTATAATAGCAGGGCACCATTAGCTTTCTTCAGCATATTTGCTTATATAAACAGTTGTAATCCTATCTCTTTTTGTCATATTGTTTGATGAATAAGCAACAGTTTTCCCATTCATATATTCCCCTCTTACATGAAGAATTTTTGCTCTGCTCGAGGAGCACTACTTACATTACAGAGTCTCTAAAGAGATTATGAAGAGACCTGGACAGACAGGGGTCATGCCGTATACTGGGACCGTTCCACAGAGACTTGGAAATGCTATTGTCTCCTTTGTATCAATGTTTGTTTCAGCCTGGATGAATGTACTGGGTGCAGGCCAGTCAGGAGCATTCTAGCACACAGGATGTTTGCCTCAGGATAATGGGAAATGACTGCTTTCTGTTTGAAGGAAGCTAGGTGATGAATCAATTAATCCTGCTGGAAGAAAACCCTTCATAGCCACATTTTGTGTTTTTATTGGCCCACTCTGTCATACCCACCCACAGAGAGTCATGAGAATATGAACAACGAAAGTCATTTTATTTGGATGCTTGAAATTAGATTACCCAATTTGGCCTGCTTTCCATAGTTTAGCTTTTCCGATTTCAGCAGAAAATTGTAAGTGTGCTTATACAAGGTTCTGATTTTGTTATGATAGTTCCACCTGAATGCCCCTTTTACTGTAATAAAATAGTACAACAAAACAACTGCCTCACTATCTTAACACATTTTTCTGTGACTTTGGCATAATTTTCGTTTGGAAATTAGACAATTAGAAAAGGTGAAAATGTGTGTGGGTCAGCTTCAGGGAAATGAGTTCAGGGTACCGATGACTTGACTTCAGGGTCAACACCAGGCTTCATGGATTGCTAAGGAATGGACAGGGCGCAGTTCATGACTCACTGGATGTTAAAGTATAATCTTCTTTGTTTCTTTATGCTTATGACCTTTTACTTTCAGGTATGTGCTCTTTCTCTAGATCAGGGCCAGCAAACTCCAGGCCACCCTCTAGCTCTCTACTCTAGCACACACACACTGTGTTTGTATGACCTAGGAACTGAACATGGGCTTAACCATTTTGAATGGTTGAGAAAATGTAACAGAAGAAAGTTTTTTTTCATATGTTTTTGAATTGGGGTTTATATAATCATTAAACGTGCATCTTTCTTTACCTCTGCTCTTTCTCTCACTCTGATTTCCCCTCTTCTCTTTTATTCTGCTGTCTTTCCTCTCTTTGCAATGGTTTTTCGTTTGCTATCAAGTGGATTCTTGGGATTCTGATGGAGAATTTGATAATACCCACTGACTCAGATCTGTGTATTTTGACATGTTAAGGAGACCAGCTTGCTGTGAATATTTCTGACCTATGTTTCCATTTCTCCATCAACACACACGTTCATGTAAGTTAAAAGTCACAAAATGGTCAAAAGTAAATTATCTCTCAGAAGTTTTTAAAAATGTGGGAGCGATAATTCAGCTCTTGTTTTAATTAGTGTTGCTAGTCAAGTCTTTTTTGTCCAAAGCATGGGATTTGAAGCTAGCCTGGGGGCTGCTTTTGATGTTCTTTGCCTACTTTAATGCCAACCTGCTCACAACTTTACATTTGTCTCAAATTACTGGACCTTAAAGGTATTTATTTTATATTAACACCTACTAGATCATTTTGGTTACCTGGTGTGCACTCTGCCTATCATTTCTATGGATTCATAGTAAAAGAAGTACCTCAGCCATATTGGTACAGGTTGTGTACTAAGCCTCATCATCTCTGAGCTAGGTAAAGAGCAGATTCAACACAGAAGAAGGTAGATGCAAGAGGAAGCTTGAAACTTTCTGAAGACAAGGCAATCAATCCAGTCCATCAGGCCAGATACTCCAACATTAACCAGTTAGAGAAGCTAAAACAAAATTTCCCCCACAGTAAACAGTACCTTCACTTACATTCAGGGCTGTTACTTTAGACTTCTCATCTTTTGAACTTTGAGAACCAAATCTAACTCCCTATTCTTGACTAAAGAGAAGAGAAAGGTAGGAGAGGAGAGGACAGGAGAAAAACTTCAAAATAAGAACCTATCTGTTCTTCTGGAAGTCCCAGTACTCTGATGTTCCCTGGAGCCAAAAGGTCTGCTGCTTTCTTTGTAGATCCTTGCCTTGCAGATACTGAAATACGGTCACACAATCCATTTCCTTTGAAAATACTATTACTCTTAAGTTTATTTAAAACAGTATTTATAGTTAGCAGTTGTTATATAATTCTTTAGTTGCCCTGAGAGGTACAAGCAGTTGAGTCATTTAGCTGACAATCAAAAGAGTATAGGTTCAAATCCACCAAAAGAAAGAAAGGCTTTTCTTCTCCCCCAAACTGGCTCTGGAAAAGAGATCTTAGAGTTATGAATGTGAAGTAAAAAGATCTGGTTGAATTCAGAACTAGAGAGTAATGACAAATGGGAGCTCTCATATTTGCCCATTGCATGGGGGAGAGGGGAGAGAAGGGGAAACCAGAGTGGCTTTATATTCTCAGTTTTCCATAGAGTAACATGATTGACTTCAAAATCTCTATCCATTGTCACCTTTTCTACAAGTGCTTAAACAGAAGAAAGTGCTGACTTCTGTACTTTTCTACTAGCTTTTGATGAAATTGCAACCATGAGGTCCAGGTATAAAAATCTTCCATTACCTAGCATGCTCCTGCTAACTTTGAGACGCTATGTTTGCTGCAGTCCTTGCCTTCTGGAGGCTCATCAGGTCCCTCAGAACAGTCACTGATGAGTGATGTGAATGCAATGGCATCTGCTCAGAATCCACTTCATGACCTAGGTACCAAGAATGCTGGTTATGAGGGGTCACAATGAAAATCCACTCTAATCGTTGTTCTTCACTATAGTTTGCTATTGCTTTGGGTTTTTTTTTTTTTAGGTAGTTTGCTGTTGCTACGTGTGTCAGTCTGGGTAGACTAGAGAAACAAATTCATAAACATTCATGTATATAAGAAAAAATTTTATATACAAAAGCACTTAAACATTGAGAAAACATCTCAACCCAGCCCAGTCTAAGGTCATAAGTCTGATATTAGCCCATATGTCTGATGCCAATCTATAAAATCTTCTTCAGACTCATGAAGCACATGCAATGGTGCCAAATACAGAACAACCATAAGTCCGTGGGTACAAAGTCTTTGGATCCAGTGCTGTTGTAAGCATCTCAGCTCTGGCAGGAGTCTCCAGGGGACTTTTCTAGGTCCACATTTCTCTCACTGTATCAAGGTATGTCCCTGTGATTTGTCCTCAGAGATGTCTTGCAGGGAGCCAGCCTTGTCAGTCAGTCGTGTCTCTCAGGCAAAGCATATTGTCAATTGAAAGTTACAGAGAGGGACAGAAGAAGGAACTTCCAAGAAGGAACTACTAGATTTCCCAGAATTCTCAGGAGAAGGCCATACCCACACAGAGGTCTCACTGGCTATCTCCAGATTGGCAAGCTAGACTCTACCCACATACACTTAATCATCAAATTGACACCAGATTAGGTGACTGCCACACATGAATATGTACATAAGAGAGTTTTATGTAAAAGGTAATGTATATTAAGAAAACATCCCAACTCAGTCCAGTCCAAGGTCATAAGTTCAATATTAGCCGATATATCCAATAGCAATATGTAAAGTCCTTTTAGACTCACGAAATACATGCAATAATGCCAAATACAGAACAATCACAAGCCAGTGGGTAAAACGCCTTTGAATCCAGAGTTGTTTTAAACATCTCACCACTGGCAGAGGTTTCTCTGTGGTTTCTCCAGCTTCAGAGGTCTGGTTGCACCAGGCAGGTCCATGTGGCTTTTTAAGCTCAGGGCACTAGCACAGTTCCATGTGTCTTGTCAGCTGCAATGTCCCCCAGGGAAGTCAGCAGAGAGAGAGAGGCTTCTTCCACCTCCAAGGAGGAACTATCAGATTTCCCCAAATTCTCAGGAGACGGCCATGCCCACACGAAAGCTTCATTGGCTATGATCCGATTGACAGATTAGACTCCATCCCTTCACTCTTAATCCTTTCAAATTGACACCAGATTATGTAACCACCACACTAGGTGCCCTTGAATCAGTTCTGAATCGTAGTGGCTCTGTACAACAGAATGAAACAGTGCCTCATCCTGCACCATCCTCACACTTGTTGTCACATTTTAGCCCACAGTGCAGCCAATTGTACTAATTCATCAACTTGAGTGCCTTACTCTTTTACACTGCCCCTCTAATTTATCAAGCATGGTATCCTCCAGCCACTGGTCTCTTTTGATAAAGTAGCCACAGTACATGAGACCAACCAAGTCTTGCCATTCTGGTGACTAAAGATGTTCTGGCTGTGCTTCTTCCAAGATAAAGCTATCTGTTTTTTGACAGTCTGGGGTACTTTCAATAGTCATTACCAGCATCATAATTCAAATGCACCAATTCTTCTTCCATCTTATTTATTCAATGCCCAACTTCCACGTGCAAATGAGATGATTGAAAATAACTATAACTTAACAATTATAACTATAAGAAGTTACAGATTCAAAGAAGCACTCATTTCTAGTTACAACTTACATTTTATTTCTGGTGAATGCTAGGGTTAGGCAAGACAGTCTCTTTGCATCATTCTGGACAACTCTGAAGAACTCTTTCAGGTCCAAGACTCCCCCAAAAGATAGGCTGAGCACGATGTTATGGATCTATCAAAGGTGAGCTTCTCCCTTGGGCCAGTACTTTTGCCCTCACAAATGTGGATAAAAATCCTCCTTGGTTAGCTTCTGGTACACGAATCTCTGTCATCAAATCTCAAATGTCTATCCAACTGAGGCTAGCCCTTCTCTTAAATAGTGTTATTGGAGAAATATCCAAAACAGGTGCTTTTAATGAACAAAAATATATTTTGTCCCAGTTCAGGAATGTAGACGTCTGAATTCACTGTATTGACTCTGGAAAATGACTTTCTCTGTTCACTCTTGGTAAAATCTGTGTGATCATCTTTAATATTCTTCCACATATGCTAATTTCCTTGCTCCAAATACATCATCTTGGTTTTTCTCTTTATCTAATCTGCTCTTTAATAGCTCAAAATTCATTAGATTTAAGACCTAACCTATATTTGATTTGCCTTATTAACATAATATTAACATAACAAAGATTATCCAAGTACCTCAAGGGATCCCATACACAGATATAGGGCTTAAGATTCCAACACATTTGGAAGGACACAGTTCATTTCATAACAGCACTTAACTTTATAAGTTATAGATTCACAAGTTATAGAAATTGGAAAGGTCTCTGGCTCAAAGCATAAGAAAAGATGAGATAAGCTCTTAAATAATTTTGAAGGAAAGTAGAAGTGAAAACAGATGACTTTGGAAGCTTCACGTATGCAAATCCCATGTCTTAGCTATACATTCCCTGACTTAGTTTGTTTCCTTTAGAGATACAAAAGTAATGAATCTCATTTATGTATATATAAAAAGAAATTAATCAAGAAAATGACTCACACAATTATAGCAGCTGGTAAGTCCAAGTCTGTGTGTGACATGTGAGGCAGAAGGTTTCTTTAGACTCACATAGCTATGGAGGCTGATTCAACCAAAGATCAATCAACAGCAATCTGACAGACTGTTGACCGTAGAGGCAAATGATTGCAAGGTTGGTAGGTCAGATGGCTAGCCAGGGAAGACTTCCAGGTACAGATGGCAATGTGGTGGTGTCTGCTTGCTCATATTCAGAGAACTGTAGATGAGCCATCAAAAAAAACAAAACAAGAACACAAAACATTTCCATAACATCCACAGGGCACACTTGAGGAAAGAACACTTTTCAATTGCATCATAACTGTGACCTGAGTGAAGGTGTTGTTGCATTCCACCCTAATTATCTTGAAACTGATTGGTGACTCAATGAAGATCCCATTATGGGATGGAATATATTGCATTAGGTTACTACTTGGGAGATTACAAGATCTTAAATGCCAGACTGCTAAGCATCCTGCACCAACAAAATGAACACAAAATCAAGCTCTCACATGCTAAAAGTAACATTCCCACTGTGGAACCAATTTTCTGATTATATTAGCTTCTTTGGGAGACCACTTTAGAAGAGTTTATAGCAATCTAAAAGTTGTTAAAAACAAACCCAGGACAATATAAAGTTGATCCAAAATTGGAGGGCAGAGAAAATATACTTTCCTTATGGATCCGATAATATGCCAATAAAAAATTGGAAAGAGAAAACTGAGTTTTCCAAGGGAAGACTGAGAGGTGAGAAGTGTTGGGGAATTTTATCTCCCATTTGGAAGTATGTAGTGGAAAATTTAAGTCCAATTGGTAAAGGTAGGGAAAACTATAGAGAAAATAACTATGCAATTTTTCCATTTGTTTTTGTCATATTCTCAAAATGCTTAGCTGTTTTTCATTCCATTTAAGACACAGAGTTCTTCTTTTGAAACATTCTAAATTGTAAGTTATATGGGGGCTTACATTGCAAATCATTAACTTTGTATTCCATAGTTTAAACTACCAATCAACCTCACCAATAACTTCCCCTCCCCCATCCCTGCTCTTTCACTTAAGTTAAAGACACATCAATTGTCTAGCCTATTGCTTTAGTTCCTTTGCCCAAGTCCCTTTGGCAAACAGATTTTTGAGAAGCTCGGGGATGACATTCTCCATTTTTATCCATTTGATATTTATGAAATTCTGTGGTAAGTTAGCATGATTACATGCAAGCCACCTAACACATTTAGCCCTGAAACTTGACTACTCAAGTTTATTTTCACATTTAAGTAAAGGATTTTCAGCTGAATTAAGTATTGGTCGTTAAGCTTATTAAGATTTTAAGGAAAATGCTTGCTCTTATATTACAATTTGCATTTCATTTGTTTCACCAGGACCATAAAATTGTGGTAAACTCTATACATATGAATTCATTTCCTAAAATTGTTTTCCCCACAAATTCCTTACAGATATACATGGAACTTCTACCAGTTCTTTCTAATTATATTATAAATTAAATGTAGTAGTTCAGAGTTAGGCCAAAATTATCTTTTAGCCAACATTTCCCTCATGCATAATTTGTATTTAACTCATTATTTTAGCTGTAAGCTAATATCAATGAAAACTAACACTTTTATTTTTCACCATAAAGAAAACTATCCAAAAAATCAGAACACGCCTTTAAAAATTGCTGGTATTGCAAAATAGATTATTTCTTAAGTGGGAAAATTCAAAATTAGCTTACAAAATTGGCACTGCTTATAAAATCACCGCTAACTCATCCAGATTTCAATTGACATTTGAATCACTTGCAAGCTAGAAAATTGGAACCTTTCGTTAAACAATGGTTTCTGAATTGCTTTCAGAAGTACAGAATTTTCAGTAACTTCATTGTGTTAGGCCAGGTTGACTAGAGAAGCAAATACAGAAACAATCCTATAGAGATGAGAATTATAGATCAAGAAGTAATTATATATCAAGCAACTATCCCAGCCCAGATCAAGTCTGTAAATCTGATACTACACCATAAGTTTCTCTTCAGACTCACAAAGCTAGCTGTATGTAATAATGTAAAATGCAGGAAGGTCATACATAGGTCAGCGGGTGCAAAGTTTTGTGGATCCAATGGTGGGATGGACTCTGGCAGGTCTCAGCCGCAGGACTCACCAACAGAACAGTGAAGCAGGGAATGAGAAGAAGTTGTCAGGATCTTCCTTATCATAAGGCTACACCCACCAGGTGGTCCCATCAGGCTGTGACCTGATTGATATGCTAAATTTCACCCCTTCACTTCTGTATCTTCAAGTTGATATGACATTAGGTAACAACTGCACTCATCAACTTGTGGGAGTTATGCATTAAACAAGGAAGACCAAACAAGAATCAGTGTATCTAAATTAGGTTCTAGTGAAGATTATTGAAAACACAAGGGACTGCCTAAAGAATATACAACTAAGTCTTGGAAGAAGTACAGCCAGAATTCTTCTCCGAAACCAGAGTGGCAAGAATTCGTCACATGTATTGTGGACATGTTTGTTATCCAAGGTGACCAGTCCTTGGAGAAGGACATTGTTCTTTGTTTGCAGAGGGGCTGTGAAAAAGGCGGAAGACACTCCACAAAATGGATTAATGCAGGGGCTGCAGCAGTTGGTGCCAGGCAGCATAACAACACTTGTGAACATGGCTCAGGACTGGGCAGTGAGTTGGAACCTGTGTGATGTGTGGCAGTCACTGATCTGTGTCAGTTTCAGCACTGTGAGTGTCGGGATGGAGTCTAGCCTGTCGATCTGGAGATAGCTAATGAGGCCTCTGTGTGGGCATGGCTTTCTCCTGAGAATTCTGAGAAATCTCGCTGTATTTCCCATTGGGAGTGAGAGACATAGACTCAGTTCCTTGGAGATGCGCTACTTGACAAGACAAGCTGACAGTATCAACCCTGAGTCCTAGGACCTGGAGGACGCAGAGAAGAAGCCACATGGGCTTACCCTGATGGAACTATGCTTCTGAAGCCGGAAAAACCACAGAGAGACCCCTGCCAGCGCTGAGATGCTTCTACCGCCAATGAATACTGCTGATGGACCCTGAGCCCTGGAAACAAGGAGCCATGGGGAGACCCCTGCCAGTCCCAGCATACTTCTACTGCCGCTGGATTTGCAAGACTCTGGACTATGATTTTCCTGGTGTCAATACATGTGCCTCATGAGTCGGAAGAAGAATTTATAGACTGGTATCAGACATATAGGCTTATATCAGACTTATGACCTTGCACTAGACTGGGTTAGAATGCTTTCCCAATGTTCCATTCCTCTTGTATATAAAACTTTCCCTCCTATCCATATGTGTGTTTATAAATTTGTTTCTGTAGTCTACCCGGACTAACACAGATGACACCTAACAATAATCAACACAAACCAAATTAACTGCCATTGAGTTAATACTGATTCATAGCAACTGTGTCAACAATAAAAAACATTTCATTACCAATTCCTGGAAATAATACATAGAGGGAACTTTTAAAAATAATTTTATTGAGAGCTCGTACAAGTCTTATCACAATTCAGACATTCATCCATTGTAGGTCAGGCACATGTTTACATTAGTTGCCCTCACATTCTCAAAACATTTGCTTTCTACCTAAGCCCTTAGTATCAGCTTCACATTTTCCCCTACCCTCCCTCATACAGAGGGAATTTTATCTTTTTAAAAAAGGTGGAACAAATAACTAAAATATGTAAATAAACTCAAATCACAGATCATTGAAAAATGCTCCTTCTTTCCATTGGAATTCTAACTATCAGGAGAAAATCATGTATACTATAAAATTTGGTTTGATGCCATTCTTGATTACACATGCTATAAATCTGTTATCTGGATTGTTTTAGAAATAATCTTGAAGTTAGCACATATATTTTTAGTCCTCTTTAATATGTTTTTTATGTTTTAATGCAATTTTTATGTTTCTAACTATTAGTATTTATTAGATAAAATCTTTAGATGATTCAGACTTTCATTTTACACATGTCTTTTTGTTTATGTTTCTATTTAAAACATATTGGCAACACAATACTCTCAATTTTATCTGTACATGCATAACATTATTTAAATCAAGGTGAAAAATTGTAACAGGAAAAACTATCTTTCAAAAATGACGATTAAATTAAGGAGATCCTAGATTGAACAAAAACAGAGACATTGCTTAGATGAAGCTGTGAAGGCTGAAATTCTTAGACACTCGACAATAACTATTGATAAATAATGTTAAAAGAGGCATAGGCTGTTGGGAGAACAAAAAGATTTGGTGTGGAGGAAACACAGCCTGCTTAGAAGGTCAGATGGTGGGACTACATGTCATGTATTTTATTTGTGTTATCAGGAAACACTCATTAAATTGCTTTAAAAAGAAAGAAAATGTCCTTAAAATTGCTGGCATTTTGGAATAGATTGGATACCATACATGATAAAGGACAAGATCATCTGGAAAGAGGAAGACCTTCAAGAAATGGCCTGACAGTGTAGCTGCAGGAATGGACTTGCACATGATAATGATTGTGAGAGCAGCATAGGGCCCAGAAGGTGTTTTCTTCTCCTTGATCTGGGGTCACTAGGAGGAGGGACAGTCTCAATGCCACGTAATAAGAACAACACTATCTCAGAGGCACGGATGAGTGAATGAATGAATGATTTGGTAAAGATTTGATGGCAAGAACAACATTGGTATCATAGCTTTGTATTTTTTAACCTTCTATCTGATTTTAAAAAGAAATGCATAAACTGTGCTAATAGGCACGGTCTGAAGATGCAAGTACAGAATTAAGAGTCTAATGAAACTGGACATGCAGAGTTTATATGTCATCTGATATAAATTGGCAGCAATTTATACTAATTTAAAAATTTAGAATGTTAAATGTATCTACCTCTTAACTATTAAGAAAATATCCATGAATATAAGTTGGAAGTGAGAAGGGTCTTCTAGATTAATAGTAATCAAAGGAAAACTGGATGACTATGTTATCAGCTAAAAATAGACTTTACATTGAAATTGTTATAAGTGAGGAAAGTGTATTATGTATTTGTAAAGGGGTAAATAATTGAGAATATATAACATATATAGAGAATTTTTTTTAATGTTGACAATTTAGAATGAGTGCAGCGGCAGTGAATGTGGCTCTTCAATTCAAAGTCTCTAACACCCACCAAATACCGTTTTTTGCTGGATGAGTCGTGGTGAGAAGGTTCGGGAAGATACTAAACGGATACAGCTATAACTGTGAGCAGGATTAATTTGAATGACACCCTGCTGCATAGAAAATGAGTCCTCTGAAAAGCAGGATGGGGATCTTAGTGCTAGAAAGAGCCAGGAGTGGAGTGTGTGCACCTATGTAGTGAACCCTCTGGATCCATAAGACAGTTGTGACATCAGAGGAACAGCAGCAAAACCAGGAGCCAGGGCACAAAACAGAGTGATGCATTACCTAGCCCACAGCAAGTAAAACAGAGTGGTCTGGGGCAAGATGCTAACTTATGGAGTGCGGTGCCTCGGGACACTTACCATATTTTTTGTACCATAAGATGCACTCCCCCCCAAAAAAAGTGGGGGGAAGTGAGGGTGTATCTTATGGTCCAAATATGTGGTACCCCAGGACATTTTAGTATTCTGGTACTATTTGGTTCAGAATATTTTGTATTGTTTTCTAAAAACTGGCTGTGTCCTATGGTCTGAAAAATACATAATTTGTGGAGCTAGAATGAATGACCTAAAGAATTTGAGCTCAATGCCTTTGGTTTGAGGCTTATAGAGACAGGACCTGCGCTTCGGGCATTTGTTAGCTGCTCTGAATAACATGCCCTAATGAACAACTGTATCTTGATCATGTCTTTCTTATGTTGCAACCGTTTAACTCTCTCAGTAAGCCCTTAACCCTGAATATAGTCTGTGTAGCTATTACAATGGGTTAGAGGATCCAGATGAAAAGGTACAGAAATTGTTTTGTTTAGAACACAACAGGGACAAATATTTCTACAATAACTAAAGATATTATGCATTTATAAAAGGGTATGTTCATCAAGAAAACAATCATATATATATATATATATATATATATATATATATATATATATACCATAGAACAGTGGTTCAATTTTTTAAAAAAAATAAGTCAGTTCTACAATAATAGTTTTCCCCCTAATCAGAAACAAGGGTGTCAATTTCCTTATTGCCATTGAAGTGATGCTGAATCTAATAGACTTACATGTATAAAACAATGGTCCCGTTGAATTTCAAGACATTTGCATCTCAGAAACAGATCACCAGGTCTGTATTCTGAGGTGCCTCTGGCTGAGTTTGAGCAGCACTTATTTGCCTAGTATTAGAAAGTGTAACTATGTTCCAGCTATGGACTCATTTGAATATTCTGGGCAGACTAGTTAGAAAAAGAAATGACATCTGTGAGAGACATTTGAGAGAAAGAAGTAAAGCAATCCCTATTTGATGACGGATCTTATATATTGAAAATTTCAGAGTCCACAAAAATACTTGAAAATGTAATTTAAAATTCAACAAACTTGCAGGGTACTGAGAACTTTGCAAAAATGAGTGGTGTTTTTATACCACTCTAAAGTAAATTAAGAAAACGATCTTATAAGACCAAGTATCTCATTGTCCTGCCACCTGAAAGTGATATAACTCTGACAAATAAATTTACCTAGATGAGAGGGCTAGTATAATGAAAACTTAAAAGCATTTTTGAAATTTAAAAATGGCAAATAAATGGAAAATAGTTTGCCTTGAGTCAACGACTTCCTATTTTCAAAATGTAAACATTTTCAAGGAGATACATAGTTTCAGTGAAATTTCTGTCACTACTCTGACCACTGCTCTGAGAGAAATAGAAAAACTGACACTCTCTGTAGAAAGCTAGGGAGAACAGTGGGAGCCCCACCCATCTGCATAGTGCATCATCATCTTGAGCCACTGGCAGATCTGCTATAGCCAAAGGCAAGAGGCCCCAACAGCCTGAATTGACCTCTTGTGTGGGGCCAGTCCCACTCCCTATAGACTAGATCTGAATTTGCACTGGGTGCAAGCATCTCTTTGTTGCTCCATGATAGAAATGTATTCCCTGGCTTTTTGAATGTTGAGGGGGGTGTCTTCTCCCACTGCCACATTATTTGCATTTTTGTCTTTATACGAATATGATCTCATCCTTATCTCCATAGTGCAATTTGTTTTTCTTTGTTTTCTGGGGCTGTTTCCAGCGGTGAAGCGCAGCAGGGGGCGCTGGCTAAAGATACTATCAGCCACAAGGTGTTATCTGGAATGGAGGAGTAGGAGGGTGGATGAGAGGGAGGGGAAGGGAGTTTGGGAGTACATAGTGAAGGTGGTGGGTGTGGGAGGGAGCACTGAAGCTGGCTGTGATTGCACAGCTCATTTGGAGGGCAATTCGACTATGGGGGCAGGGATTGTTCCAAGTTGGGCATGGTGGTGATTGTACAGTTCCCCCTTGATAGGATTGAATGAACTATTCAACAGTAAGAAGATGGACTGCCACATCAATTACACAATTGCTTCTAACCTAAAAATTATGAGGATGGTACAGGACCAGTTTTCCTTGCTGTTGTACATGAATTGGATTTATATAAGTTAGAATGGACTCAAAGACACCTAACAACAACAATGACATAAAGGGCTGGTCAGAAACGGCAAAACATTTTGGTGGTTCCTCATGTAGTTAGACATGGAATGAATTGGACACAGCCATTTCTCTGCTAGGCAGGCATAAAGACAACTGGAAACAGATAATCAAACAAATGTAGTTACAGGAATATTTTTTTAACAGCACTGTTTACAATAACTAAAAGGTGGAAGCAATCCAAATCTATATTATGAGATGAATGGTTGAAAACATTGTGGTACACATGGTACATACACAAAGATGGCAAGACTTTGTCTTACATGCTCTGGAAATGTTATCAGAAGAAATTAGGTCCTGGAGAAGGACATCATGCTTCACGAAGTAGAAAAGCAAAACAAAACTCACTGCCATCGAGTCAGTGCTGACTCCCAGTGAGCCCCTGTGGAGTTCTAAGATCATAACTCTTTAAGGGAGAAGAAAGTCCAGTCTTTCCCCCTCAGAATTGTTGGTGGTTTCAGTCTATGGACCATGCATGTCACAGCCCAAGACATAAGCACTCTACTACCAGGGTTCCTTTGTAAAGTAGAAGTACAGGGGAAGCGGGAAACTCCTCAGTGGTATGAGCTGGACACCGTGACTACAACAATGAGGCAAGCTGGGAATGTAGGTGAGAATGGTATCGCAGCGGCGGTGCTGCTTCCTCTTCTGCATAGGGTTGCTATAGGATGGAAGTGACTTGATGGCAGGTAACAAGAATAACCTGATTGAACATAAAGCCAAGTGCAAAAACAAAGTGCATAGAATCCAAGACTATATTTATGTGAAATGCCCGGAATCGATCATTTATAGAGTCAGAAATGGACCTGGTGCTTTCCAGATGTGAAAGAATTCCTTAATTGTTTCTAGGGAGGAAAGAAATTACTTTGGAGCTAGACAGAGCCTGTGGCTCCATAATACTTTAAATTCACCAAATGTCGCTTTTGAATGGCTGATTTTATATTCTGTAAATTTCATTTCAGTCGATATTACTATAAGGTAATATTTAACTGGCAAAGTCTGCATCATTATAGCACACATGTATATGGTCTTTGAATGAGATTGAGAAAAGTCCTGTGTGATAATCCTTAATTCTCCCTAACTCAAACAATAAAACTAAAGGTTTTAAAAAATATAATAAAATAATATTTCTCTTGCCTTCTTCTTTCATTTATTTTAAGCTTATGGTTCTTTTAAAAGTTCATAAAATATACTTGCATTAAACTGTTTTATCTAAAACAATTCACTACATGTGAAAGTTATGTATTTTCAAATGTTAGAAAGCATGAGAAGGACTTTAAAAGTGATAACAGCTCTATTTTACTTAGTTTTTTATGTGTGCATGCATGGCATGTGTACAGCTGCCAAATGAAAGGCTAGTGGTGAAAATTGGCCATTGAAAACCTTATGAAGCATAGTTCTACTATGATATACATGAGGTCTCAATAAGTCTGAGTTGATTTCATGACAACCTTGCAGCATTTTAATTGGACTTTCAGAATCCTTTCCCCTCCCATCAGATTAGTGTCCAAGGCATTTAAACCATGCCCTTAACACTAATGTAGTATGTACTTCAAAATGCCAGTTAATGTGACTTCTAGCTAAACATTAAGGAGATTATGCCACTTATGGTACCCCTTTGTCAGGTGCCTCCCTAGCCTGGGTAATCTCTATCTGGTGTTCCATACCAAATAGTGTCAGTTTTCTATCAAAAGATGTACTTATGGCGATGCGGTTCAGTGATCTTGTAGAGACAAATGCAAGATGGCAAACAGTATGGAACTAAAGATCAGAAAATCTAGAGAATGTGGGTGCTAGCTGGAGACCCATGAGCGAACAGAATTCCAAAGCAGACTAGCGATCTGGAGCAGAGCTCATATCTTCTCTGAACTGTGGATACTGAGAGAATACTTGCTGATGGCAGCAAGGTGGTCAATCTGCCTGCCTTTGAAGTTCCTTCCAACCCCAGACATCATAATTATAGCCCTGAGGATAGAAGGAGGGAGGAGAAGGGGGGAGTGGGGAGTTGATAGCATTGATTACTGTATATCTGTACCCGATGGAAGTGAACAACAGAGTTGTATGTGAATGGATATAGTGGATGATGTAAGATATGACAAAAATAAAGATAGATACATAGATAGATGAAGTAGATAGATAGATAGATAGATAGATAAATAGATAGATAAAAGGTTCCCCTGGGCTGAGCCCCAGTGGTGTAGTGGTTGAGTGTGGGACTGCAGTGCACTGGCTTGGTGGTTCAAATCCAGCAGCAGCTCTCCAGGAGCAAGGCTGGGCCACTAGAGGGCAGTGATGCCCAAATAAAAATAACAACAGCAAAAATTGAATAAAAAAATTTAAAAAATAAAATAAAAATAAAATGGAATAAAAACAAAATAAAAAAATGGTTCCCCTGTGGTCCAGTGGGGGGTGGGCAGGGGCATGGAAGAAAGAGAAACTGATTATCACAGTTCAAGAAGAAAGAAAAATGTTTTTTTTAAACTGATTGTGGTAGAAATTATACAATACTGCTTGAGGTGATTGGACACTAAAATTTTGATATCTGTAAGAGTTTCCAATAAGATGGTTAAAAAAAACAGCAAATAAATGAATAGCGATATCTACATCAAAATGTGAGATGAATGTAGAAAATAGAGTAAACCAACCCCTCACATGCTGACAGGGGGTAGGTTTCAGTGACCAGTTTGTTAGTGAAGATCAGCATGAAAATGGAGGATGGCCACATAAGATAACATGATGGACGACTATCTTATTGCATATCTGTCCATGTGCATTATTCTATAACTACCAACCCACTGAGAATCATGACCCCATAGACTTGACACATAGCCTTAGACAAGACAACTAGTGCTACTCTCACCTAATAACTTGTTTCTTACTGCCAGATGCACATATCACTAATACACAAAATAGTTGGGTAGCGCATTTTTTCTATAATAAATAAATAGGAAATATGTGTGGTAATCACAGAATCTTGTGTCAAGCTGAGGATGTTAAGAGTAAAGGGGTGGAGTCTAGCCTGTCAATCTGGACACTGCTTCATGAGGACTCCTTGTAGGCGTGGCCTTCTCATGAGGATTCTGGGAACTTCCTCTCTCTTTCCTTGGAGGAGGGTCACACTCTCGCCCTCTGCTTCATCTTCCTGTTGAGGAGTACCCCTCAGAGAGCTGGAGGAGCCAGCACTGAGATGCTTCCACTGGCATTAGAGCCACAAGATGTTATACCCACTGACCAGTACTTTCCCTGCAGTCACCATCATTGCAAGTGGCAACATAAATCTGAAGAGGGACTTAACAACTCCTATTGTTGGACATATGGGCTAATATTGGACTCATAGACTTGATCTGCACTGGGATGGGATGTTTCCTCAATATGCAATTGCTCTTTGATATACAACGCTTTCTCTTATACATATAGGTGTCTCTGGATTTATTTCTTTGTCCACCCAGCCTCACACATGTAAGATGTGAGAAAGTAAAAGGACCTCTAGTGAAGCTATTGAGAGTCATCTAGTGTTTCATCTCTATTTAATAGTTTCTACTGAGTGTGTTAAGTGAAGTAACAAGTAGTATTATTAAGGTAATATAGGTATTCAGTGAAAGCACAATGCTCACTATTGTCCCCATTTAAGTAAAAACAATTTGTATACTTTAAATTATGTCCTAGTTGGTCATCAGTTTTGGTTGGATCTTCAGTTCACAGGCTTTTGGTCTCAGGAATCCTGCAAGATAGTAAAAATTATTGCAGACTCCATACAGTTTTGATTTATAGGTTACATAGGGCAACATTTAAAATATTGGAAATCACAACTGTGGTTGTGAGAGTTTCCTTCCTTAAAATCAGATGTTTGCAAAGTTTGACCACATCTATAAACTCCTTCTCAGCAACCCCTAGCCTGTGGTTCTTAAGTGCCCTGGAGTCATTTCCAACTTACATCTGCCCTAAGTACAGCAGAACAAAACACTGCCTAGTTCTGTGCCCTTCTCAGGATTGTTCCTTCCATGTGTGAGCCCATCAATACAGCCACTGTGCCAATCCATCTCTTTCAAGTTCTTCCTTTTTCTCACTGCTCTTCTTCTTTACCAAGCATGATGTCCTTCTCCAAGGTGTGGGCTCTCAGAATATGCCCAAAGTCATGAGACAAAGTCACTCTCTCCTGGTTTCTAAGGAGCCTACCTCTTCCAGGACATGCTTGTTTATTCTTTCAGCAGTCCATGATGCTTTTGGTATTCTTGTAGATTTGGTGCCATCATTCCAACATGGCACCTTGACAAAACTATAAAATGTAAGTTTTCTCACTAAATAAAATTGTATCTTATTTTGTTTTTTATTGAAGAGAAACTGTCGATTTTAATGTAATGATCTTATTCCTAAATATTTCCCTGAATTGGCATATTTTTGTGAATGGTTGCTTGGTTTCTGGATTGTTTGTCTTGTTATATTGTTTTTTCTCAATGTTGTCTTTAAGTAATTACATTTGATTATCTTATCTGAAATAAGTTTAACTATTACATACTTGACTATTTTTCTCATGACTTTGGTTAGTACAGTTAGTCATGTGTTATGTGGTGGACATGCTGTCAAGTACCTGAGTTCACTTTCCAACATTAATGGAAGTACATCTAAAATGTAATTGTGGTTGTTACATAATCTGTTTTCTACTTGATACTGAGGAGTGAAGGGGTGGAGCTTCACCTGTCAGTCAGGGCTCGGCATGATGACCTCATTTGGAGGTGCCACAGCGTTAAATAGCTTGCTGTCGGGGAGGGGGGAGGGCACACACTCACACCTTGAGAGACATTACTGACAATGAGACTGATGAAGCTATGCTGATGCGGGCAGAGCCTGTGAGCTGGTGGAGCCAAGTGGAAACCCACGCCAGCCCTGAAATGCTTCCACCGTCACCCGGTCCATAAGACGTTCTGTCCCCTGGCTTGTGATCTTCCTGCATTTGGCAGCATTGCATGTATTGTGTGAGTCTGAAGAGGACTTTATAGATTGGTGTTGGACAAATGGGCTAATATCGGACTTATGAAATTGATCTGGACTGGCTGGGATGTTTTCTCAATATTCAATTGCTCTTGTATATAAGCTCTCTCTCTCTATATATATATACATACACACATATATTTTTTATTGGGAGCTTATACATCACTTTTCACGATACACAGATACATATATTGTGCCAAACACCATCATATGCCTGTTGCTGTCATCATGCTCCAAATATCTGCTTTTCCACTCGAGTCCCTGATAACAGCTTCTCATCCTTTCCCCTCTGTCCTTGCTCCCCCCTCCTCCACCAACCCTCAATACTTTATAAATTATCATTGTTTTATCATATCTTACACTGCCCGACGTCTCCCCTCACCCACTCCTCCAATGTCTGTCCTCCACATAGGAGGTTATGTGCAGATCCTTATAGTTGGCTCCCCCTCTCTACTCCACCTTCCCTCTGGCCTTCCAGTAGCTCCACTCTTACTCCTGGCCCCAAGGGGTTCATCTGTCCCAGGTTCCCTGTATTTCCAGTTCCCGTCTCTACCAGTGTACCTCCTCCAGTCCAGCTGGACTTGTAAGGTAGAGTTGGGACCATGATAGTTGGGGGGAGGAAGCCTTCAGGAACTAGAGGAAAGTCGTATGCTTCATTGCCACCTCACTGCACCTTGACTGGTCTGTCTCCTCCCCACGACTCCCCTATAAGAGGGTGTCCACTTGTCCACAAGTGGGCCTTGGGTCCCCAAGGCTCTTACTTATATACATTTGTGTGCCTCTGAATTTGTTTCTCTAGTCAATCCAGACTAACACAGTGACCACAAGTAAGACATTTGTTTTAGTTATTGTAAAAATGTAACTAAAGGTTCCATCAGTGAGGAGCAGATGTTAAGAGGTCATCTAGTGATCCACTTCTACTTATCTTTAAAATGTGACTGTAGCGGGATGTTTGTTTCAATTATTGTAAAAATCCTTTATCATGTAAGGGAATTTCCTTCTATTTTTTAAATAAAAAATTTATGAGCAGGTTTAGCACAATATGAAGTGCTTCTTCTGTTTCATGGAAAAGTTCACGTCAGTGATTCAAATGTACACATTATCTAATGTTGACCCAGAGCTGCAACTCTCCAAGAACTTTAGCTGATGATGCTACATTGTTCTTTCATTATGCTGTCTTGATTGTGGAATATATTTCAATAATACGTTAAGCATTCAATGTTTGTAAGTAAGGAGGTGTGATGAATTAGACTGCTAAGTGCACGTGCAGCAGTTTGTAATCACTGGCTGCACTTAGAGAGAAAGGTACAGTGCCCGTTCCCTTAAACAGCCTTCTACTCTCACCCGTACGGATGCTAGGCGATGCAGCAGTTTGAGGGCAGTGAGTTTTAACGACCTGCAAGTATAGTTGGCATATGATTTTTTCTTTAATTGAAAGGTTATGGGGGGGATGCCTCTTTTCATAGTCTCTTAGACTACTAATTTAAAAAGTAGGGACGTTCTATTGTTTCATAGTTGAAATTCTTATCTCTTACCCCTTAAAAGTATTTTGTACCTCTACTGTAAACTATTATATGATAAATAGGAATGTATTTTGTTGATAAATTTTGAATCAATATAAAGCCATTTATAGAATTTTATGAAAACAATAATAATAGCTTTTAGCCATATACCAATAATTTGGATACTAGTGTTATGTTTCATGTGTGTTTGAGCTATCTGTATAAAATTATATAGAAAAATGTTTCATGACACCCTATCTGGGTGCCTAATGAGTATACATTTTCTTACACTCTCTCACCATCTCTGCATTTCTCCCTTAGGACACACGGGACGACTGTTAAAGTCTCTGTGCTTCACTAGTGTCTCTTTTCTGTTGCTGCACATCATTTTCCACATCACATTGGCTAGCCTTGAAGCTCAACACCGTATTACACCTGGTTATAACTGTGAGTATTACAGTGCTCTTCCTTGTTATTGTCCATGTGTACATCATAAGCTATGTATCGTCCAACTAATGTAATTTGATGTGGTTATAATATTCTTCGTAATTTGGGGGTCAATCCTATCATTGAAAATCCATGATGTATGAGTATATAGAACATATATACAGTAACTATGGCACAGAAGATTAAATAAAGAGCAAATGAATCAATACATACATCTTCAATATATATTATGGACTAGGGCTCTACCTAATCTGTTAGACCTCATACTTGAACTTAACTCCAAGAACTCAAGATATTTACATAGCATATGTAGTCCTTCGAATACAGCGCTTGAGAAGACATGTACTGTTTCTAACATGGTTTCAGAGATTGACTAGCATTCTATCATGTTGACATCAAAATTGTATAAAAGTAACGAATATTTTGTAAGTTATAAAATGCAATGATACATTCTTTTTATTGTTATTATTCAAATTGTTATCACTCATTGGAAAATAATATGTCTCATACATATGATATGAAGAGGTTTCAAAGTGTTAGAAAAAAATTCATTATATTTTAATTCTATTTTTCCTCAAATTGTTTGAAATCCCTTTGTATTGGAATTTATGATATTTCTCCTCAACATAACCATATTTTATCTAGATGGTGCCATCTTTCCTAAAGTAACCTGCTGCTTAGTTCATCTCACTCCACATTTTATAAGATGTGTTATTGTCACTGAATAGAGAATCTTATAGATGGAATACAGCCCACACATTTTAGGTTAAACCAAAAGAAACTGAAATAAGTGTAATAACAATTTTAATTTTTCAGTATTTCTTTCTTTTATATTTGTAGGACTGAAATGTTCTGAACTTTAATAAATTCAAGAAAAATAACTTGATTTGAATTGAATTTCTCTCTAAAATGGGAAGAAGTATAAAAGATTAAAATTTTGTTTATAGATCTATGGGAAATTATTTAGTAAAATAATTATTTTATTTTTTCATTTAAAAATCCATTATTTCTTATACCTTACTTCATAATTTTTAAATATCTCAAGATCAAAGGTACATATTTTTGGGGCCATTTGAGTGGGTGGATTCAGAGCCCACTTTGTAACAGTTTCTGGGCAACATTCTAAGATTTTTCTTTAACTTCAGATAATTTTAATATCATATAATTCATCATTTTATGATATAAATACAATGACTTTTAATTTAGCCCTAATGTTGTATGATCATCTTATTTGAGAATATTTTTATTATCCCTAATGGAAACCCCATACTTATTACCAGCTCTTCTCTCTTTGTTCAGCTCCTAACAACTCTCTATGGGTTTCTTTCTATAGATTTGTTTATTCTGGATAATTCTTTTAAAGGATATGTTATAATACATAGCCTTTCTGTCTTTTTTAAAAAAGTATATAAAAGTGATTTCAATGCTTATCTTATGTGGAACCTTGGTATCTTCTTGAAGAAATAATGTTCACCTGCCTACTCCCATGGAGTTGGAGCTTAAAGATGTCCCAAGTATTCAAGTATTCCAAAATGCTATGCTGCTCCATTGTTTCCCCACTCCTCCCTGAAGTTTATTTCCTCATGTCCCCGAGCTGCTGTGATTCACGGAAACATCCTACAGGAACTCACAAAGTTTTCAGGAAATGTCCCATGTGTTGTGATGTTTTTCAGTCCCAGATCCAGCAGAGGTCAGGCAGAAGCAGGTCAGGTGTTAGGTCCAGAGTGAGAATACAAAAATTTCCAAAAGTCACAGCAGGTCTTTTTCTTCTTTGAATGCTGAGTGAAGACATAAATGTGTGGTTTTCCAAGTAAGCTAGTGTGTATTAGAACCTCTAATACCAGTATATGCCCAATGTGTTAGTCTAGGCAGACTAGAGAAGAAAATTCATGGACAATCATATGTATAACAGAAAAAGCTTTATGTAAAAGAGAAATTGTATATTGAGAAACATCCCCTCCCAGTCCAGATAAAGTCCATAAATCTGAAAGTCCATATGCCCAATACTAACCTATAAATTCCTCTTCAGACTTAAGAAACAAATGCAATGACACTGAATGCAGGAAGAGCACTGGCCAGTGGGTTTCCACCAATGGCAGTGGAAGCATCTCAACTCTGTTACTCTGGGTAGACTAGAGAAACAAATTCATAGAAACTCTTATGTGTATAAGAAAGAGGTTTATATACAAGAGCAATTGAACATTGAGAAAACTTCCCAGCCAAGTCCAGGCCAAGATTATAAGTCTGATATTAGCCCATATGTCTGATACCAATCTATAAAGTCCTCTTCAGACTCATGAAGCACATGCAATGACACCAGGACAATCACAGGCCAGGGGGAGCAGAATCTTGTGTATCTAGTGATGGTAGAAGCATCTCAGTGCTGGCAGGGGTCTCACTGTGGGTCTTCCAGTTTCCAGGGTTAGGGTCTATCAGCATGCTGCTGTGCGTCTTGTCAGTAGAGCATCTCCCAGGGAGTGAGTTGTGACTCTCCTGCCTCCAAAGGGAGAAATATTGTTGGATTTCCCAGAATTCTCAGATGACCATGTCCACACAGGTCTCCTTGGCTATCTCCAGATTGACAGGCTATACTCCACCCTGACACTCTTAATCCTCAAATTGACACAAGACTATGTGACTGCCACATCAACACTGCAGGGATCTCCACATAAACTCCTTCAGTTCCAGGACTCTAGCATAGCTCCATGTGTCTTCTCAACAGAAATGTCTCATAGGGACTATGTATGTGTGTCCCGCCTCCAGTGGATATTTATCTCTGTGGTGCCTCCAAATGAAGTCATCAAGCTGCAACCTGATTAACAGGCTAGACTTCACTTCTCCACAAGTTAACACCAAATTATATAACTACCATAGACTACTCCTTGTCAATTTGACACTTTTACACAATCCTTAGCCATACATAATTTTAAACAAAACAATAATAAAATCTTATCTGTACCTAATAGAATCAAACCAAAGTGCATACAACTCAATATGTGCAAAAACATTTAAACATAATATTCTATAAGTGAACAACACAGCAATATTCTATGCCTAACAATTGCAATTAAGTTAACACCTACACCTTAATCCTGTGAATATATTCCCCTACCTATGAAAGTTTTTAAGCCAGCCACTTCATGCCTTTATCCGCCTCATTTTGGGTATCCAATATCTATACTGCCCACTTATATCAATCCAGGACTCTGAGGAGCCAACTGTATCTTTTGATGTAAAGAATCTTCATCTAACTTGGAACCTTGTGAAGTATGCTTCTATAAACAAAGTCAAATCCAGACAGGCCATCCATAAAGTCAGCAGCAACAGTTCATAGGCTCAAAAATCTTCTCTTCATTAGGTCGGGTTGTGGCCTGCCTCACTTACCCTCACCAGCGTGCCCATTGGCTGCCTAGCCTTTAAACCAGGGGACCCATCACAAATTCTCAAGAATACTAGCCCCTTTGTGCTAGGTCATGATCTTTAGACCAGTCTACCATTTCTCATCTTCTCCTCTAGTTTCTGTTGGAGAGGGAGGGGAAAAAAATGTCATTGACCAGATTTAACCCATCTGTATTTCTTCAACTTCCATTCAACAAGTGGATCCATTTGGTCACTTAGCCAGCATTTGAGCTTGCTCACAGGTTCCCCTTAAGAGTTCAGTCCTAAAGCAGAGAGTTTCTTCAGGGTCCAAGATTAGTTTCAGCTTCTGACAAAAAACTACTAGTTCTAGATTTAAAAAAAAACAAAGTTCCTTTTCCTTCAATCTTTCAACAGCCCCTAGGCAAGTCTCTTGGAATGCAAATACCTTGAGCACTCCTAAAGCACTGGGTGGAGCTTATCTTTTCAGAGCCTCTTTGCAGGTGTGTCCTAAACCATTTAAAGATTCAACTTTTAATGACTGAAGGCAAGGCTTCCACACTTTCTGTTTTCATACTTCCCAATAATCATTTCTATCAACAATAATAAGCAGAAGAAATCCATGCAAGCAAAGTAAAATCAGATACTAATCTCAATTCTTAAAAGTCAAATTAAATCCTTATTTAGTTTATCTTAATCCTTATCTAAACTATACCATTGATGCAAAGAATGGAATTAGATCTCTGACAGCATCAAGCCTAAACCAGACTTTCTGTCAGCCATTTTTTACCTTCTGCTCATCATTTTCACTAAGCAGTCTGGTCTCTGAGAAATTCAAGAGGCATTTTCTATCCTTGAGAAAATATGGAACGCTTAACGAATTTTTGTGTCATTCTTGCACAGCCAGGGGACATGCTAATCTTCTGTGTATACTTCCAATTTTAGTTTGTATGCAAGGAATGCTGTCTTAAGTCACACTTTCTACATAAGTCAACTCAAAGTTGTCTGTAAGAAAACAAAAGTGTGAAAAAAAAAAAAAAAAAGGCTGAGCCCCGGTGGCGTAGTGGTTGGGCGCGGGACTGCGGCCCACTGGGACGGAGGTTCAATTCCAGCAGTGGGGCTGGGCCTCCTACTCCCACCACCGGAGAGCAGTGATGCCCAAAAACCAAAAAAAAAAAAAGTGTGGCTTTATTCACATTGCTGGGCTAAGGTCAGGTTTTAATCCTACCCAATCCATGTCCCTTGGTAGACTAGAGCCACAGCATATAAAACTCAAAATTATAATACATCATGGAAGGAATTATGGTGAAGGTCCATATTAGTTGACCATAACATAGTTGCATTTTTTTTCAATATTTTGTTTTTCTTTGTGGCTGAATAACAGTCCATTGTTAAACTGTGGTTTTAATAGTTGGTAAAATAGTCATTCCACTAAAAAATTATTGGACATGTCAGTGTTTTGCTTGTATAATAGAATCAGGGCTTCTTATAATCATAAAGAACATTTATGTTATTAGTTTACTAGTTCCCCCCAACCTCAGCTGCCATAACACTAGGCAATGATTAATGTAGTTACTGTCTCTATAAATTACCTATCCTGGATTTCCTCCACAGAGAAACACATAGACCAAAACAAAATCAACAGCAATAAAAAAATAAACCCAAAAATAAAAAAATATATATTTAAAAGAACAAATTTTGCATGGTTCAAAAGGAAAAACAAATGATGAGGTTTTAAACTTTAACCTACTATATCTGCAGCAGTTCACTTTCTGCATTCTCTCAGAGTGCAGAATCTGATCCTATCCCTGGTCAGCAATCAGAGGGGAATCACCAGAGACTTAATCCACAAAGTAAAACTCTGGATTTGGGACTTTTCCTGTCATCCATAGTCCTCTGCAGATGTGTGCTCAGAATTAAGCTCTAAAACTGTTCCCTTGTTTGGTCTTTAGATTTTGTTATTGACAGTTTTTGGATCAAAGAGGCTGGTGTGATTTGGGGTGGATTTGGCTGACTCCTTATTTAGATGCTTCTTGTTTCAAAAGAATTTTTAGACCTCAGACGCTATTCTTTCTGATAAGCAGGCACCAGCCTAAATCTTTATCACACTTTGCTATAGTTCCCTTATCAGTGATCTCTTCAGAAGAGCAGGTATCAAGTAAGGCAATATCGTAAGAACTAAGTGGGCAAGGATGAAGTGTGAGCTCAAATTCTGTGAATATATCCATGCTTTATATGTGTTCCTGCTTCACTTTAGAAAGATCATTTGAACTGCTATCTGAAAGGTCAGCGGTTCAAAACCACAAGCTATTCTGTGGGAGACAGAAGAGGCATTCTACTTCCACAAAGAGTTACACTCTAAAAAGCCCACAGGGGCAGTGCTACCTTGCCCTATAGGGTCAATATGATTCTATAGATAGCATCGTTAATGGAGCCAATGGTCTATCATTTAAAACACTGTTGAGGAAAGAAAAGTATGCATTATATAAGAAAAATCATTAGAACAAAATATTTAGATTGTTGACTTAAAGATTAAAAACTTAAAATTGGACACTATTTTCACAAATAATGGTGACTGGAGGAGATAGGGCAAAGTTTCAATAATGTCCTAGGCTAACATGGATCATAAAAATTTTATGTTTTATGAAATGTGTTTTAGTATGAAAATAACAAATATGTTGCAGTCCCAATTGCATTCCCTTGATATATCTGTATTGTCTAATGCATTTGACTAAGATTTCCAGAATGGTGTTGAATAAAAAGGATGACAGGGGGCATCCTTGTCTGGTTCTCATTATCAGAAGAACTGTTTTCGCTTTTTCCCTTGAGCATGTTGTTTTGTATATGACCTTTATTAGGATTTCACCTTCTGTTCATACTTTCTTGAATGTTTTCACCAGAAATGGTTGGTGGATATTGTCAAATAGCTTTTCTGAATCTATTGATATGATTGTTTCCTATTATTTGTTCCATATGGCACATTGCACGGTTATTTTTCTAATGTTGGATCGTCTTTCCATCCCTGGTATGAGTCCTACATGGTTATGATAGATTTTTTCTTTTGTTTGGGGATTCTATCGGCAAGGTTTTTGTTGAAAATTTGTGTCTGTGTTCATGAGGGATATTGGTCTGTAGTTTTCTGGCTTCGTGGGCCATATGACTAGTTTTGATATTAGAGTTATGTTTTCTTCATAGAAGAGTTTGAAGACTTTGTTGGTTGTTTATATACTGTGGTAGATACATAATCTGTAGTCAATTTGAGATTTCAGAGTAAAGGGGTAGAAATTAGCCTATCAATCAGATTGCAGCCTCATTTCAAGGCACTAAGGAGATAAAGAGCTCGCTGGAGGTGGGACACAGACACTCACTCCCTACAAGACATTGCTGTGGAGAAGACACGCTATAGCTATGCAACAGTCATGGAGTTGAAAGAGCCATGTAAATATCTCTGCTAGTACTGACATGCCTCTACCATCACTGGATTCACAAGACCTTCTACCCCCTGGCCTCTGATCTCCTTACATTAGGCTTCACTGAATGGTTGTTGTGTTTTTTTGGTCTATTTTTAATGACACAAACCTTGCTTATGCAAGGTTTTTGAATTGTATTTTGTGAATCTGAAGAGAACTTTAGAGATTGGTATCAGACATATGGGCTAATATCGGACCTATGACCTTGGATTCAATTGCTCTTGTATATAAAACCCTTTCTCATACACATATAAGTGTATAGGAATTTGTTTCTTTAGTCAACCCAGATTAGCACATATACATTACAGCGACACAGATTATCTTAGTATATATAGATAGTAATTTTAGTATATATCTATGTCTACATCTAAGCCTATATATATATATATATATATATATATATACACACTAAAATAATCTGTGTAGATGCGGTGACAGTTTTTCACTGAACACCGCACTGTGAAGCCATGTGGTCCTGGACTTTTCTTAGTTGGGAATTTCTTGATCTTCTCTTGTTGAGTCTTTTTATAGTTTTTACTTCCAAATGCATAAATGTGGGGAGATGGTATATTTCTAATTTTTTTTCATTTCTTCTGGCTTATGAAACATGTTGGAATTTAGACTTTTATAGAAGTGTATTTTTTTACTTCATTTGCATCTGTTGTGATGTTGTACTTTTCATCTCTAATGCTAGATATTACATTTTTTTTCTTTCCTTCTATTGTGTTCCAGTCAATTTTGTTAATCCTAATCCTTTCAAAGAGCCAACTCTTTGTTTTGTTGGTCTTTTGTTCATTACTTTTCTGTTTTCCAGTTCATTGATTTCTGCTTTAATATTTTTAAATCATTTTATTGAGGGCCCATACAGTTCTTATCTTAATCCATACATAAGTCCATTGTGTGTCAAACACATTTGTACATCCATTGCCGTCATCATTTTCATAACATTTGCTTTTTTATTTAAGCCCTTGGCATTAGCTCCTCATTTTTATCCTTCTGCCCTGCACCCCCTTCCCTCATGAATCCTTGATAATTTATAAGTTATTATTACTTTGTCATATCTTGCACTGTCTGATGTCTCCCTTCACCCACTTCCTTGTTGTCTGTACCCCAGGACAGAGTTATATGTAGATCCTTATAATTGGTCCTTCCTTTCTACCCCTTCTTCCCTCCACCCTCCCAGCATTGCCACTCTCACCACTGATCCTGAAGGGATCATCTGCCCTAGATTCCCTATGTTTTTGGCTCCTTTCTGTACTAGTGTATATCCTCTGGTTTAGCCGGATTTGTAAGTTAGAATTGGGATCATGATAGTGGGGAAGAGGGAGCATTGAGGAAATAGAGGAAAGTTGTATGCTTTATTCTTATTACACTGCATTCTAACTGGTTCTTCTCCTCCCTGTGATCCCTCTGTAAGTGGAGGTTCATCACCTACAGATGGGCTTTGGGCCCCCAACCTGTATCCCCTCTCACTTAAAATAATAAAATTTTTAGTTCTTTGATGCCTGATACCTGATCCCTTTGACGTCTCGTGGTCACACAGACTGGTGTTCTTCTTCCATGTGGGCTTTGTTGCTCATAAGTTAGATCGCCCCTTGTTTACCTTCAAGCCTTTAAGACACCAGATGCTCTATCTTTAGATAGCCAGGCATCATTAGCTTTCTTCGGGACATTTGCTTAAGCACACATTTCTTTCAGCGATAGTGTCCAGAAAGTAAGTTTCATGGAGTGCCAGTTTAATAGAACAAAGTGTTTTTGCATTCAGGAAGTACTTGAGTGGGGGCCCATCTGCTGCCTTAATTGTTCCTCTGCTGTCTTAATACTGAACCTATAAATAAATGCACGTAGATCTCTTTCCCCATCATCATATATAAATATATTTACCAATGTACATGCCAGTATTTAGAACTCCATAAATGTCCTTTGCCTTCTATATCTTTCCTCTATTTTCTTTTACTTCACTCTTTTCCCATGATAATGCTCAGCCTTCATTTGGGTTTCAGTACTTTCTCTCAGTTATCCTACCCTTGATTGATCCCTACCAGGCCTCTCACACCCTCTTTGGAGTGACCTCTGGTTGACTTTGATGGAGTTCCACCCCCTGGCCCCAAAGTCTATCCATGGCCCTCCCTCAGGACCTCCATGCTCTGCTCCCCTTGCTACTCTGCCACATGCCCTTAGTGTTTGCCTCGGTGTAGTAGGATCAGGCCAGATGCAATTCTGACATTGTTTCTCTAGTGTTGTCCACTGTAGGGCCTTGGGTCAGCTTGGGACATCATTTCTCATAGTGGACCTGGCCGTCTGGTCTCCTTTGTGCATTAGCTGTTCTGAGTGGGGAGACTGTCTTTGAGGCTTTGTGGGCCAGGATGCGCTTCACTCCCCCCCGCACCCCACCACACACACACACTTCATTTGCTCCAGTGTGCCAGACTCTGGTCAGTCATGTCCCTCTCCCCCAGCTTCAGTGCTGTCCTCTAAAGTAAATTCTTCTGTGTGGAGAGGTCTGCTTTGTTTATTTTGTTCTCATGTTGTTCTTATTCTCATTATTAGGGGTATTATGGTAAATTGTTGATTTTGGATCTTTGTGTGTGTGTGTGTGTGTGTGTGTGTGTGTTCATTCCATAAAGAGCCCACTGTTAACTATTTTTCTCTGTCCCAAAGATTTTTCATATGTTGTTTTATCATTCTATTTATTTCTTTTTCTTTGCAGTTTATTCAAGTAATTTCTTAATTTTATCCTTTATTTGATCTATTAGTCAATCATTTTTAAGTACTCTGTTGTTCATTCCCTTTGAATATGGAGATTCTTGCTTATTCTATTGCTGATTTCCAGTTTGATAGCATTGTTTTCTAAGAAAGTGGATTGTAGTATCTCAATGTTTTCAGTTTAGTAAAGCTTGTCTTATTCCCTTAGATGTAGTTTAGAATTTGTATGATATTTATTAGAGAAGAATATATACTGTGCTTATTTCAGGTGAAGTGCTCTATAAATATCGAGGAGATCTATACCATTGATTTTGTTGTTTAGAAATTTTCTTTCTTTGTGGGGTTTCTTTCCTGATGCTCTGTCTTTATTTGAGAATGCTGTGTGTTAAAGTTTCCTACAATTATTGTTGGTCTGTTTTTCTCCGCAACTCTTTGAGCCATTGACTGATGTATTTGAAGTGTTTTCCATTGAGGGCATACAGTTTAATATTGCCATGTCTTTCCATCCTATTTTTACTTTGATCATTATGTACCATACACTCTTGTTTCTCTAGTTATTTGTTTAAAAGTCTATTGTATCAGATCTTAATATTGTCCCTTCTGTTCTTTTATAATTGCTAGTTGCTTAGTAAGTTTTTCTCCACTGCTTGATTTTTGGTCTATTTTGGTCTTTAAATTTAAGATATGCTACTTGTAAGCAACATATAGACTGGTTTTGTTTCCTAATCCAGTTTGAAACCATTTGTCTCTTGATTGTTGCATTTACCCCAGACTTTCATTTCCATTATTGATATATGTGGATTTGTTGCTGATATTTTTTTTGGGGGGCGGGCATCACTGCCGTCTGGTGGTGGGAGTTGGAGGTCCAACCTTTGCTCCTGTGGAACCGCTGCTGGAATTGAACCTCCATCCCCGTGGGCCGCAGTCCCACACACAACCACTATGCCACCGGGGCTCAGCCCTTGTTGCTGATATTTTGTGGTGTTTATGTTATCGGTTTTTCTCTTTTAAAAAAATACTTAAAATTTGCCATTTTTGTGGGCACATAACTTATGTATCCTGCAATTGAATAGTTCAGTCATTCAAACATGTCAAGGGAGAATCATACAATCACCACCATATCTAGCCTAGGGCATTCCCGACCCCAATGTGACATATGCATTAAGGTCCAAGCATAGATCAGGATTCTCCCCAAAGTGGACTCAGGATCAGCTCCAGAGCTCCCTCTCCCCTCCCACCTTCATTATTTACTCCCCAAACCCTTGCCCTCCCTATCACCCATACCTCTCCCTTACATTCTCTGTAACACCTTGTCTCAGTTACTGTCATTGTATATCCATTCCTCCTGTGCTTCACAGCTGGGAAACCCCACAGAAAACAATGAAAAACACATCACACTAAGGAAGTAAGGATAACATCATAGTAGTAAAGTGTAAAAAATACAAATAATTCATGAGAAGGAGATGACCCCCATCACCATTCAAGAAGCCAGGGAAGAAGTTTTTGTCATGGAACATTTGGGATGTACTTGGCTACAGAACAAATTCAGGATGTGTCTATGGGGAGGTCAACTGGCCAAGCATCAAGTTCTATCCAGCAGAATAAAGAATACAATGGTCTTTGCCTGCTAGTAGGGCTGGTAGGGACTCTTGTCTTTGGATCTGCCAGCAGCTTGGTCAGACTGGATACTCTGCAGATAGACTCCTACTGTCCTCCAGAACCATCTACAAATTGAGTGTTCCTAATTTTAGTTCTGATACTTTTCTCTTCATCATATTTAAATTTTGTAATTGTCATCTTTGTATCACACTAGCTAGTGTGCTTCCTCTGGGTGGACTTAGTTGATTCCTCACTTAGATGGTTGCTTTTTTGAATGCAAGCCTTTAATAGCCCAGCTGATTTTTCGAATGCTAGCCCGACACCATTTACTTCGCCACACTTTGCTGTAGCACCCTGTCGTCCGTGATCATTTCATGGAGGTGTGTAGAGCAGGACCGTGACAGAAAACTGATTGTTCTTAAGTGGAAGCTAGGATTCCATGCAAAACCAGAGCTCCATCCTCAGCTGTGCTTAGAGCTTAATGCATATGTGACATCATCCACAGTTCAGTCCTATCAAAATAATTGTACCATTGTTCCCTCATCATTTTCCAGACATATTTTTCCTTTCTAGACTTCTTGATGTCCTCTCCTTCCTACCTACTGACCCCATCGTATCGCCGCTTCTCCGGACCCCTGTGATGTTTTTTTCCCTATATGTTCCGTGCTCCCTGGGTTTCATTTACTGAAAAACAGAGTAAAAAATAACAGTTTCAAGAAGGTGCCCCCCCATATCAGTGCACCACAAAGATGCACCCCAACATACACAAGCATAAGCAAAATGCAGCAAAAATGACCCCCATAGGATTGCCAGGTGATTTATCTTTCGTTTCTTTGTGTGGTTTTACTGGTGTCTTTGCTTCTCATCTAATGTGGTGTCATTTTGAATGTTGGTTTCAGTGTGTTAGTTCCTGTAAGGTGTTGTCTTGTTTGTTATTCTCAGGTTTGTTTGCTGCTGTTTTTGGTTCTTTGTAGTTATCCCATTAATGGTTTTTTTTGTAACTGTTCTATTTTTTTACTAATTACTTTAGTTATTCCTTGTCTAGAAATGCCTGTATTTCTCCCTTATATATGAGGGATAATTATTCGGCGTATAAGACTCTTGGTTCACAGGAACATATTCAAAATTTTATATATGCCACTCAATTATCTCCTTGCCTGAATAGTTTCTGTGAGAAATCTGAGCTAATCCATATCAGGTTTCTGTTGTAGATGACTTTTACCCCCTCTAACTAGCCCCAGACTTCTCTCTGTTCCCTTGAAATTGAGGAATTGATCACAAGCTGTCACATTGTTTTCCTTTGTGTTCTATTCTGCTTAGAGTTCTCTCACTTTCTTGAAGTGTTATTTCCCCCTTTTTATTGTTGGGGAACATTTCTTCCATGAATTCTCCTAGTATATTCTCTGTAGTATTTTTTACTTTGTTTTTTCTTGTTTTGAGATCCCAAGGAGTCACTATTTTTCCTGACAATGCCCTCCTTTATTTTCAGACTTTCATTGGTTTTCTCTGTTTTTGTTGTTGATTCTCTCATTTGTTGCATTCTGAATAATGTCTCTGAGCTCAATTATTCAATTTTCCTTTTCTCCCATTCATTTGCTCAGATCTCTTAAAAAAATTTTTTTTTACTCAGATCTTTTATTGTTTTCTGATTATGTCACTTTTTTATTTATTTTCCACATTTCTTGAGGACACCTATACATCATTCTTTTGAATTCTGCTGCTGGTAGTTCCAAGATGTCTTTTTCAGAGTACTCCATTGGGTTTAAGCCATTTTCTATTGCCTGGGTTTTTATGTGGGGAGAGTTCTGTGGTTGACTGCTGTTTCTGTGACATTGTGTTGCAGCTGTTAATGGTGGTGAGTTACTGAGTCAAATAGGAGTAGCTGGCTCTGTCAGGTTATAAAGGAGAGGTCTGATAGGAGCCAAAACATATTGTGAGGAAATGAAAAAAAGGGGGAGGGAGCTAGGTAGGTTTGAAAGATGGCCAGATGTAAAAGATAGAGCATAAAATAAAAGTAATAAAAATATGGAGATTTCTGGATAGAACTGTGTTAGGCTGGGTTGACCAGAGAAACATATGTGATAAGAAAGGCAATCATATGCAATAAAAAAGAACTTTATATTCAAGAGAAACTGAATATTGAGAAAATATCCCAACCCAGTCCAGATCAAGTGCATAAACTTGATATTAGCCCATAAGTTCTATATTAACCCATAAATTCCTCTTCAGACACAGGCAACACATGGAATGGTGCAGAATGCGGGAAGATCACAGGCCTTGTGGGTCCAGTGGTGTTGGAAGCACCTCTAAGGCTTTGCCTGTCATTATTGTGACTCCTCGTGGCTTGTCATAAGGAATTTCAAGCAGAGAGAATGTCCTGCCTCCAGGGAGAAAAAGATGAAGTCCCAGAATCCTCATGAGAAGGCCATGCCCACAAGGAGGGATCACCAAGCTGGGATCCGATTGGCAGACTAGACTCCACCCCTTCATTCTTATTTATCATGTTGGTATGAAATTGTGTAACTGCCACAGACCAAAAGACTTGTAAAAAAATGTAAATTTACATTGAGAGGGCTGATGGATTTTTAAATTATCTTGGAAACACTTCATTAGAAAAGTACGGGGAGAGCACAGAGTGAGAGATGGTGGAGTTGGAGAGAAATGCAAGCAAGTGATCAGATCAGAAGAAGAGGTTTGATGCAAATGTAGATATTTAGAAGAATTGCAATTAAAGTCAAAGAAGAAAGCGAAAGAAAGGAAGAAGGGAAAAGAGAAGATTGAATGAAGACAGAGAAAGAAAAATACAGGTATAGGAAAAAATTAAATACAGAGAGAGAAGAATGGGGAGATATTCCTTGTGTGTGCCTATGGAGTTTGGTTGCTACGGAAATATGAATGTGAGCTTAGTCTGTGCACACAAGGGAGAAGAAGATCAAAAGTTTTAAAGGAACCTTGTGTACCTTTGTCTGGATCTGCAGGCTGGCTAGTGTCTCCGAGTGACTAACTACAGTGGGACAGGAGGAAGAAGTAAGTGACAGCAAGGAAAACGAAAACAAAAAGCTACAAAAGCCAATAACCAAGGAGCCCCTGGGGTTGCAAACTACCAACCATGAAGATCGCAGCCTAACTTGGTAGCATCACACCACCAGGGCTCCTAACCAAGATACACCACACATATACAGCATACACAGATGTGCAGCTACATCATACTCACACACAGAGACACACACTATATTCAAACAAGCACATGCACCTCACTCAACACACACATACACACATTTCTTCTTGCTTTGGCCCCTTCTGCCCTGGTAGGAATCAGAGTTATGGAGCAATACTTTGGATGAGTTCTATATTCCACCAAAACTACTTTTCAGGTATTCTCCTCAAAAGCTGGCCTTTTGACTTGACTTTTCTTTGGTGCTTTTTGTGAAGTTAATGCTGCCTCTTCTCACCTCAGATGTCTGAGTTATAAATACCTTCGTATTCCCCATAAGCCATCAAAGATATTTTCATGTATACACGTATGTCCGAACCTGACACATGTGAGAATCAACTATGTCGTTCTTCCTTCATTTTCTGACAGACCCTTAGAGAGGCTCTATCTTGTTCCACAAATAGCAAACCTAATGCAAGTCATAATTGTAAACTCTACTTTCGAAAGTTACAATTTTTAGTTCTTATGTAGTAAAAAATAGGTATATACTAAGTGATTGTGTTCAAGAATAAAGGGAGTGTTTGCTTCCTGCCAGTCATAGGTACCTTGGGGGGGGGGGGGAGTTGATTGAAATCATAAAGCTGTGCCACTGCAGTGGTCAGCAGGTGAGACAGGTCTTTTCTGCTTCATGTGTAAGGTTGGTAACTAATCCCTCCTTGCCAAATCTGAAGGAGAAAGACAAACAAACCGCAGAGCTCTGTAAGCCAGTTTCGTTCCAGATTGACACAGACCAGGTTTTCAGCCTTGAGTGTTTTTTAATGATCAAGTTATATAAACTCCTGAAAATGCTGTCTGCGTAGGTCATGGAAAGACTGCCTTTTAATTTAGGTTGACTTCACCTCATTAATGTTATTGTTTCGTGAGCATTTGGAGTTATGACTACACCATTAGAGTTGTAAGCACAAACTCAGTTATTTTGACATGCAAACTTAAAAGTTAGCTTCTTTTGGCATCGGCAGATATGAACGAGTAAAATATCAAGTGAAATGACAAAAACTGTTGCCGCCAGCATTGTGCATGTTGGATTCTTCCCCTATATCCAAGACATTGGTAAATAAAATGAAGTCACCCAGATGGGCCAGGCTCTGCAAGCCTATGTGTGCAAGCCTATGTGCCATTCACGTTTGAGACCACCAACTATTTGTTTATGTATTTAATTTTGTTTTCCCAACTGCTTCTCTCCTCATTAAAAATCATATACCTTCACCCCCTCATTATAGCAAAACTTTCCAGCTTCCTTCAAAATCTACGACACATGTTTTTGGGACAACAGTAGCATTTATAAATATTGAATATTGAACGTTCTTGTTTCCCCTGAGTCTTGTGAATAACTGGCAGTAGTAAAGATTTTTTTTTTCTCAAACCACCTTATTTAGATTTTGACTAGCTGGCAGATTTGTTAAAGGTGTCATTGTGCAGAACTGTAACTTACCCTACCCCCTTACCCCTTTTTTCTCCCTTTTCCATTTCCACAACTGTGGTCTTATAGGTAAGTGAGGAAATTGATGGGGCAAGAGGCCCTCTGTAAATTTTCCTTGAACATATGTTGTGCTGCCTACTAAAATATTTTCATTACGTCAAAACTATGCTTTTTAAATGAATGTAAGCCTGGTTCCAATTATGTCATTACAGATTATATAGAAGTAGTTTGTTGGACTCAGTGGTGGATATGTAGCAATGTAGTGAAATTTCAAGGGCTGTCTGCATTCTTGTGCTGTGTTACAAAGCTTGCTATTGATTTGAAGAAACGTGTAAATTCAAAACTGTGTAAAATAATATTGAGATAAATCTCTTGTGATAATGGCTAGTATAAAACTACTACAAACGGTGGTACTCCTGGTTAACTATTGGACTGCTAATGCAAGATAGTCAGTTCAAACACCACCAGCTGCTCAGTGATATGCAGATGAGACTGGCTGCCTTCATAAACATTTGCAAAGTCTCAGAAACTCTGAAGCAAGTCACTGTGAATCAGAATCAACTTGATGACAGTGCCATTATTTTGTTTTTTTCTCCTGGTCCTATATATGTGCATTTAAGAGAAGGTAAATTACAAACACAATCACACTTAAAACACACCTTTAATATTACAGGGATAAAGATGTGGAGTTGGGACTGTGTATGGAGGCCCTGTGGCACAGTGAACACGAGACTGTTAACTGCAATGTCAGAAGTATGGAAGCACCAATGACTCTGCTGTAGAAAGTGAGACTTTGCAGCCCACTATAGAGTTCTAGTCTCATATACAAACCATGGCTAGATGGTTTACATACACTTAATAGTAGCCCTAGTCTAAGGACAGTTAGTTCCCCTGATATAGCCCTACTCGACACTTCCTGTCACAACGAGATTTCTGTAAATATGGGTGCTATAACAAAGTGTAATAAAGACATCACATGGTGCCCAGCTCTCAGAAAAAAAATAGCACTGGGGTCTAAGGGGATGGTTTCCGTACCCACGGCCATCTATTGAGGCGTCAGCTAAGATGCACACGAAACACGCCACATTGCATGATTCAAGTATTATAAACAATAAAGTACAAATTCAAAAGAAGGAACGATTTCAGAACTTAAATTCTGCACAGCTATTTTGCAGAAGGCTGTGTGTTACAGTGGAAACCTCAAATCCATTTGCAAGGTCGCTACTTGAATTAAGCCTATGGGAATCCCTCCTCTGAAGTGAGTTTTAAAATGCACAAGTAAGGGAGTATTAAATGGGTCATAAACTTAGATAGACACGCCACCACATTGTTTGGAAGATCAAATTAAATGGCTACACAACCTGAGTGTGTGTGTATGTGTTTGTCTTGGTATTTATCTTTATTATTATGTTTCGTACAATATTTATCCTTTTGTGATTGACCAAAGTCTGTAACCATAATGTTCTCCAGGTTCATCCATGTTGTTAGGTGCTTTGTAGTTTCATCTATGTTTTAGCATCTATGTTTCATTTTGTGCATTTTGTGCATATACCAAAATTTCTTTAACCTAGTTGACCTTTGGGGCTATGTCAAAATCCTTGCTGTTCTGAACAGTGTTTCCATGCACATGGAAATGCATATGTCTGTCCATGCTATGTCTCATACTCCTTTATAGCATATATATCCAGCAGAGGTATCGCTGTATTGTATGGGATTTTTACTCCCAGTTTGGCTTTTTGTCCCCCTGTATTGTCATGTTTCTTTTCACATTTGTTTATATCACATTTACAGGCCTACCATCATGTATGAGCATTCTGAAAGTCCCTCAGCATCTCTCCAGCATTTCTTTCTGGTTGTCTGCCAGTGGAAGGCAGAACAACTCACCGTTGTTCTGATTTGCATTTCCCAGGTGGCTATTGGCCATGAGCACTTTTCATGTGCTTGTCATGCATTTGAATGTTATTATTGGTCAAGTATCCTTTCCTATTTTTGTCTACTTTTTAGCTGGATTGTTTTTATTTTATTAAAATCTTGAAGTAATCTACAGATTCATCCTTTTTCCATCGTATCATTATGAAAGGTGTTTTTGTTGTTTTCCCTAGTCCAAGAGCTCTATTTTTACTCTTGATGAAGTCTTGAGATGCACGTATGTTTCTTACTTATTTTTAACAGGTCTGGGTCGTCTATTTTATCTTCTATATGTGTTTCTTTCATTGTATTGGATCGTATATGCTTGTCCTGCAATTGAACCCTTAAATTTGCCCCGGTTTTCTCATGGATGACACTTATAGCTCTGAGATTTACTTTCAAATCTTTGTTCCATCTTGAGATCCTTTCTCATGGGGGAGCTGTGGGTCCCGTTTCAAGCTTCTGTAGCTGGCTATCCTTTTTTGCTAGCACTACTTTCTGAACTAGATTTTCCGTTTCTTTAAAGTAAGATTTGGATTGCATTTTCATTGCTTTCATAGATACTTTGGGTAATACTGATATTTTCACAATATTAATCTTTCCCAGCTATGAACATGGGATATTCTTCCATTTGATTTCTAGTAAGGGTGTTCTGTAGTTTTCTTTGTATAGGTCTTTGAGCTCTGATTAGGTTAATTAGTGCCTATTTCATCATTTGTGCTGTTGCTGTAAATGGTATTATTGTTGTTTTTTTTGGTGTCTTTTCCAGTGCTGTCTTCATCTGTGCACAAAAATCCCATTAGTATCTGCTTGTTAATTTTATAGCTTTCCATGTTGTGAAATGTTTTGATTGTTTCTGAAAGGAAAATGACATACAGGAATTTCCCTTCCATGCTCCTACCCTCAGATACTTGATTTCTCCTCTCTTTTTTTTAAGATGTGAATTGATTGCTATGAATTGCCCTCTAATGACTGATTTTCTTGTGTCTGAAAACTTTTCATATGCTGTGTATTTTTTTTTCATTTGTTTCAAGGAAATTTTGTGTCATCCTTTCTTGGCTCTACTGCACAGCTGTTTCTAAATAGCATGTTTTTCAGTTACAATACAATGGACTACACCCCCCCCCCCCATGTTTCTTGTATTGTTGAAATTGCATTCTATAGCACTGAGGTCTAAGAAAAATGGGTTGTATGGTTTCATTGTTGTTAAACTTATTAAGACTTGCTTTGAGACACAACGTGTGGTATATTCTGGAGAATGCTCCCTGTGTGCTGAAGAACTGCATAGTGTACTGTTGCTCAGTGGAAGACTCTATAAATGTCTAGGACAGCAGTTCTCAACCTGTGGGTCATGACCCCTTTCGGGGTCAAACAACCCTTTCACATGGGGTGCCTGATTCCTAACAGTCGCAAAATTACATTTATGAAGTAGCAACAAAAATAATTTTAAGATTGGAGGGTCACCACAACATGAGGGACTATATTAAAGGGGTCGCGGCATAAGGAAAGTTGAGAACCACTGGTCTAGGAGGTTGAGTTGGTTGATGGTGTTTAGTTTTTCTGATTCTTAATTGACTTTCCTGATAATCTGTCTTTCTTTAGAGTGGTATATTGAGCTCTCCAGCTATAATTGTCGATTTTTCATTAGCTTATATGGAATTTTGATGAATGCCTTTGGAGGATCTTTTATTGTGAATATTTATGTTTAATGTGGTTATATCTTCTATTCCTTAATCATTATGTAATGTCATTTTCCTCTCTTGATGTTTTCTGCTTTGAAATCAATTTTATCAGAAGTTAACATTGCCATTTCTGCCTTTTGGGAATGTAGTTAACTTGGTAGAGTTGTCTGCAGCCTTGGCTTTTCAGCCTATTTTTGCATTTGTGCTAAGGTGTGTCTCTTGTCGACAGCATATTGACTAGACTTGTTTTCTTCTAAATCGACTACTCTCTGTTTCTTGACTCATGCATTGAATACAGTGACATTCCATATTGATTGTATGGGTTAGCTTCTGTCATTTTGCTGTGGGTGTTTTGTTTGTGGTCCGATTGGTTACTGTGTGTTTCATCTATTTCTGAATTTTTCTCATTGTTTTGATTTCTACATTTTGTTGACAGTATGCTGCTGTCGAGTTTGTTGTTTTTCTGCCAGTATTTTTTATGATTATCCTGTTTTTGCAAATTTCTTTAATTTTTCCTTGTGTGGAAATACAGTATTTCCCTCTCTTATTTGAGAGAGCACTTTGCTGGAAATAAGATTCCAGCTTAGGAGTTTGGGTTTTTATTTTTCAGGATATATATATATCAATTCAATGTTGTCTTTCCTATATGGTTTCTGTTGACAAGCTCTAATTGTTCGTTTGGTTTTTCAAGGTGACGACTCTTTTTGCCTTTGCTGCTCTCAAGATTCTTGTATCGTCATAAATATTGAAGAGTTTGTGTCTCTTCAAATCACAGGATTCTCTCAGTTTCTTATGTAGTTATTTGCTCCTTCTTTATGGTGATGAGGAAGTTCTGTTCCATCATTTCTTGCATTATTTTCCTGTATGTATTTTTTGTTTTTTTCTTGGTCCAGTGTAATGAAAGTTGTTCCTCTTGATGGCGTTCCACAACATTTGTACATTCTCCAGATTTCTTTGCTTTTTTGTTTGTTTCTCTTCTCAGTTGTATTCATAACAATTTTCTTTGAGTTCATTTATTTTAAGCACTTCTTCCTCAGTTCCATCACTTAGTTCTTTAATCTGTTTTCTAACTCTGTTCTTATGTTGTTCTTTCTCTTGCGATCCATTTGGTTTAGGATTTATAGTTGTTCAATTGCTTCCTGCATCTACTGAAGGCATATTAACATTACTCTCCTGAATTTTGTTTCTGGTACTTGCCAAGTCTCTTTTTCTAAGTAATCCTTTGAGTCTGGTTGTTATTCATTTATTTGTGGTTTTTTTTTTTTTCCCATAACTTTTGTGTGCATGGGGTGTGGGGGCAGGGGCTATTGTGATTGGTTGCTGTTTCCATAGGGTTGTGGTACAACTATTAGCCTTGGGAGGCAGAGTGCTGCGTTGATGCGGGGTAGTTGATTCCTCTTATGTCACTGAGATGGTTGGTGCCTTCCCTGACCCAAAGCAGGGACAACCTAGGCCTTTTTGCTTGCTTGCTGGGATAGCCAAGGCTTTCTTGCCCAGTTTCAGTGAAGGCCAGGGCCTTCCTTTCCTTCCTGGGATATGGGGATACCTGAGGCCTTTCTTGCTGTTTATCTTTGAGGGCTATGGCCTTCCTCTCAGGGTTGTTTGAATGGCCCAGCCCTTCCTTGCAAGGGAGCAAGGAGACTCAGAACCTTCCTTTCTGGGTGGCTGCGGCTTTCCTTATATGGGCAAGAGGTTGGGCAAGGGAGGGGCAGTAGAGACATTACTGCATTTTAGAGGATCATCTGACTGAAATAGCCCTGATCATTAACCTTTCTCCTCTCTCTTGCCTTCCTCTTCATGTTTTCCATTGAGTCACTTAGTTAGACTTGGTATCCTTTTCATTGAGAGTTCTGAAAACAGGTGTATGATCTGAAAACAGATGTACGAACAGAATGACTAATACAAGGAAATCCTCAGCTGTCCCTCATGGAAGATGAAGCAGTTCAATCCAATCAAGGGTTATAGTTTCAGAATCCCACGGGGGCAGTTCTTCCCTGACCTATAGGGTCGACATAAGCCAGAGTTGGCATAAAGGCCGTGAGTTTATTTGTTTTGGAGACCTGAGGCACACGGCAGGACCCGAGGTCCAGCCCAGTGTGCGGTTGCTGGTCTCCCCTCAGATGAGTCTCTTCTCAGCATGCTCTGGACAGAGAGTTCTGCTCAAGGAGAAAACTCACAGCCTGGTAGGTGATGGGGCTGAAGTTCTTGGGATCATGAACACAATTCATTTTCACTCCACAAAGCTAGACCAGGCCAGAATTCAAACTGAGCAGATGAGGAGACGCCCATCGTGATTGAAAACTCCTGACTGGTCTCTGGATTTTACTTGGGGTAAAAGTCACTTTTTGGTATTTAGTTTACAGATCCTTTTTTCAAATAGAGTATCTTTTTATGATAAAATGACATAGCATTATATTATCTATCATAAACCCAACTCTTGGTTACTGTGGGAAAGCAGTCCTCTCACTGATTACTATGGATCAGTTTCCTTGAATGACACACATGGATAATACTAGCCACATTCTCTCAGACTTGTCAGAAGGATTGAGTTAATGATAGTCATGGTTTTGGAAAATTCCTGGCCCATAATAAGGGCTCCATATGTGTAAGATACTATATATTTTTTGTAATTGGAGTCATATCCCTTCTCAAGACCAATACCACTATAAATTAACAGAAAGATACCTAGAAATAACCCTGTCTCCAGAGCATACACATTCACACAGATACACAAACACAAATATATAAATTCACAATCATAAATATGTAAATTCACATGGACTTACAGTCATCCAGATATGAGTTGGACGTCACTAATTCTATAGGGTCTGTGGAAGGGGTGGCTGATAACACCCATTAACAAGTGTTTCTTGGCCCTTTCTAGCCCTATTTTTCATGCCTGCAATGAGACCTCATGGCAACTTATCCCCAATTCTTCCTGAACTGGAATACTCCAGTCTGGATTTTCTGGAGCCTAAAAGTAACACAGACATTTTCTCCGTCTGCAATAAAATGACAATCAGATTTTATTGGATGCATTTTGGTGTGCTGGAATGGACTTCCAGGAAGTGAGAAATCTAGGGCTAGATCTTGTTCTGAAATTCGCATGCAGATGGCAGATTTTCCCCCCCTACATAAACCCTTCACATCCCCGAGCATGGCCTTTGTGTTGTTCTTAAATATTTTATCAGGTGCATCTTAGATCCCAGATTCCTGAGAACTCTACAGATGGTCTGAGTTATTAGTGGCTGACCAGGTCCAACAGTGCCTGGATTCTACCAGGGAGAACCTGGCCCTTGCTGAGTGGAGAGGTGCTGCAGTTGTCCTTGGTCTGGTGAAGGTCCTTCTGACTCAACTCAAATTATTGTTGTGTCATCTGTGGACCATGCAGACTCCTGGTCAACAATAGTATGATCTGTATGTCTTGTAAAATTCTGTTTCTAGGGCTGAGCCCTGGTGGCATAATGGTTGTGCGCGGGACTGTGGCCCGCTGGGATGGAGGTTCGATTCCAGGTCCACGTAGCAAAGGCCGGGCCTCCTTCTCCCACCACCTGAGGGCAGTGATGCCCCCCCCCCCACCAAAACAAAACAAAACAAAGCAAAAATTCTGTTTCTATATCTTTTAAGGCAGATATCCAACATCCTAGATTTGTGATTTTGACTGTACTTATGCATAGGTTATCTTTTCTTACCCTCAGGCATCTTCTCAGTTTCAATTTAAGGGAAATAAAGGTTATTATGGCTTCTGACACTGAGAAAAGTATTCTGTAAGTCTTTGTTTCCTTTGCTGTTGCTTCTACCTCATCATAGCCTATCAAGATGCTGCTGGTGCTTTATTCCCTCCTCAACTTTCTGCTCTGGCACTTTTTCTTTATGATTTTTTATCAACTCAGTAATGATAGCATTAACCATGCGGTCCAATCTGTGCCAGAGATATTTTATATCATTTAGGTTTACTCTATGTTTATGCACATTTCTTGATATTTTAACCATTTTTTTCAGATGAAAATACTGGGGCATACACTAAGAATAAAATATCAGTGAGCTGAAGAAACACTCTGACCATAAATATAGGTCCACTGAGGGAGTCTGTTGGTATTCTCAGGAAGCCTATCCGTTTGTAGGCCAGTGTCTTCTGTAGGGGGGGGAGAAAGGTGTCAGAGGGTACAGAGAGTGCTCCGCTTCCTTTCTCCCCGCTCCCTCACTGTGAATCCCCTCCCCTCTATTTCACTCATCCCATGCTGTAACTCTTCATCACACGCATTCTGTAGAACTGGGACGTTCTTCCTGCTTCCTCTGAGAGGTCTGAAGTAAAACCACAAACCATCTGGTCACAGCCCTTTGCTTCCCAGATATTAAGCCATTTCATGTTGATATCTAGTTATTCTCTCATTTAAATATGAGCAAACTGAAGGTAAGGATTCCATGTTTTATACATTTCTGTAACCTCGGCGCCTACTACAGCAGTGGCAGCACCAACTGTGCTCCCCAATAATTGTTGGAAGAATGAATACATGAATAATTAGCATCAAGAAAGGAAATGTAATTGTGACAAAGATGAAATGTGCTACTCCACATTTGGGGAGTAGCACACTTTTGGGGAGCAGCCCTCAGTGGCGCCCCACTATGGAAGAGAGCAGCCACAGTGCACTGAATCCTCTTTCATCATGCATCAGCCCCCTAGATGCCTGCTGAAATGAGTGTCTTTAATGCTTTTTGTTTTCTCAGTTCATGAAGAAATTTGAGAATGATATCAATGAGGACAGGTTTTTCTCTTTAAAAAATAGTTATCAAATAAACTAAGTTTTAATTTCCATTGTAAAAGGAAATTTGAATTTTCACTTAGAGAGATGGCAATTGGAGCAAAAATATTTTTTAAAGTTTGAGCTCTAAGTAACCAGCGAAGAAAAGAGGAAAGGGGAGTTATGGGTGTGTGTGTGTGTGTGTGTGTGTATAATTAATAATATTTAGGCAAAGGAAGGACAAACTTCAGCTATCTCATATTCACAATGTTCTCCTCATCTGCCCTCTCCCCTCTCCTACTTTCCAGGGGTTGCTGGAAGATAAATCACAATTCAGGAAATTTGAACTGATTTTGAATCGATTTTGTTTGCTTAAATAACAATTTCCCCAGCATTAATTTCTCGATTCAGCATCTCTAGTGTAAATTATTTACAATAAAAGGAATAAGACAAGTCTGTGACATATGGGCATGCACTTCACCTCACAATTATAGATGAACATCAAGCTAAAGCAGCACGACTCTAAAGCCATTGAATAATGGAAGGGTGTTTCAAGAGCATAATGGAAGCAGCAAAATTGAGCTAAACATAGCCGTGGCATTCCAGAAAACAGTAACCATATGTCATGTTTAGCTATCTTTCAGATTTATAAAACTGATGTATTTTTTAGAATTCAGCTCTTTAGAGCAGACGTTTGGATTTAAAAAATCCTCCATAATAAAAAGTATTAAACATCTATTTTAGGATCTCAAAGATTGACAACGGACATGGTGATGTCATTTACCACATACATTTTTTTAGTCATTTAAACCTTTTTTGGTGATTGCCATTTCTATGGGTAGATATAGAAAATTAATATGAAAATTCTACTGTAAAAATTTAAAGCACCTTTATAGACTTGCTTAAAGACTTGCTTATTTTCTGAAAAGAAGCATTTGCTCTGCAAATATTTCCATTATTTATTTTCAAATGATCACTGTTTTAAATGCTTTTTTATAACCTTGCATTATTATTTCATATGTGACTATTAGTCTAAAATGGACGATCATTCCAGAAGAGTCCAAACTATCGCTTAGCAAAGTATTGGCAGCAGATTAGCTCTTAGATGTCTGTACATCTTTTGTACTGCTGATGAATTACAATAAAACTCAAAGTACCTTCATATGTAAACTATTATATTGCTTAACCATGATTGAGCACACAAATATATTTCATTTCAGTTTTACAGACTCAGCAGGTTTTTTGTTTTCATTTGCCTTCAATACTTATCTTCATTAGTCTTCTTCGGCAAAGTATTATTGCATGTTCACTCCCTACGTTGGGGACTGTGGAAGGTTACATTTCCTTTACAATTTTGAGATGACTCACTGTCAGTTTTGAAAAAAAAAATGTTTTTCTCTGACGTGGATACTATAACAACCCAAAGGAAAATCATTGTTTAAAAATTCAGGTTATTTATACTCCCCCTTAAGCTCCAGATTTTATTCACTATGTATTCCAGATTTCATACACAGCACCCATCTGTTGGTCAAGACTTTAGGGTTACGATGATGCTAACCAGATTTCAATGGGTCTTGAGAACTTTGATGGACAAAGACAAACTTGACAATCTACTCCCCAAGAAATCAGCGAATGAAAATCTTGTGGATCAAAATAATGTGACAGAATTGTGCTTTTGGTCACCATAAAATTGAAGCTTCCTCAACAGCAGTTAGCAACAATGGCATAATCCCACTGTAACTGATGTAACAACATTTCTACTTTGTTCATTCTGCTAGCTAGAGAGTAAACAAGACAGAGGAAGCCCCTCAATCCAATGAACTGACATAGTAGCTTCAGCATTAGACTCAATCATGACAATGCTTTCGAGGATATCCCAGGTCCAGGGTGAATATTGTACATGGGGTAACTATGAGTCAGAACAAACCCAATGGTGCCTTGCAACAACAAGTGTTCATTCACTTTGTTAGGGACCTAGCATACAATCACCAGGAAACGTTGCTTGTTCTGCCTGCCAGACTTTACAGCCATGTTGGATTGGAAAGGTAAAGGAAAGCAAAGCAGATAAAAGCATGAACAACCACTTAAACATTGCTGTGGTGGAGGGTGCACTATGAACAACACAAACACAGGGAATGGACACCTACTGTGATTGGGCTCTGAGGGCTTTCTGGAAGAAGTTATACCTGGAAACATGGACATCTTCGTTATCTAGTGCAGCTGTAGCAGGAATACTATATGTGTAAAATACTAAATTTTATAACCAGAGATGTATTTTAGCAGACAATTTTGGGAGGCATTCAGGTTGTCAGTTCTAGGGGGAGACATTCTCTCTGTGTTGCCTTTGGAGGGGAAGATTCTTCTCTCTTTTTGGCTCATGTTTCTTGGGGGATCTCATGCAGTGTGTCGTCTGTCTTCCCCAGCTATGCTCATTTGGCCTATGTTCAGTTTTGCTGCTAAGAAAAAGAGGTTGATGAGCTTCCATCATGATTGAATCATTTTCTGTAGAATTCCAAGAGGCAAGCAGGTTGTTTTTTGTTTTTTTCTATCTTTCCCTGTCTTTCTCTTTTTCAGTCCACTCTAGTTGATTTTCTTTTATGGCAATTGAGTAGCTCCATCACTGTATATACACACACACACACACACATATATATACACACACACATACACACACACATATATATATATATACATACACACACTTGTGTGTGTGTGTGTGTATAAAACCACTGTCTTTCAGTTTGTGAGACTGCCATTGCTTGAGGGAGTGATGAAGCTGGAAGCTGGTATTTCAAATGCCAGCAGGGTCACTCAAAGTGAACAAGTTTCAGTGGAGCTAGAGCCTCCAGACCATGAAGAAACTACAACTAAAGATGTGGCTGCCCACTTTGGAAGAAGTTGCTACTGAAATTGTTGTGCACAATCTTGAAGCATTCTTGGTAAACCCAGGCCTTGTGAATGGAAGCAGAAGATAGTCAGAGACAGTGCAAGAAGGTGCGCCCTGTGGGCCAGAAGGTGCTCAAATTATGACAGAAGAAGAGCTGCGCTCTCAAAGGGCAGTCAGCCCTGTGTCGTGGATGGAGTACAGTCTGTGGGAGTGATCTTTTTTTGCTGGTAGTGCACCACTGAGGGTGGGAAGAAAGCTGCAAAGTTCTCATAATCAGAACTTGGAATGTATGAAGTATGAATCTAAGAAAATTGGAAATCACCAAAAATCAAATGGAATTCACAAAGTTTGATGTCCTATATATTAGTGAGTAGAAATTGGCCATTTGAATAAGAAAACCAAAAATCAAATGGAATTTACAAAGTATGATATCCTATGTATTGGTGAGTAGAAATTGGCCATTTGAATCAGAAACTCACAGGGTTTATTATGTTCCAGTTATGTTCCAAATGACTCAATAAAGAATGGCAATTGCCTCCAGGATAGAAATAATTGTGAGAATGTGCAGGACCAGGCGGCATTTCCTTTTATGATGCACAGAGCTGTTATAGGTCAGAACCAACCAGATGGCATCTCACAGCAACAGTAAGTATGTGTGTATGGTATATGTGTATGTATATCTATATATGTATTGGTATAGGTATATACTGTATATCTAAGCTTTATATATAGTCATAATGCATGCATGGAAATATATAATGAAACATTTACCATCTTCACATCTAAAGTTCAGTAATATGAGTTATATTCATTATGTTGTTCAGCACTTACCTTGTACTTTTTTCTTTTTAATTGTGAATTGAGTACAGGTTTACAAAGCATATCAGTTTTTCATTCAACATTTCATACACATTTTGCTTTTCACCAAGATTATAATACCCACAATGCAGCATCACACTTCTGGATTTTCTGTTTTCATTCTTCTTTCCTTCCTAGCACGTCCTGCCCTTTGAAGTTTGTCCCTGGGCAGCTGCTGCCCTTTCTATCTCCAGAGGTTGATTCTACTCGGAAGTGTACACGTCCCTCATGTTCTTGTCCCTATTACCTACCTGTCTGTTGTTGGAATGAAAATTGTACAACATGGGTGACTAAAGGTCATAGTATCAGTAAATCTGGTCCTTTTTATTATTTTCTAGATTTCTTCCGCATTTTTTCCTACTTTAACACTTTTTAATATGATCCCCAGAAAAGATGATAATAATTCTTATGGTTTCAGGATTTGGGAGTGTAGCCCATGCCACCACTAAATGCTTACATGCATCTTCAGTTTTCTTTCCTTGGATGTGGAAAGACCAATAGTTACACCTTAGCTGGCCATTTGGAAGATTTTGAGACTGCAGTCACTACTTAACAAAGTTAGATTTCAAACGTTGTCTTTGTAAAATACATATAGAGATATCACCTGTAAAATCTGTCCATATTCACCTGTGTAAGACGACTTCTTCCATCTTCATGCATACCTCTCTTCTTTGGATGCATTTCTTATTTATCCTTTTAAATTAATTTACTAACATGTTTAATTATTACATGGAATTGGAAGTTTTTCTTTTAAAAATTCTAGAGTTCATTGAGAGGAGCTATGAGTTTATAATTTTTGAATAAAAATTGTAAAATAATTTGCTATTATTTTAGGGTTAATTTATACTGATACTATGACAAATGAAACTGATATTACCTTATGGTGATGTTTTCATTGGTAGTGACTGGTTTATTTTGTATTTCACTCACTTTAATTAATTTCAACAATAGCTGATACACCATGTAATTGGTTCAGTGCATTTTGCATCTGAGATATATTCATTCTACTTTATATTTTTTAGATATTTTCTCTTCATCTGCTTATTTTTAATGTACATAATATAATTATAATAACTTAAATTTTTTGTCTGGATATTGGAATACTGTGTCCATCCTAAGAGGATTGTGATTGATTTTACCACAATTATAAGGAGCATTTTTCTGTTCTTTCTATAAGTACAATCCCTGGTGGAGTTGTCAGGTAAATGTTAGACTACTAACTACAGCCTGTAGTTCAAAGTCACCAAATATTCCACAGGAAAAAGATGAGCTTATCTGCTCCCATAACGATTTTTAGAGCCTTGAAATACTATGTAGGGTAACTCTGAATTAGAACTGATCCAATCACAAAGGATTAAGATGTGTTTGTAAAACAAGTATGCTTTGATTGGTTATCTGCTTTGTTTTCTCTTCCTGGGTACTGGAAACCCTGTGTTCCTACAAACATTTTAAAGCTTCTCTGGAAGTTAATTCAGTATTTAGAATTATTTTTATTGCTTTGGTCGTTTTTGGCAGAATGAAAGCTCATTCAATGTATGGTTAATTTGTCCTCATTACTTAGGCTAGACTTCTAAGTTTTTTACTTATTGGTGACCATTGTGACCAGATTGGTTTTGGGTTTTTCTGTTTTTTGGTTTTTTTTTGATCCAGGGGGAAATGCAGATACTGTTCTGTAATCTTTTCAAATGATTTCTTCCTCAGATAATTTACATTTTTTAGAGCACTCTGTGAGCTAGTTTCCTCATGTGTGATTGCTGGTACTGTTCAACTGGATATGTACAGCAGCCTCCACCAGAAGTCTTTGAGGGCTTTTTCTGTGCTTCTCAATAATGTCTGGGACTGGACCCTTCAACTCTAGAAATCTTGGTCACGTTGGACTCTTGGTGTATCTCCTCTATTCAGAGAGTCCCCTTGTACCAATTTAAAATAAATTTTCAGGTGGAAGCTTTCAGACCACATAAACCCATTGCTGTCAGGTTGAACACAAAATGAAATCTTTCGATTCTATTTGAGAAGTCTCAGGTGAGTTTTGCCAGGAGCCCTGGTGGTGTAGTGGTTATGCATTGGGCTGCCCTCTGCATGGTCCACAGTTTGAAACCACCAGTAGCTCCTCGAGAGACAGATTGCGCTTTCTACTCCCATAAATAATGACGGTCTTGAAAACCAACAGGGGTCATTAGGAGTAAGTGTTTGGAAAACATTTGCATATTTGAAGTAAAATAAGCTTATATGAGGGGTTATGAAAATGATATTTTTTCAAAGCTACATATTTAAGTTTTTTACCAAATCACCTTTTCACCTTTAAAGTTCTCTCTATTACACTTACTACATTTGTCAAGTCTGCTATTCCATTCTTGCTCTCCTAGCAGGAAAAACTCACACTGTGAAAGCTCTGCCCGAGGGAGTTTTTTTCTGGGGTTTTTTTCAGAGGGGGTACCCCCACATTTATGTGTAAAATTTATTAAAGGTCTTCAGCATAGAAAGTTATTGAAAAATATTTTTCTTCTTTTTTATCCCCCTACCCCCCATCGAAGACTATTTGTGCTACAAGCAGTTGAATGAAAGCAATTTGTTAAAGGACCTCTTTTATTTACCAGCATGTCCTTCTCCAAGGATGAATCTCTTCTGATATGCTCAAGTTGCATGAGGCAGTCTCTCCATCCTTGTTTCTAGAGAGCATTCTGACTGTACTTCTTTCAAGACTGACTTGTTTGTTCTTCTGGAAGTCCATGGTCCTTTCAATAATCTTCACAAACACTATCATCCAAATGCATCAATTCTTATCCTCCTGTTTTCTTTATTCACTGTCCAATTTTTGCATGGATACTCAGAAATCAAAGTGGTATGGCTTGAACAGGCACTGTTAAGACATAAAGTGTTAGCTTCACTTTTTAAGACTTAAAGGCTGACTTGGGTGACAGATTTGCTTCATGTAACTAACTTGTCATTTGGAGGTCTCAACTGCTGCTTCCACGAGCAGTTTGTGGATCCACGAACAATAAAACTTTTGATAATGTCACACTTTTCAACATTCTATTGTCTATTGCTCTGATTCTGAATATTTTCATATTTTAAAAAATTGCAATCCATAATGAAAGCTGCAGTCTTTAATCTCTGTCAACAAGTGCTTCAAGTCCTCCTTATTTTATGTAGATGAAATTGTGATATCTGCATATTGCTGGCTATTAATGAGATTGCCTTAAATCTGAACGTGGCACTCTTCTTCACACAATCCGCTTCTCAGTCTGTTTGCTGAGATGTTTGTTCAGTCTGCAAGCACAGAGATCGAAGAAGTAGGGTGCAAGGATGCATGTCGGCTGCACACATTTCCAGATTTGAAAACATGCCGTATGTCCTTGTTCTGTTCTAACAACTATGCCTTGATGTGTTGATTCAAAGGGAACACTTTAATGGGAGTTCATTGACTAGGCACCTTTTTTTTCTGCATAACCGAAACCTAAAGCAAAGAAAAATATTTAAGTGTCTGGAGAATAAATCAGGAAAATGTCAATGAGTAGCATGATAGACATGCTCCTTACGGTTTCAAAGGCTATAAATCTTTATGGGTGCAAACAGTCTCATCTTCCTCCTCTCTACAGCCTGGCAGAGTGAGTCACCAATGTTACAGGTTAACCCCTTGTACCACCAGTATTCCTAACCCAGGGTGATAATCTAGCATATCTACATTTCCAAAGAGAGATGAAAAGTGGCCCTGGAGGAGTCAATGCTTGCAAGATAGTTCCTAAAATCGTGGAGATGGGACACTAGGGAAATAGAGAAATAGACACTAGGGAAATAGATGGAGAAAAAGAATTTCAACATTGTTGACAACTTGTATAGCGTCTTTAAAAGTTTGCTTTAATTTATCAAGTGAGCCACAAAAACAGAATTAGGTACCTTTGACCACAGAAGACATGACATGTGTATGTGAGAGGAGATTCTGAGACATATTCTTGAATATAGAGAAGCTAAAGCAAATGGAAGAAATTATGATGTTAAAGAACTGAACTGACCGTTTCAAAGGGCAGCTTAAGAAAAGAGAATTAAGTGCTATAATGAATGCTCAAAGATCTGAAGCTGGACCATCAAAAAGGAAGAATGAACTCAGCATATCTCAACTTAGCAGAGCTGAAGAAAATATTTAATACTTGAGTTGTAATATTGAAGGATTACGGCAGAAATATTAAATAAAGCAGAAAAAGCAAACTCACTGCCTTCAAGTCAGTGCCAACTCCTAGCTGCTCAGTGTTGGTTTCTGAGAGTATGATGCTGTAGTAGAGTAGAGAGCTGTGCTGGTTTCAAACTGCCGACCATGCAGACTGCAGCTCCGGCTCCTGTATTGAATGGTACTGGAAACATCAAAATGATACGAAAGAAATATACAGAACGGGATCAAAATGAATTCGTTCATCCATTTCAAGAGACAGCATATAGCCAAGAAAGAATGGTACTGAACTGAACTGAAGGAAGAATTTCAACCTGTGCTGAAGGTGTTAATGAAAAACAAGGCCCAGGAATTGACAGAATACCAATTGGAATGTTTCTACAAGCTGATAAAGCAATAGAAGTATCCATATGTACTAAAAATTCTGGAAGACAGCTACTTGCCCAGCTTACTGGAAGAGATCTATGTTTGCCACCATTCCAGAGAAAAATAGCCTAATAAAATGAGGAACTCATTGAACAATATCATTTATATCACATTCAAGTGATAATCTTGAATTTTGTTGGAAATCATTCAACAATGATCATAGCATTCCGTCAACAGGGAGCTGAATTCTGAAGAAGATATAAAACAAAGGATATCATTATTGACATCAAATGGAAAACAGAAAATAGGAAAAAGATATTTCCTTGTGCTTTCGTTGACTATGCATGAGCATTTGATTATATGGATTGACAAAAATCTGGGAGTTCTGAAAAACTTCCTTGTGTTCACACAAACCTGTACATGGACCAAGAGGAAGTGATTCAAACACGTATGGGCATATTGCATGGTTTCAAATCAGGAAATGTGTGCTGAAGAAAATGCTCAGGATTATATGCTTTCTCTACACTTATTCAATCTGCATACTGAGCAAGTAATTCAGTAAATGGGACTATATGCAAAAGAATGTGGCATCAGGATAGAAGGAGCACTTGCTAACAACCTCTAATATACAAAGGAAGCAACCTTGTTTCCTGGAATTAATGAGTGCTTAAAATACTAGTTAATGAAGATCAAAGATGTTAGCTGTCAGTATAGATTGCAACTGTAAAGGCCAAAATTTTCACAAGTGGTCCAATAGATATCATTATTATAAATGGAGAAAAATCAAAGTTATCCAGGATATCATCTTGTGTTCATCCACAATCAATGCCCATGGAGGCAGCAGTCAAGAAATCAAACAACATGTTACACTGGACAAACCTGTTGCATAGACTTCTTTACAGATCTGAAAAGCAAGGATATCACTTTGCGGATGAAGGTGCACCTGAACCAAGGTGTAGTGTTTTCAGTCACTTCATAAGAAAATATGAAAATTGGACAATGAATGAAGGGAAAAATAATGCACTTAAATTATGGATTTGGACAAAAATATCAAATCACCTTGAACTTTCAGAATAACAAACATCTGTCTTGCAAGAATTACAGCCAACATGCTTCCTAGGCTCAAAGATAGCTTCATTTCAGATACTTTGGACATATGTTTTCTGCTGTCTACCTTATAGTTTGTTATTTTCCAAGAACTAATCTCTCCAGATAACATGCCCAAAGTACCTGGATGTCTTCCTTCCTTGTTGCTCCATCCCCATTTTGTTGTTCTATGGTGTGATCCAGTTGGTCATGAGCCAAAGCAACCAACCTTAAGCACAAGAGAATGAATCTACTTGGTCCTGTACCACCTTCACCGTTGTTCACAGGCAGGAGTCTTTTGTTGCAAGCACTGTGTTGTGCATCTCCTCGAGGGCCTTGCTTTCTTTTGCTGCCCCTCTACTTTACCTAGCATGATGTCCTTCTCCAGAGGCTGGTCTCTCCGACCGCATGTGCAAAGATTGTAGGATGCAGTCTCTTCCCTCTAAGGAGTACTTTGGCCATACTTCCTCCAAGACAGAATTGTTTGTCCTTGTAGAAGTCCCTAGTACTTTCAAGATGCTGTTCCAGCACCACAGTTCAAATGCTGCAGTTCTTCTTCAGTCCTACTTATTTAAGGTTGAATGTTCACATGCCTAGAGGCAATGGAGAATACCATGGATTGGATCACTTGCACTTTAGTCTTCAAAGAAGCACTCTTGTTTTTCAATATTCTGAAGAAGACTTGTACAGCAGATATATCCAATACAGTGGGTCTTTTGAACTCTTGCTGCTGCTGCTGCTGTCACTATGAGCATCGATTATGGATCCAAGTAAGACAACATTCTTGACAACTTCAACCTTTTCTCTACTGACCATGATGTTAGATATTGGGTCATAATCTAGGAGCCTTGCCGAAGCTTGTTCCCTTTGGGTGACTGCTTGCATTTGAAATACTTGCGACATAGTTTCCAACATTGCAGCTGTACACAAACCATGAGTAGCAGTACAACAAACTGACAATCATGTCCCTCAAAAATAGGTATTGTAAATTCGAGAAGAGATTTTTGATTTTGTAGGAAGGTGCTGTGGGGTTGGATTAGAGAGAGATAAATGCCAACCATTTCTAGTAGAATCTTTGAAATGATGAGAAAAAGAGAAAATAAGCACACATAATTCTGCATTTACCTTATTTATGCATAATTCACACTTCTCCTGGAACTAGTGCAGGCAGCATTTTTTCCTTATCTCTTGGAAAGACATGATTCATAGAGTATTTGACTGCCTGGCAGAAAGGTCTGACAAAAAACATTTTCAATTCTACATGCTTTCGCTAAAACCATAGTCCAAGGCCATTTTATTCTTAGCAAGGTTTTTATAATCGAGTCAGTATTTTAATGTGCCCTGCCCAGAAAAAGTAACTTGTCAACCAACAAATCTCTGTAATTGGTAATAGGCAAATTGTGACAACAATAACCACACTCTTGGGTGTGATATAGTTTGCTACTTATTAAACTAGCTTTCTACACTTTCTTAGGAATTTCCTTTTTCTACTTTTGTTTATTTTTAGAATCATGTGAAAAAATGTCCTCGATAAGTACAGGATCTAGGAGGCATTGTAAAGCAAACTGTGCCTTTATAAATTTAATAAAGGTTTACGATCTATAAAGTTTATGTTATTCTATAATAAAGAGGATTGAAATGGTGCAATTTCAGCACTCCGATTGTAGCGCTATTCAGATATTAACTAAGGCAAGCTCTCATAAGAAGCACGTGGTGCAATAAAGGGTTCATTTGATGACCGAACACAGGGGAAAGTCACACACACTCACACACACACACACACACACACACACACACACACACCCAGCCCGGCTTGATTTCCTTGTGAGCAAGGACCTCTGTGGCCTCCTCCAAACCCACCAGCAGCCCGCAGAGTGGTCCTGCACTCACAAAGCAGGCATGTGTCAGATCATAGGGTCAAAAGGGAAACATGACTAGTCTTCCTTCGTCTTTCAGCACACGAGACCGAATAGGTGAAAGGAGAAAATACAGCCAAACTTCGGTTCACTTGCTGTTTATTTCCAGAAATGTTTGACATGTTTTTTTCAGGAAATTCAAAAATAAGGTTGCATAGTGTCTGCTCTTTCAAGAGAAACTTTGGTGCAGTGTGTAATACTGAAAGAAACCCACTGTCCTGGAGTGAGCTGTGGAACTGAAAATGTATGAACATATTTGATGTTCTTTGCAAGTGCAAGAAAATGTGGGCTCAATTAAATTTTCTGAATGTACCTCAAAAGTAAATAAATAAAACTGCTGGAGAGGTAAATATCAATTTGTAGTACTGTAATCTACTGTAACCACACATCACTTCTGTGGCTCTGTGAAACTATTAGAATGTGATTTCTTGTGTGTGTGTGTGTGTGTGTGTGTGTGTACTGCCCCAAATGTCTCATAAGATATATAATAGTGAACATTGTATCACCAATAGATGTGTTTAAAGGTTAGAAAACATTCAATACATAGACTTGAACATGTCCATGATGGTGAAGATGACAACATTGCATTCTATTGTGCATGGCACGGCGTTGCCATGAGATGGGCCTTCCTGCAACAACCACATTATAAACCCATTGCTTCCCAAGAAGCTACACTGCCAATTCTTCCCTCAAAGGTAATGGGAAAAAGGAAAATACTGAAGATTAGAGTCTCCTTCCAAGTGAATATGGATTTGAAGACTTTAACAGTTAGGCAGATTTATTATTACTTCAGATTGCTATTGGCAGAATGGGGCTGTTGATGGAAAAGTGAAGGTTTAGAAAGCTTTGGTGTAAGAAGGGAAAGGGAAGGAGTACTCTAAAAGCAGTAAAATTAAGAGTTTGGGCCTTTGAAACTTGATTTCAATTGGGTTTTGCTTTATTTTGAAGCAAGTTTGTCTTATGGACACCAAATTTGTTTTTTCATAATTTTAATTCAGCCAGTTCCTCTTCAACCCACTAAAATTACCTATTCCTATAATCATGTGTTCATAGCCATTTAAGTATCATCTCATCTCCCTTTATATAAGCTTTTATTTTCATTCTGCTATTCAAGGCAGCCTAGCCTCTGTCCTGGACCATTAAAAAATTCCGTTCTAATAATTAGATGATACTACATTGTCTTCAATCAGCAGTAATTTCCAAAAGGATGTGGATTGCAATACAGGAACATATTTTAGAAAATCAAGCCATGAAAGCTTGACATCTAATCCCTGTAAATTGCCAAGTATTATACCAATTACCTGTAAAACCAAATGCAAAGCTGTGTTTCCTCATTACATCCATAAAAATGATCCCAATGAGCTTTAAGAAAATGAGCGGGGAAGAATAGCAGCACCCCCGCTCTGAGGACTGATGGAAAATGGGAGCAGTCTCTTCACATCCTGGCCAATGGCATTCCTCTTTCAGCCTCTCAAAAGCCAGGAGTGGGACCAGGGATTCCATTCTTTAAAGGTACTTTACTTCAAATGGCCTCAGAAATGCGATACTTCTGAAATGTAAAAGGATCGTTTGCCATCAGCACTCCACAATAAGAGTTGGCATCAAGTTGATTCTGAGTCTCCGTGACCTCGTAGGTTTTAGAAGCTGTCTGTGCACCCATAGGTCTTCACTGGCTCTTCTTTCAGATATGATCACCAGTCATTTTTTCCAGGGCCCCTCTAGATAGGCTCCTCTCCAGTCTCCCCTTAGTTAGCCTATTATGATAACCATTTTTGCTAACCTCGAATTCCAGTAATAATTGGGTAGTGCTTTCTCTTCTTTCTCTGATCTGACTCGATGACTCGGGAAAACGTGTCGGCACCTGATGAAAATAATTCAGAAGCTTCTTGGCTTCTACCAGAATTCTACCAGAATTCTACCAGAATTCATCGTCCTTCTGGATTGAGTCACAAATGGTTAAGAGGTTTGGAACAGGCTGCCCATAGAGCACCAGAATGTGTCAGGAATATCTGTGATTGTGTTCAGCTTGTTCACATTTATTGGATTTGGGAATGACTGTCAGTTGTGATCTCCAGCTCATCACATGAACATGAGTATTCACTTTGGCCCTGATTTATATTGCAGCTACAGTTAACTCTGTGTTTACACAAAGGCTAATGGATCAGTGCCTTTCCAGCAACAGCTGGATGATGGCTCTTAGCCAAAACGTCAGGAAAATACTGTAAATCTGTGAGTCAGCACCAAACAAACCAGCAATCCTTTCTTCTTTGAAAAAAAAATCCCCATTGCTGCCTGCCAATTAAACCATCGATAAAACAGGGATAAAAGTGGAATGTTGTACAAGTTCTTCACAAATAAGAAATTTCACTTGGAAGCAGTATGACTGGCTGTGTATTACTCTGTATTACTCTTCACCCTTTATCCCAAATGATTCTTAAACACTTTCTAAAGAAGCCTGCTTTTAATTACAGACTGGGAAGGGATATTTAGGTCCGTAAAATGGAAGAGACTTGGGTGTATTGAATGTATTGATTTGCAATGAATGTAATGAGTGTATGGCTATACTCTATGTACCAGGCACTGTTTAAACAACCAGAGATAAACACAAATAAATAGGTGACACCTTTCCCTTGAAGGGGAAATAAAAAGAATCACTCAAGGAAGCAGACATGTGTCCACACAACCAGTTAGGTTGCACAGTTACTGTGACTTTCCCTGTCTAACAAAGCAGTGCCCAACCACAGACTCACTGTCCTGAGAAACAGCAGGCTCCATCTCTCTGCCCCCAACTGCTAACTGCTGAACTCAAGGAGTCCTGGTAGTGCTGTGGGGTAAGTGCTGAAAAATACTTCAATGTCGTGCTTAAAAGTCCGTGATTCAAACTCCAGCTGCTCTGTGGGAATAGGATGATACTGTCTGTTCCCATAAAGACTTAGGATGCCTTGGAAACCCTGTAGAGGTTCACGATGACTCAACATGCGTGCAGCATCCGAGGGACTTTTTTAAGCTTGTCATGTGTGGTGAGAAGGTCACATAAGAGGGCATCCATGTATTGACATTCCCAGGCCTTTCTTTGATTTGACGAACTTCTGCTTCAAATTTATATCCCTCTTTTCCTCTCTGTAAAATAGAAACACTAATCCTTGTTTCGAAGCTAAAGGATTTGGAGGATTTTTCCCTCTCTTTCCTCCTGATCTGCCTCTGACTCTCCCCTCATTGCTTCTACAGAACCCAGGTCCAGCCTGCAGCTGTGCAAACTGAGTATTGCTGTATAAATTGATGGTCTGGTTATTAAGGAAGTGTGTGCTTACGGAATGTTGGATCTTCTATATTAAATACATTAATTCATGTCTAAGTTCTTCTACCTTTTTCATAAACATTTTATTCTTCAAAAATACCATTTTTATAATTCCATTTTAAACTGAAGTATAGCCAAAGAAAATTACATAAAGGGAGCCTGCTAGACTTATCAGTCCCGGAAAAGCTTATGAGACATAGACAGAGTCAGTCTGGCTTGATTGGAGCTGGGCTACTATAAAACCACAGAGAGAGGGAAAGTCTGTAGTTTGTCCAAAAAAAAAAACGTTACCCTTCATCTTAGGTACTTTTAAATACCCCAAATTTGAAAATAGTATATATGCATAAGCTTCCAAAAATTAATGTTTGCTGCATTCTTCACTTGTGTGTTGATTGCGCTTCAACTCAGAAATTCTGCTCTGTAGCAAGAGATTAGTCAGATATTCTTAAGTGTGACTATAAATGTTAGCGATTTATCAGCAAAAAAAGCATGATTCTGAAGAAGTTTCACTGCCAAAGAACTATAGTACGTCAATTCTCTTGAGAGGGCCTGGCTTGAAATGGAGTTTACCTTACATTCTCTTTTCAGGGTTGCGTGCCCATGAGGAACCATTTGCCTCCCTGAGGTTAACTCCTCCATATGACCAGATTTTATATAAATCAGAGTCTATCCAAGAAGCTTTCGGCCAAAGGCCTAAATTTCAGTTCACCTTGGTCTCTGTTTTTAAAAGCCAAAAAGAAGAGGAACAGAAAAATCCCTACTTCTATGAGAGATGGATAGGAAATTACATAAAAATGCTCAGCAAAGCAGCCCTGGATCTCTGGAGGGACAAAAAGGACGCAGAGGAAAGACAATCCAGAAACATGTGGCATGCCTCCTTCCACTGTGTGTGCTCCTGGTGGCCTGAGGGGGTTTCTTCTTCTCTCCTGCGGCTTCTGAGTGAAACATTACAATGGTTAGAAGGGTTAGAAGACAGAAAGAGCTTGTTGAGCTACCAAGCTCAAAAATTACTTGGCCATTGCAATAAAACCTCAGCACAGATGCGGGCTCCCTGGACAGGTGTTCACTTTTTCCCCCACTCTCTAGATAATGGAGATTTATGTTTTAACACCCGCTGTTGCATGGCCTCGGCGAGGAAATGTCTCCATGTCTTCAGGATCATTCCTAATGTTTACATCATGGTCCTATCTTATACAGCAGGGGGATTTGCTGACTGTGAACATATCTGTATGTGAAATTACCTTTTCCATGCTGTCTCACTTTCTGTGTCCCATTTTCAATTATTTCTGACTCCTAAGTGAGGGGTGGGGAGATGGAGATGGAAATGCCTACAAGATAAGTCTGTTTTAGGAGGCTTTCATCTAGCGGGAATCCTTCCCACCTGGTTTCCTCTGGAATGGACATTCTGAGCCCAAGTTGCCTCAGTCTCCTCCGACCCTAGCTCCTCTGCATAGCTGTTGGAACCAAGCTCTCCAGTTGTTAGATACCGACCACTAGTTGATTCTACCCCACAGGTGAAGCCAAAGGAAAGCTTGATTTGCAGCATTTACCTATTTACAAAGTATAGTTACTCTGGTCTTAAGTGATTTTGAACTGCAAGCATGAGCCCACTGATTAGGAGTTGTGAGAGTTCTCAGGAAAGTCAAGCCACTCCCAGCACATGCCTGCATCTAGAAGGTAACCCTGATACACAGGCTGACAGAATGGGACCCTTTGGGCACCTCACTGAGCTTGGTCCTGGGAGGTGTGAAGGCTCCGTACCTTGGCCATCACTGTGCACACTGACCCAGACAGGAAGCTGATAGGCACTACTTGTCCTCTGGGTATATATAAGACATTTTCAAGTGAATATTTCTCTAAGCAATGGCAGTCAATTGGAAGGGTATGACTAACTTAGATTCAGAATGAGTAACACCCACAGACTGATGTGAAATAAACCTGTAACACGAAAAGAAACAGATCTGGTCATGTAAAAATTAAAAATAAATTAAAAATTCCCAATATCATGAAGTCCAGGACCAGATAACCTTACTGGGAAATTCTACCAAACATTTAGAAAACAGTTAGCAACAATCCTACATAAACTATTCCTTAACATACAAATAATATGTCATACCAAACACATTGTTTGAATCTGTATTACCCTGATACCTAAGCCAGGTCAAAATATTACCACAATAGAAGAGTATGCACCAGTATCTCTGAAGACTACAGATGCCAAGATTTTCAACAAAATGCTAGCCAAAAGTATTCAACAAAGTATCAAAAAATAATACATAAAGCATCAAGAAAAGTGGGGTCCATATAAAATGTGCAAAAATGGTTCAATATTAGAAAAATGATCAATGTTATCCATCACATAAAATAAAAGATAAGAAGCATTTGATTATATCAACCAATGATGAAAAGCATTTGATCAAATGCATTATCCATTCTTGATTTTTAAAAGTACAGTAAAATAGGATGGGGGGGAAATTCCTCAGAATGATTAAGGCCATATCTGTGGAAAACAATGATGAGTATCTTACGTAATGGAGGTAAATCGAAAACATTCTCCCTTCTAATGGAAACCAGATAAGACCGCCCTTTATACCCCTCTTAGTTAGTCTAGTTCTGGAAGTCTAACCTAGATGTCAAAACGTTATGAGAAGCATCCACATTGGCGGAGAACAAATGAAATTATCTTTATTTGATATATATATGTACATATTTATTAAAGTCCCTCAAGATACTTGTTGAAGTAATTGAAAAATTTGGCAGCATTGCAGACTGTAAGATTCATATACAGAATCAATTGGATTCTTGTGTATCAAAGAAGATGACAGCAGAAAGGCTATTAAAAGGACACTATAATTTACAATAAAAACCCAAAAGTTTAAAAAAATTACAAATACAACTTAACAAAGAAACAAGACATAGAATTCCTCTACTGGACATAGATCCGAAAGGAATAAAGAAAACAAAATGAAGAGTCATAGGCACACCTATGTTTATTGCAGCAATTTTCACAAAAACAAAAAGATATAAACAAGAGGAAACTCTAATTATAGAAAAATGGATAAACAAACTCTAGTACATTTGAACATTGGAATATTATACATACACAAAAAACAGAGATGACTATGTTAAAACACCCAAGACATGGACAGAGCTTGAAAACATCATGCTTCACAAAGTTAGTGTTATGGAGGTAAATGTTGAATGACACCATTATTATAAGAATAAAGAATGTAAAGTGGTTTTCCCACCAAAGGCTAAGACTCTGTAAACTATAAGGCGGTCAGGGTTGGAAGTGGGATCAGAGAAAGAGGCAGCACAGGAAATGATAGCGAGATAGAAGATGGACGGGAAAAATGAACCATCTTTATAGAGTTGTTACATTGACTCTATTACTGATTTGATGAAATGTGCTGTGCAACTAGGCAACATATGTTTTTCTTTTTAAAAATTAAATAAAGTTAATAGTTTTTTTCCCCCAAAAGGATGAGCAGCACAATGGCAACAAATGTACAAATGTGCTTGACACAATGGACATATGTATATAGTGTGATAAGAGCTGTACAAGCTCCTAATAAAGTGATTACAATAAAAAGAAGAAGAACACAAATCCAAACTGGAGAGGAGTTAATGACCCACTTTGAATGTGGTCCTACAAAAGAACAAAAATATGCATATGAAAGTTTTGCTTTCTGTATGAATAGTTGCCTCCTCTTTCTGTTCTCCTTTGTGTGTATATATGAGCAGAGGTTTAAAAATTTGTGGACAAATGGAATTAAAATATAATGGAATTTTCCCACCAATATTTCAAAACACACACACACATGAGAGAGAGAGAGAGAGAGAGAGAGAGAGAGAGAGAGCAAGAGAATATCTGGCTGTTTTTATTGACTTTCCCCTTTTATACAATATGTCAGTTTAGGTAGACAAGAGAAACAAATTCATAGACAATCATTTGTGAATAAGAAAGAGATTCATATGCAAGAGCATTTGAATATTGAGAAAACATCCCAACCCGGTCCACATCAAGTCCATAAATGCAATATTAGCCCGTATGTCTGCTATCAGTCTATAAAGTCCTCTTCAGACTCACAAAACACATGCAATGATGGTGAATGCGGTAAGCTCACAGGCCAGTGGGTGCAAAGTCAGTGTTGATAGAAGCATCTCAGTGCTGGCAGGGGTCTCCAGGTGGCTCCTCCAGTTCCCAGTGCTGCATCAGGACAGGCCCATTTGGCATCTCCACAGAGATGTCTTGCAGGAAATGATCAGAGACAGAATGTGTCTCCCACATCCAAGGAAGAAAAACTAGAGTTCTCAGAATTCTCAGGAGAAGGCCATGCCCACATAGAGGTTTCATTGGCTCTGACACAATTGACAGATTAGATTCCACTCCTTCCCTCTTAATCCTCTCAAGTCTCAAATTGTTGTTATTGACTTTCCCCTTTTATACAATATGTCAGTTTAGGTAGACAAGAGAAACAAATTCATAGGCAATCATATGTGAATAAGAAAGAGATTCATATGCAAGAGCATACATACACCAGAGTATGTAACTGCCACATATAGTAAGACCCCTGAAAGCAGTATTTGTACGTATTGTGTTCATTCGATTGTCCCACTGCCTAAATAGCACATGATCTTGTTGTTAGTTGCTGTCCAACTGGTTCTGGATTCATGGTGACCCTGTGTGTACACAATAGAACTGTGTTCCTTAGTTTCCAAAACTCTGACCTGCCTGAAGCAAACTGCAAGGTCTTACGTCCACGGCACTTCTGGTGGATTTGGACCTCAACTTCTCTGGCAGTATCTGACTGCCTAATTGGTATGCCATTCAGGGACTCTTTAGCAGATATTCATTGAATCAGTTCCAAATCATAGTGGGAGAAGGACGAATCTGTCTATTCTCGTGCTCTGTCACAGCCATCGAGTCAATGACAGTTCACAAGTTCACAGTGACTCTTTAGGACAGTGTAGAACTGTCCCTGTGAGTATCTCAGCACTCTTTACAGAACTAGAAGGCCGCCACCCTCTCTTGGCATAGCTGGTGGTATTGAACAGCTGACTTTTGGGATGGCAATATAAGGAGTAACTGCTATGCCACCAAGGCTCTTATTCTCTTCCAGTTAAAATTTAACATCTCAGAAACCCAAATTGGCAGTTGTACTCTATCCTATAGGGTTGCAACAGGAGCATCTATTTGGACTCAGTAAATATTCATGCAGTAAATTGAATGAGCATCTTGTCTTGTTTTCATGAATTTTTAAAAAATCTGTAAGACCATTATGATTCCAGGAAACCATTTCAAAAGTCAGGAGAAAATATGACTGTCTACTTAATAAATATTTACAATCTCTGAGACCTTGCCTAGGGTTGCTGTGAATCATAATTGATGGGAGTGGATTTTTGGTAATCCAAAATATACTATCTGACATCTAAGTGAAAAGATAATAGGAGTAGTGTGGTAACTATTTATATATATATATATATATATATATATATATATATATATATTCAGGCTATTGTGACCATTATTTAAATTTTAACAGTATAATAGATTATGAAATTTTCTATGTGCAATAATTTTACTTTAGATAAATATATTTTATATCCTATATGAAAAATAAAGAAACAAAATCCTCCTAACCTATAGATAAATATTGTTATATTTTATCCGAATGTTGTATTTCATCTGTGTTCAAGGTAAATCACTAAAACTGCGACGAGAAGTTAAGTTAAATATACTTCTTGTAAAAATGTCGACTACCTAAGTCTCCACTAGTGTTTTTATTTGGATGTTGAGCAAGCGAATTTGATACACCCTACTGGCCAAAAAAAAAAAATGCTGTTATAATGAATTGTTTTTATATGGCATTTCTAGCCATGGTCTTATAACTTTGACAAAATTATTAGATGGCATCCATTCAAATATGTAAAAGCCCTTGCAGGTATTGGGCAATTTACCATGGCTATCCAAATAAAGTGACCATGGTCTGCCAAGGGAATTGGTCAGTTTTGTCTTCCTTTGAAGTTTAAAAGACCAGTCCCTAAGGGGACCGTTGATCATCCTTGATAAGAAAACTCTGAAGCAGAACATGGACTTGACCAAGCAGAATATGATCCCTGTGCTGAGAATGTCTTAGACTCAAACAAAGAGATGCTAAAGATGGCAAGGACCTGTTAGAAGCGTCCATTCATGTAACACGGTACCTGGAGTTGTCTGTGTGGGAGTTGTCTGTGTGGATCCTAGTAGAGGTTTTCCTGAGGTTGAGGTAGATAGCTCTCAGTGTAAGTCTTGCCAGCACAGCAAGAAGTACTGTAGCACTTGCTTTGTAAAAAGCAAAGGTAACCCTTGCAGAGGTTGTACACCTACCTATCCAGGTAGTATGGTGACAAGAGATACTCTCGGCCCTGAAAGTATGACTGGAGCCTGCAGAAAAGACTTAGAAGACAAGCCTTTAAGACCCCAGGGTTGATTATTTTTGATAGCCAGGCACCATGTAGCTGTTTCTTCAACACGCTTTACACTCATGATCTCTTCAGTGATCTCAAGCATCAAGCAGGCCTTATTGGGCCTAGAATTAAGTGTGAGCCCCAAATCTATTCACATATCTGTATTTTACTTACATCTCCAGTTCACTTTAGAAACCTCATTACAGTTTTATGATAGAAAACAGTGTCAGTTATACCCGTAGACATAAATTAGGTCATTCTTTTGATAGTGTCATTAATTTACCCACTGATATAGAATTTAACACATTGTTGAGGAAAAGGAATTATACAGGTTGTGTTAATCTGGGTAGACTTTAGAAATTAATTCATAAATATCCATATGTATATAAGGGAGTGGTTTATATACAAGAGCAATTGAACATTGAGAAAAGCATCCTAGCCCAGCCTGGGTCATTTCTGGAAATCTGGTATTAGCCCATATGTCCAACAGCAATCTGTCCTCTTCAGACTCATGAAACACATGCAATGATCCTGAATGCAGGAAGATCACAGGCCAATGGGTGCAAAGTCAGTGTTGATAGAAGCATCTCATCAATGGCAGGGGTCGCTTCAGTGATCTCAAGCATCAAACTTCTCTGGGTCCAGCTTTCTGGCCACATCAGGGTAGGTCCATGTGACTTATCCTCAGGGATGTCTTGCAGGAAGTCAGTCTTGTCAGTCGAATGACTCCAAGGGAGTGAACTGAGAGAGACAGTGTCTTCTGCCTCATAGAATAAATTACCACATTTTCCAGAATTCTTGAGAAGGCCGTACCGACATAGAGATCTCATTGGCTGTCTCCAGATTGACAGGCTAGACTTCACCCCTGTTTATATACAAGAGCAATTGAACATTGAGAAAAACATCCCAGTCCTCAAATTGATATCAGATTAGGTGAGTGCCATACAAGTATAGGTCAGTTTCAGACAACTTTTCATGAATTGTTAATTTGAACAGATTAACTGTTTAATGAAGCTCCTCTGACCATGGTCAAGTGTTGTGAATAACATCACTGACCGTAAACATTGTGTATTCAATGATGGCAATGTAGGTAGGTTAAAGTGTCGTTCCTTATCATTTGATCTCCTTTTTAACCCATTTTAAAACTGTTTCATATATTTTTTAAAAAGGAGGGAGAGGAAATATATGTGAATTGAGACTCCAGCAAATCCCCTCTGGCTGTAGACACCAGGGATATGAACAACTTTGCCATTTTGCAGATTGTAATGAATTGTTGCAGAACAAGTTAGGCTCAAATCTAATATGTTATAATTTCATGTCCCTGCTAACCTATTTAAAATTTGTTCTGGCTGTGAATATTTACTGCTTCCTAACGATTAAGACTTTTTTCTTGTTTCTTTTGTTATCTTTTTTTTTTTTTTTTTTGCTGTTTTTCTTTTGTATGTTTCTCAAATGTGAAATCTAGGATAGGTAAGTCTTTAAGACAGTAACTGGATTAATGGCTTTTGGGGTTTATGGGAAGGGAGGTTGGAGGGAAATGCGGGGCTAATATCAATGAGTATAAGAAGGAAAAAGATGTTTTTGCCCATCACCATTGTGGTAATGACTGTAACAAATCCTTTTGACATGCCTGAACTATTGACATGTATGATATGTGAATTACATGTCATTAAAACTAGTTTTGGGTTTTTTTTAATATTTAAAAAAGCTTGGGAGAGCTCAGCAGAAGATTATCAGGAGTCTTCTACAGGAGGGATCTTCCTACCAGCAAGGAAGCCCGACACCAGAGGAATCCTCAGGAACTGTGCAGGCTCCCTGAGAGGCACAGTGGTAGCTGAAGACAGAGAGAGCAGGAATGTCACATCTGGCTGGATCAAAGTCACATTTATCCCATAACATAAGAATCTCACTGTCATCAAGTTGATAATAACTCATAGAGACCCTGCAGGACACAGTGGAACTGCTCCCTGCAGTGTGGAAAACTGGAAATATTTATGGGAGCAGAGATTCTCATCATCCTTCCACAGAATGGAGCGGTAAGCCCACTGTGCCCCCAGGGCTTCTTCAACATAAGAGTGGATATAGAGAATTTAGAAAATGGCAGGTGGTTTTCCTGGTTCTCCTTTTGGAAGTTGTTTGATGTTGGCTTGCTATAAATAATAATAATGAAAACGTTTGCTTTTCTAACACTGTATCTCATGTATTTTGCTCATGCAAAGATGAATGTAGCACTGATAGAATTATTCCTAGTAACAGTCCAATGGATGCCTGAATGTCTCAGAAAGACTGCATTTCACAGGAATTTGTCATCTGCATTTTTCTCCCTTTCAATTGGAGTCTTCTACACAACTTTTGATCAATATATTCAGTAAGGGTAGCCCGATGCCCCACAGTTCTTCTGGTCTCATGACAAACGATGTAGTTTTTCATAGAGGGGGATAGTGATATATTCCACTTCTTCATGCTACTCATGATGCCCCTTCTTCCTTCGCTGCTTTATGTGAATAGAGAACAAGTATTATACCTGGGCTTTTCCCTTGCCTAGGTTCCCTACACAATATCACAGGTAGGAGATAGAGTAAAAACAGTATACATGGTATTAGGTGAACTGGAATGTCTCATAAAATATGATCCTAAACCTGTAAACCAGGAAATCAAATCCCATGAGCTACTTGGTTATATACAAGAAACCTCAGATGCCACTATTCTGGTCATTTTTTAAATATATTTCTCATCTTTCTACTTTTGCCCATTCAACTTTTTTTACAGGTATATAGAAATTTACTGAAAGAAATTACATAAGTCAATGGTGTAGCCTACTTCAAATCAGTGCAGTTATTCCTTCCTGTTAAACTGTGCACCATAAACAATGACTTCTCCTGTCACAACTTCCTCCTGGCTCTGGTTACCACCAATAATCTTGGGACTCTAAATCTTTGCCTGTTCTTTTTTTGTTATGACTGTATGTATGTGACATCATACCTTGTCTGTCCTTTTGTGCTGGACTTACTGTAATTAGCATTATGTCTTCAAGGTCTGTCCATTTTGTAGCATTTATCATTTTTTTCACGGACAGTTTTTCTATTGTACATATGCATTGCATTTTATTTTTCCATTCACTATTGATAGGTAGTTAGGTTTTTCCAGGTCTTGATGATTGTTAATAATACTTCAGTGAGGTCCTAGCTGGAACTCCACAGATCCTACTGTTCTGTGTGCTGAACGTGGTGCTAGAGTAGCACCCACAACCTGAGAGCCCTGTTGCCTTAACCCCAGAGATGACATGGGCTATTTCAGTATCCAGCGACTATTCAGGATGTGTCTGTGGATTTTACCCCGGAAGAATAGACATTGCTGGATGTTTCTCAGAAACAGCTTTACAAAAAGGTGATGCTGGAGACCTTCAGAAACCTAGCTGCAGGAAAAAAACTACCCACTGAAGACGTAATAGTAAGATTCTTGAAAAATGATACCAGTGCTTCCATATTACAAGAAATGTGTGAGTTTCGTGACCATATAATGCAGGATAACAACCAGTACCAACTTTTAAGAAGATATTTTCCAGTGACATCCGGAGAAATGAGGAAAATTCTTCTACAGAGATGTCCAGCCCAATTTCAATTCCTCCTGCATTAAAAAGACCAGGATTCTTACATCCCATGAAATGTTTTCAGTATGGAAAATCACCCAAGAGTCCCTCTTTACCAGAACATATTGAGCAATTTCACACTCAATGCAGTGCTGACCAATTTAAGAAGTGTGAAAAAAGGCATATCAAAACCAGTAGAATTTCTAATAGGAAACAAATGCTATGCATATTAAAAATGTGGTAAACTTTTAAGTGATCCTTCAACACTCAGAAATGATATGAAAATATCCAAAGGAACTAAGTTG